>VWZN01001625.1:25617-40849 GCA_013396955.1 Regulus satrapa
AGCCTCTCATTCCCCAGCCTGTTCACCCAGCCAGGCTTGCCCCATCACAGCTGCAGAATCAGGCAATGCTTGCCCTTATTAAACCTCAAAGGGTTGGTGATTGCCCATCTCTAATTTGTCGAGCTGTCTCTGCAGGGTATCTCTGCTTTGGAGGGAGTCAGCAGCTTCTCCTTATTTTCTATCCTCTGCAAGCTTAGAATCCTTTTAGTCCTGCATCCAAGTTTTTAATGAAGATGTTGAAGAGCACAGGGCAGAGCCTATGGAACCCCATCACTGACAGGTCGCCAGTCTGATGTCCCCCCTTTCACTGTAATACTTTGTACCCAACCCATGAGCCAGTTCAGTTGCTCTCCCATCCCTTGATGTTTTTATTCAGCTCTGTGCTGGATTTTTTTTTTTTTTTTTTTCCAGAAGGATGCTGTGAGAGACAGTACTGAAAGGTTTACTGTGATCCTAAAAGATTACATCAACTGGCTTCCCTTAATAACTAGGGGGGTTATCTTGTAATAAAAGAAAATTCAATTTGACAAGCAGGACTTTCCCTTCATGAACCTGTGCTGGCTGTGACCAGTGCAACTAAAGAGACTGTTTTGGTCAAATCTGTGTTACTGTTGTCTTCTAAATTCCCTAAGTTTTAGGGCTGGGGAAAAATTTTAGCAGCAAAATCCTTCCAGTGTTCTTTGACACTTTCCTTGTGAGTACACCAACTGTGAGGTAGAATCCCATTGCTGATTTTGGTGGTTCCAGAAAATCTGCCTGATGCTGTGGCCTCTGAAATATCTCTACTGAAGTCTGTTGGCTGGCCTTTCATGGCGCCAGTTACATCTCTGCAGCTGAAATTTCTCACACTCCAGCAGGAAGGAGCCTTGCAGTGATGGAGGGTCTGTAACACTGTCCCTCAGACTGACCAACTTTTAAAAGAACTAATATCAAACCAAGATGCATACTAACAGCAAAACACGATGGGTAGACATGGGTCTCAGTCTGTTCCATGACCCTGTTTTACTGGACTAGCAGTGGTGTCAATATTAGTCATTAAATTATATATATGTAGGAAATATAACTTTTAAAGTATTCAGTTCCTCAGGAGAAAGAACTGATTTGCTCTCAGGAGCTGAAATAAGTGTTGCCTTACTTTATAGTTCCAAATAGCAAGCACTTAGGTATTCCCCAGGACAGAGGGAATCCCACCTTTAAGTATCTTTTAAGTTTTATTTGAAGCAAAGGTATGAGCTTTGATCTCCTATCTCTGAACCCTTAAACTTGCCAGGTCAGTCAGTCTATATCTGTAGTCCGATGAATATTTAATTATTGAAAAGTGGAATAGTGCTTACAGAACACATTATGGTGTCTAGTTGCAGTCTTCCAGCTGAAAAGTGAGTCTAATTTTAATACCTGACTTCTTAGCTAATTTATCTGAAACAGTCTAATTCACTGCATAGTAATGATTTATAGTGTTTGAGTGAAAATACAGGGTTATGAGCACTGTGTTCTAGTGTAAACTGAAGGTATCTTGCCTTCCAATTTGGCTTGTTTATACAGAATTAAAAAATAAATGCTTCTGACATGTTTTTCTTTTCAGCATTGTTTTGGAACATTATATGCCTTTGGCAGTTTGCAGTGCTGGTCTAAGTACTGTCATTGCTTTTGCAACTTTAATCTTTTAAGATGATTTAATTTCAGCTGACTTTAGATTTTTCACTAAGACATCATTTAATTAGTGTGAGTGTGAACTGGACTTTCCTGTGCAATTGAATGATTTATAATTAGTGTTCTCATTTTTAGTTGAACTGCAATAGTACTCTAAATTCTTTTTAATCAGTTTTGTTCATGATATTTCTTTTCTTCTGTTCTTTCCAAGTTGTTCTCATTTGTATTCTTCTGGTAAAATGCAATAATTATACCCTTATGAATCACAACCTCTGCCCTGTTAATTACAATTAAGGGAATCTAGACATTATTTTATTTCGATTTCTGGATAATTTAAGACAAGGAAAAACAATGTGGGTTTTAGAAGCTTACATTACTGTCTCATCCTCTCCTGTATTATTCTGCTTATGTATGCAAAATTCAAGAATCAAATGGAAACTAGAAATAAACAGTTCATAACCTCCTATTCAATCTTCATGCTTTTAGATGGGAGAACCTTTCTAACAAAAGTTTCCGTAGTTTCCTTTTTTCAAACGTGTTTTAATTTGCCCTCTCTGAGATATTCTGTGCATACTAGTGTGGTGACCTGCTCTTCTGTGCTCCTGGAACAATCTTGGAATTCTCATAGTGAGTATTCTACTTTCAGCTGTGTAGAGCTAGAAATAAATATTATGCACATGTGGAAAAAAGCCAAACTAGCACCACAAAGAGCCTCCATATTCCTGTTGATCTAAAGAAGATCAACAGATAGTTAGTTTTCATCTTTTATCAGAAAGTCTTTATTGTGTTGAATATTTCTCTTTTTTACATTTCTTTGTTTATTAGGATAAAAGCAATTGCAAGATAATTCAGGGAAGTACAGACCTTATGTTTTTCTCTCCTGGGTGATCTTTTGCCTGAAGCAATGGTTTAGTGTTGCTTTAGGAAGTGAATAAGTTGGTGTTGTTTCCCCTTCTTGCCGTGAGCCTGCACCTTTCCCAACATTAGGCCAGGGGAGCAGATGTACAACAGCTCCACTCACTTCTCCTTTCCCCTGAGAGCTGGAGAGAGTTTTCTCTCTGATTCCTTCTCTCTTCTCCATGACGCATAATTGGAGCTGGACCAAGGAGTGCAGGAATTGCCTTTCTCTGCTCAGCTGGAGAACAGTGTTGCTGCTGTTGGGTGTTACCCTTTTCACAAGCTGCAGAAGGACAAAGAACTGGCCAAGAGAAGCAAAAAAAAGAAGGCAAGAAAAAGTAATGGAGCACCCTGGAGGAGAGATTTGACAGGAAGATGGAGCATAGGAGTAGTTGCTGTGAAGGCAGTTTCCTCATCTACACAGATGGCCTTCCTGCCATCATGCTAAATGCAATGAAGTGTGTTTAATGCTTGCCACTCCGATATGTAGTTTCAAAACTACTTTCTTATTTACTGACTTTTCATCTGCAAGGCACAGTTTAATGGAGGAACACATGGCAGCATTTTGGAGACCTTTATTCTTATGGTTGGGTTGTTGAGACCCTAATGAGTGGATCAGTTACCCTGGGTACAATTGATTGAGGGATAGACTGCTGTTTTCCAACAGCACTGACATCACTCTTACTTATGGCAGATATAAACAATATGTTCTATTGAAAGCAAAAAGCTAATAGGATAGCTTCTGTACTTAGAGACATGCTCAAATATATCCGAAAAACTGACTGTTTCCAAGTTTAGCTTCACTTTATTTTTTTTTTCTGTATCATTCTGCTAAACAAAGCTCTCACAGTGTCAGCTGGTACTCAATGAATCTCATCTTGATGTTGCATCCACCCTGAGAAGCGATGATCATGCAATAGCAAATATGTTTGTATTTATTTTTCTGTTTATTCCCTGACAATCCAATGAGATATCCACTGTTTCCATAATTGTGTCCTGTAGATCATAAATGTGTCACTGAACCATGAGATATGTTTTTAACTCACTGACAAGAAAACTTGGTTTTTAACAAGAATTTAGATTTATGTGGAACAACCTCTTTATAAAAAGAAAATTCAACACCTAAGACATATTTTACTGAATTAATTATAATTTGACATGTCCTGTTGTGAAAGAGAATTCTTATGAGGTCTGATGAGATGAGGTTCATACCTTAGTATCAAACTCTTTAAATATCCAGATTTTTATTTGCTCTCTGTGTTTATGGTATAAAGAGGAAAATGAACTGTAATTTGCTACTGGTTTTCAATAGAGAATCAGGAATCACACTTCTTAAACACATTTGGGCCAACAGCATTTTTTGGGGATGCTAGAGATATCTTGCAGGTTCTGAGAAGCATCAGGGAAATCTGGCTTCCAAGGTCAAGAGATTGCATGTGACCTTTCCTTCTTCCTTGTATTATTAATGTGATTTCTAATCCCAGTTTAATAATGGGAAATCAAGAATTTAAATAAGAGAATTATTTGCTTATTTTGGTAGTCATTCTTGATATTCAGATGTTTAAATTCAACTTCTGCTTTTCTTCATTGATAATTGGATTTGGGGATGCTCATGAGGTAGTTTTTTGATTATGATTATCAAGCAGATTGGACAGCACAGGAGATACTGAAATGACAAAAAACAGATACCTTTTTCTATTACCAATTTTCTAAATAGGGATGAGTGGCTGGAATGACAAGGAATTGGGCAGCTGAGCATGCTGGCCTGATCCAGGCCTGGCTACGTCGTTTCCTTGTCAGCTGGGTTCCCCCTGTGCGCTGTTGTACAGATTTTTTTGCACAATTTTAACTTTTCTGCCTTCTGTTGGGAGCCATATTGAGCAACAATATGATCACTGTGCAACTAGCAAACGACTTTGGGTATTTTTCCAAAGGATTCCCTCCGTTTTGCCATAAAAATGTAACAAAGAAAACAAAATTTTCCTTCTACTTTTCTTTGTCCCTCATCCTTTTCACCTGCATTTTGAACTTCTCTGTGGCTGGGAAAGTCAGAGATAGATTAATTATATGTAAATAATGTGTTACAGTTATGTTCAGTAAAGCTGTGATAATCTACACTTCATTAAGCAGGTCACTTTATAATATCCTCAAAAAATAGAGGAGGAAAAGAAAACTTCTTGTCTCTCTTTTGCCAATCTCGGTAAGAACTTAATAGCAGCTGCTGTAGTGAGGTCTTATACTACTAAAGCTTGACTGCATTTAGTACAGCATATCTGCTAGATTACTGAATGACTTGTCAAATAAATACAGCACAATTTGTGATAGACATCTTTTAATGGAGTTTATTTCTTTCTAATTTGCAAAATCTAATAATTCAAAACTTCCTTTGACATTAGTGTCAAGTGACTTAATTCTATGCTATTGGATAAATTAATTTATTTATGTAAAAACTCTGCATGGTGCTGGTGAATGCAGTGTCTGAGTGTCTTGGAAGCAGTCTGAGTTGGTTTCACAGTGCATTATCACGTTGCAGAAGTGTGAATTATCTGGTTTTGCTGAGCAGAAAGCTGCTATATGTGGATCCTTCAAGCTTTGAGCAATCCAGTGCCTCAGCATCTCTCTTCTGGCCACAGGACAGGGGTGAAAGCTGGCTCATGTTTCTGCTGTTGAGGCCAAATGACCACACACCCAGGGCTCAGTCCAGGCACTTGGAGGGTGCATCCTCAGATGCCGCTTGGACATCCTTAGTGTTTGATTCTGGAGGGTGGGGCAGGGGAGGAAAATGTGCATTTTTATGGGTTGTTCCTTTTGCTACAGTGGACCACCACTGCCTGTTTCATGCTCTTTGTGCTGCGGGAGATGAGCCACAGTTACTCCAGAAGGATGAGGGGCTCAGGAGCAGTGACACCAGACTGTAGGCTCAGGGCGATGGGGTCTCAGTATAGCAGTGTAGGATGGGGCTACATGTATGCTGCTGCTGTGGGCAACCTGGCAAGCCTGTACCTAAAATCACAGCCTTGTATCTTCTGGGGCAGAAGTTCTCGTTACTTCATCAAGGTTAAGAATAAATTAAGACTCTGTTCTTCAGATACATTTTTCAGGTGATTTGTGTATCTCCACATGGCACTGAGACCTGCTTGCAGAAAACTATACACTTCACTAGAATGGAATTGTTTCGCCCAATAAAGTTAAGTGGGCATCCATACCTGGCCCAGGCAAATTCCCACAGTGTTCTCATTGGAGATCGCTTGGGATGGTGCTATTTACATGCTTGGGAGAAACCAAGGTTAGTAGTCTGTCTAACATTGAAAGGGCATCAAGTGTTTGATTTTTGTGCCTGACAGCACTTCTAGTTCTCCTTAATTTGATATGGTCAGAGCCTCTGGAGCTTTGATGGAATATCTAACTTGTTCAGAAAATTTGTGCAGAAGTTGAAGTTTACCCGGATATCCATGATCCAAGATAACTTCACATCTGTGACAGAAATTACATTAATCCTCTTTATTGTTGTCTTGATTAACTGTCACATCTAAAGTTGATCCCAGTCTCAAGGAAATATAACTTTTTGGCAGGCTGTGGAGATGTGGAATATAAAGACAGATTTGATAGCAAGGGTGCCTTTTAGTTTTGTAGTGGTTAAAAAAAAAAAAAAAAAAATTTAAAAAGAACAAAAAAATAAAGATATAAATCTTGACTCTGGTGATTCTCATTTGGCAGGATCTGAACTGTTCTGTTGCTGCTGAATGAGTCATACATTTAAAGCAGCAGGACTGCAAAATAGGTTGTTGAGTTGAATCAAACAAGAGATTTATGCAGACTTGTTGTAGTTGAGAATAAAGTCTGTGGAAAGCTTATTGAGGAAATGCAGTCTTGCAAATGCTTTCTGCTGTCGCTTTTGATGTTCCCAAATACAGAAGATGTCAGCTTGAAAGAAGAAATGTTCTTGGTAGGGAGTGATGGTGACTGTATGAGAAATGGATTTGTATTATGGCACTCTATTCCCCTTGGAATGTTAATACAAGGAAGTGCAAGGTTTTTTTATTAAATTATGGATTCCAGTATGGAATCTGTCAGTTCTGCCAAGATGCTGTATTTTTAGCACTGCAAAGTTGTTTGTCGTGCTCCCACATCTCACCTGAAAATTGTGTGTGAGAAACAATAAAACATAGTTCACCAGTGGCTTCATGTAGGTGTAAGTCTCAATCCACTTATATTAGCAAGACCTTATAAAATTAAAATTTAGTTTTTGTGCAAACTGCTGTATTTGGTGTGACTAGCTGATACAATGAGTTTTTTCCTGTAATGTAAGAAAATTAATTTGATGCTTTTTCATGACAAATATTTCTTGCAAAGAGTGAGGAGGGTGGGGGAGGTAGTATGGGAAACACCAGAAAAAACTAACAATGCATGATCTTCCCCTTGGAATGTGCATTTGCTCAGCCATAGACAACCTGACATTTTTATATGAATACTTCACAGTTGGAAGTTTTGGACCTTGTCAAGAGAGCTTTGGGTCACAATTCCGCAAGCAGAGAAAGTGTCCAGGTGTCTAAAAATCTCAATACATAAGTCATAAAAGGTACTTGAGTGACATAAGGATCTGCTGTTTCTTGTTACAGCCAACTTTTATGTAATGTAGCCCTCAGCTTTTCAGTGTTCCCTCGGCTGTTACTTGCACCATAGGTTTTTCTTAAAAGTTCCATGTGCTAAATAACTGAGAGTTAAACTGAAATCTGCATGGAAAAATGAAGCATATTTTGTAGAATACACAGCTGAGTTCTCTGCCTTTTTCTCAGTGCTTTATGAAGTCAGATATTCTTTCTTACTCCTGCCCAAATTACTAGCATGGTGGACTGAGTCAGTCATATAATGTGGAATCTCTCTGAGTCAATTCTCACTTCCCATCTAGCAAGAGACAGAAGCCTCTGAGCAGTAAACTACAACAGCAGAAATTTCTCTTCCTGTCACTCAGCATCAGTGATCCCTTAACCATCTCTGCAGAAGGATGCTGTAAGGCTGGTTCTTCTGGGAGCATCTTGTCTTTGGGGACATGCATTTGGCCTTCTTTCTTTCATCTGGACTGCACACCTGTTTCAGTCCACCAGCTGGAAACCAACTACCTGAGCTACTGAGTATCATTTTCTTAGAGATAAGTCACTCTTCCAGAGTTTTGAAGGGTCCACATGGGCACTGCACAGTGGGCACTGAATTGGGTGGCAGTGAGAAACTTTGTGCACTGCAGAAAGATGCTTGACATTAACCCAGTTTCACATTTGTATATCTTATCTGACTTGTCTGAAGTTATATTTGATTTACACTGTTACAAGGGACCAATTTCTTTTTGAAGAATGGTTTTCTTATTAATTTGTTCCATTTTTGGCATTACTGATTGTCTTGAGAGAAGTTATTTTGTAAGTCAGTATCCCATTTTCAATATCCTTCTAGAAATCCCAAACCTATCTTCATCCTGCCAAGAATTAATGCCTGTAAGTAATTATCTTTTGTGCTTCCCTTGAATTCCCCTTATTCACCTTTGTTTGAAAAAAAAACCCCAACATTTATTACAGAAGAGACTGCTAGACTCTATGGGGTTTTTTTGTTTTGTTTTGTTTTGGGGAGGGGGTTGGGGGTTGTTTTGTTTTGTTTTGGTTTTTTTTTTTTTGAAAGACTCCTTCTCCCACAGAATCTCAGAGTTGCTGAGGCTCTCTGGAGGTCATCTTCTCCAATCCTGCTGAAACAGCATCACTAAATCAGGCTGCTCTGGGCCATGTCCATTAAGGTTTTGATTAGCTCCAAGGAATGAGACTGCAATTTCCCTGGGCAACTTGTGCCAGTGTTTAGCAACACTCACATTAAAATGATTTTGGCTTATAATTAAATGGAAATTCCTGCACTTAAACTTGTGGCCATTGCTTCTTGTCCATTCTGCTCTTTGGACTCATCCTGGAATAGCAACAGGCATTCATTTACTTTGTAGAATTCTATTAAGTCATAAATGCAGGATTATACGGGCAATAACCTGAATGTTTTTGTGCTTTATAAGTTACCACCCATATTTAGGATATGCAATATCTGCAACTGAGGACATGGTGTTTATGGAGCTAGGACTGATTTCACAGACGTAAAAAGAAGTGCCACTATGGTCTGATTATTTATTTCTCAGCATTTGAGTCCTTCTTTATCTCTGTCTTAAACTCTCAGAATTACAACATTTTAAAGCTTTATCTTAGTAGGACAGCATTTTCGAAGTAGTTGTGTCTAAATTTATTTGCATATTCCTACAAACCATTTTGAGAAGATAGAGCTGGGTGGTCATAAGAAGCTAACAGGTCAGCCAAGTGAAGTAGTGCCAAATTGCAATATGTATTAATGTAAATTCAAGAAACTCAGGTTTCATGTGCTTAAAGTGGGCACCAAAATAATTACTAAAAGCAGAGTGGAGGTGAAATAATTTTGGGGTGAGTCAGAAAAGCAGTCCATCTCTTAATGAGCATTTTCAATATAGTTTTGGCACAATAAATTCTGATCTACCGTTCTGTGTCCACAATGTTCCAAGCAGTGGCTAAAATGGGAAAACAATTAAACCATATCAGAAAACTAATAAGCTTTTAAAATTTTAGTGAGTGGCACAAATGATGTGTGATGTGTGATGATAATCCAAAAAATTACTGATTGTGTGAACATAATGTATATTATAACATATCTTGTATTGGAGCACCAAGCTCAAAACACAAGTACTAACGTGAAAAATTAATTTGAACCTACTTTTAAAATCTTTTATTATATGATGCAAGTATATTTTATTATATGATGCAATTTTCTTCTATTTTCATCCTCTGATCTACAGTTATGTTAAGCTATGCTTTATTTCAGATTTTAATTTACAAAGTAGTATGTAGTTGGGATTGCAGGAGACTGAAAGGTTTTATCAATAAAATGTAATACCAAGTAATTTTTTTTTCACTGAGAAAAAGAAATTACAAAGCTTCTTTCTGTAGCCTTTTGAATAAAATATTGAATTTTAAAAATAATTTTCAAATATATTTTAATATCTCTTTTTCTACAATGTGTGATTTAATGTTTATTTCTATGAAGTTTTGCTTCACTATATATAAAATATGGCTGAAACCCCTTGCTTCCTTGTGGGTGTGTTCTGTCTTTGGGCTTTGTGAATATACATTAAAATATAAATTTCAATATATTATGTTCATGTAATTGTTTTTATGGCCTTCTAGACCTTATGATTTTATATCATTTTTAATAGTGTATCAGTCACTTGTAAAATTCCTGTTTCCTCTAAGTAGCTGACAATCTGTACTAAACCAATTACATGATAAATTTATGTGACTAAATGTTACTAAGGAGGTAGGGAAGAAGGAGTCACAGACACTTTCTAGAATATGAACTATGTGTGATAAGTCTCACTATATTTTCCCAGTAACTGCTCTGATCCAGTAGGGCAAGGTGTTTGATTACTGATACAGGGTAATTTGTAATCCTCAGGCAGTTTTGTACTTAAAAAAAAAATCTCTATTTGTCAGATGTGACAACTGAAAAAAAAAGGTGTATTTGTCTTTTTTTTTTTTTTTTTCTTCTATTTTCATCCTACGGTTGTTACTTAAAATGCTGATCTTTATGTTTTATTAGTTATTTAATGCTTGCAAAGCATTTGAAAATTAAAGAGACTAAATTTGTCATTGTTAGGCAAGTATTGAGAAGAAAATTTAATTATGTTTTCGACTTCTGTTCTGTATAAGACCTTTCCCAGGCAAAACTGAAAGCTTCTGTTAAGCCTTACATTCACTTTCATGCATTTAGCATTCCTTTTTTTCGGTCATTTCTCCCAGCTGAGGTCTTGCTTCAGGAAGGGTTAGTATTGAACTCAGTCAGAGGATCCCAGATAGTAACCTTGTTCATTGGAGTGCTGAACCAAAAGTGGGATGTTTTTATTCCACTTTTGTCAGTAACTTATGCCATGTTTGTAGCTAGGTCAGTTAACCCAGGTCAGTGCCTGTCCTGTTTGAAATCTGAGCAGTGGTCACTGATGCTGTTCATTATGAAATGCTGATCTAAGACAGGTGTTCTGTAGGACCTTATAATTTATTATGTTCATGGATTCATGGTTACACACCATATCTCCTTTTTTATCCACCTTGTGACTAGTAATATTAATAAGGAAGAAATAAACTGATAGTATTCTTCCAACTGGCTACCCTGGAAAATTTGCTTCAGAGAGCTTTTTATTTTGAAAACTTTTTTTTTCCCTTTTTTTTTTTTTTTCCCTTTGATTGCTCAAATTTGCTGATTCGCATTAGGCATTAAAATGCAATGCTTTGCTGATTTTTTGTTTGTTTGTTTGCTTGGGTTTTTTCTTATTTGGTTGGTTTGGATTTTGTTCTTGTTTGTTGTTTTTGTTTTATTTTATTTATACTTTCTGACTCCCTATGTACTGTGAAAACAGCTGGAAGCAAGCTGTTTTCTGCAGAACCAAAGAATCAGTTGGGTGCATCATTCCCCTGTTGTGATCTTTCCAGAGTGGTTCATAGGATGAGATCCAATCCAATCTCCAGATTCAGATGTGCAATGTTAGATGTCAGTTTAGAATGTTCATCTAAAACCAGACCTGTTTCACACACGCAGGAAAGATCTCTAAGTTGATGGTATAGACAAAGATCTAGTTAGCACAGGTCAGAAAACTTTGAGAAATTCTTCAGCCCATTTTAGAATAGATACCTGCCATCCTATAAAAATAGGTTTGTTTGTTTTTTTGTTTTGTTTTGGTTTTTTTTTCTGCACTCTATTGACAAGGATCTCCCAACAAAAACTTGTAAGTTTTGAAGTTCTTTAGAGGTGCAAATTATCTGCAAATTGGGCTGATGGATGAACCTTCAGCCATCTGAGTCAGCAGTAGTAGTCCAGATAGGCAGAACTCCTTAGCAATTTATTTCTTCTCTAATCTCCAGTACTTCCATTTCTTAGACTGGGCCATATCAGGGTAAAACTTTGGGCTTATGATAGTCCTGTGCATCTGAATGGGTTTGATTGTCCTACAAGTCTTACAAGTCTGTTGGAAACTGTGACCTGTAAATACGCTGGCATAAGTTAGCGTCTCCAAAGATGTAAATTATTTAAAGAGATCGGATGCAGCATATGAAAATGTGTATCAACACAGCAGACTGTACCGGGGATCTTACCCTGAACTCCATTGCTTAAATAATCCAGAGCTCTTTGTTTCCCTTTATCTCCCACAGACTTGGTATCTCTTCTGGCAAAGCCAGGCAGACATAGGAGGTCAGGGAGACTTCTGTACCACTGACACATGCACAGTGCTCCTTACTATCAGCTGCCTGAGAGTTATCAGAAGTGTTTACCAGCATTCCATGGAGATTTAGTCTCGTTTTAGTCTCACATAACCTCCATGTGGCAAAGAATGTAAAAAACAAAGACAAAAAGCAAACAAACAAACAAACAAACAAAAAAAACCCAGGCAAAGTGGCAGCAAATATTTTATCTGTAAAATATTACAGGCACCTTTCAAAGCTTCACCACAATATATTGGAAAGTTCTAAGTTTTCCAAGTGTGGAAGACAAATAATTTCTCCTGCATTCTAGAGGACATAAGAATTTTCTGAATATAACTGTAATTTTGCTAGAACAAGAAGAGGTAGCTATCTTCTCTCTGCTCCAAATGTCTTGCTGGTTTCTTGTTCCATATAGAATATTAAAAAGAATGTAAAACTCAGTGCTGTGGTGCACTTATTGGGCTGCTGCTCAGTATGCTGGTGATGAGATTAAGTGTGTGAACATGTAGCATTTTTCCCTGTTGTGTTCTCCAGTCTCTACAGAAGTATGCCTGTAAATGTCCTTCCTTATTCAGCCTACTCATGAAACAAAACAGATATGAACAGCAGGAAAATAAATGGTCATATGCTTACCTATGATTCATAATATGGAACAATATGATCTTAGCACCCTCCTTCTCAGAAAATGACAGTAAGCCAAACTATGAGCAAAGAGATATAAACAAACCATATTGTTCAGATCTTCAAGTCTCAGGCAGGCAGGAGCTGTGCTGTAGCTTGTGCACTTTTGCTCAGAACAGTGACAGGTAGTGATTCCTCCACCCAGCTGGTCTGGTCCTTAAAGGATGCACAACTCCACATCTCTGAACCAAACCTTCCAGTCTGCGCCTAGAGACAATGTTGAGGTCTTTGGACCAGTGTCTTTTCTTTTCTTTGCATTGTTTGCACTGTGTTTAAATTCAACAGGGAGATAGAAGGTGAGTGGCAGAACATGTTTAGAGATTAAACTATTAGTAAAAAAATCTGAGAGCCATTGGTACACACAACTCAGCATTGTTCATTCCTACTGCTGGAAAAAAAAAAATGTTCCAAAATCTGCTTCAGCTTTTTCTATACATCAGCCAAAATGATTTGCCAACTGCACATGAGGAGTAAACCCAGAATAAAATCAGAACACTGATAATTTCAGTTCATCAAAAATATAAAAGCTGTTAGACCGATGGATCCCTAATTTTTTANTAGACAGATGGATCCCTAATTTTTTACTTTCTCATGTTCCTTTATTGTTATCTTGAGATAAAGAGATTCTGTTATTCACAGATCAACAGCTTTTATTTATATCACTTAAAACTTGGACTCCAAAATGTGTATATTATTTCATATATTTTTAGTTAAGAAATGTTTTTGTTTCTCTGTAGTAGCTTCTATGAATGCAAATGCAAAAGCTTTCCTAAAATCCATATTAGAGTATTAATGCTTTGTTTTCACTTTAATTGGACCCTGTTTATCTGTATTTACTCATGATCTTGTTCATAGATACTCTTGGTTTTGCCTTTTCTTCAGAGGTCTGGAAGTGCTTAGAGTAGGCAACAAATCTGGTATATTTTCATTATGGGAAATTTAAGCACATTTGACAAATCTGTTCTATTCATAAACTTTTGAAAAATCATGACACAGATGAAGCTTTACAAACATTTAGCAAGGTCCTTCACAGAAAAGGACCCTTTATCTATCAGTCCTTGTCCAGGCTTCATCACTGAAGAGAAAATTACCCTTAATAAAAGTCCTGTGAGCCAAGAATGGCACAGGGAAGTTGCTGCTTTATAAATTCTATTTATTCTGATTGCAGTTTACTAAAATATCATGTTGCATTCCAATTAGTTGCTACCTGTGAGTTCCTGCAGTACTCAGAGGCACATAAACACAAAATGTAAATGTGTTTTCTTTTTCCTGTTTGTTTTCCTTAATCCTTTTCTGGCAATAATGTATTTGTGCAATATAACTCAAACCCTCTGCTTTAATACATGCTGCTTTCATATATTTTTCTACTACCTATCCCAAGGAGAAATTAAATTTATTCCAGCTTCTTTTTCTGAAAGTATTTAAGACATTGAATGGAAGTGTTTCAATGAGACTAGGATAAATAAAAGGTATTAATGATACTAGGTGAATTACATGTCAGTTTCCAAAACCTAGAAACTCAGAGTCTAAGCTCAGGTTCATGAAGTTCACCTTTTCCCTTCCCATAGGAAAACATGATGAATTAGTGAAAAACGTAATTTATATATATATATTTATTAGATTCTTTAAAATTCCTCTGCTTTCATTTGATGCATTAAGGATAACCAGAAAACAACTTTTTTTCATGGTAGTGAGTATAGTTTTGGACATGAAGTATACAAGGAAGTATTCCAACAGTTAGTTATAAAAAAGAATAAACAGCCTTCATATCTATGTAACATTCATTAATCTCTACTCTACCATGCATTTTACTCAATATGTTGTGCTATGTCTTATATGTGACAAAATGGTATATAACATACTGAACATAGAAAAATAGATTCACTACCTGGAAAAGTAATTCAAGTGTGTAGTACAAGAATAGCACTGAAAACTGCGTAATCAATTTTTTGTGATGCTGCAGTTATTCTACTGTGTTGAAATTCTTAGAGGACAGAGAGGAGGATCTCAGACTTCCCAGTTACTTTTCATAGTGAAGTATGCTGGGATGGATAAGGGAATATGGGAGCTATTTGTATCAAATAATAATTGTGCTGTAAAACCTGAAACTCACACAATCATTAGTATGAACTAGTGAAACTAGAGACAAAGATGACTTGGTCCCTGAATCCTGTCTCATTTTGGTGTTCAGATTATTAGTGCTTTCCTTTTATTCTCAGTTTTCATTCAACCTTAGAATCTTCAAAGATCCTAATAGTTCTCAAATTAGCTCTATATTATGATCTCCCCTTGGAATGTGCTTCCTATGAGGTGCATGGAGTGGGATTTTCAGGAGAAGCTGTGGTAAGCACTGGCATTATGAAGGAAGGTCATCCCACGGGACCAGCTTATCAGGGTTAGGAAGGAGGCATCTGAATTGATTAGAATTCATCCAAGAGACTGTATTACATCAAGCGTGACAACTTGGTGGAAAATTACACTAAAATTAAAGCTGTTGACATAATAGAATAAAAATTATTTAAAAAATTATGTTGTGTGAAGAATTGCACTTATATCAGTTTCCACAATATGGGAAAAAGAGACAGAATATAATTGCAAGCATCATGCAGCTGAAATTTTCATGCTCAGATCTTGCTAAGTCAGGCAGGTTCTGACTGACAAAGTAATGTGAAATGAAATACACTTAAGTGGACAGAAAAAAG
>VWZN01001626.1:560-16079 GCA_013396955.1 Regulus satrapa
GACTGGCAAGAAGTATCAAACAGTTATAATTTAATTTTAATATCCTGTACAAAGCCATAAGTTTGAACCAGCCCAAGCCTCAGGACAGACACACAACCCAGACAATGGGCCAGGACCGAGCCTTTTTCTCTTACATGCCATTTTTGGAAAGCACAAGTACATATTTTCAGAAGGATGAAAAAAAGAAAAAAAAAAAAAAGGCAATATGCAAAAAAAGAACTTATTCACATCCATGCCACAAAAATAGTAGAAAGTATTTCCATCTGACTGAAATCAACAGGAAGTCCTTAAATACAATCACAAGGAACTAGAGGTGTCAGAGAAGAAGAAATGGCCAGGATCACAAGGTGTATCATATTCTTGGCCTGAAGTGTTTATTTGAGACAAATTTTTCAAATGAGAAATTTATTTTTCACTCTTTTGTATTAGCATTAAGAATAATGCTATCCAAAATGTAAGAAAAATGCTTATTACTAGGTTTAATGAATGCGCAAGTCAATAGAAAGCCTAAGTTTCCTTTTCAAAATAAATCAATCCTTCTTGAGTTTCAAAGGATTATAGCCCTAACAAAAATTATTTTGAAAATTTATACCATATAACATTTGATTAAAAGTAACAGCTATATAAATCACACAAAAGACAACAAATGTGATTCCATAGTGTTGAAAATGGAAAACAGTTATCCAGACAAGTATCATATCCCAAGAGCCAATATTTAAAAAAAAAAAACATTTAAAACAAACAAAAACCTCAGCATGTAAATTGGTAGTTGTGTTGGCAGCAGCTATGTAACAACTAGTGATTAAGCATGCTTTTGCATTTACAATTGTGGTCAAATTACACACCCGAATATTTATACAACTGTGTGACTTCATTGACTCTGCTTACACATAGAAACACAATTCATCAATAAACATAAAATAAAACAGATCAATGGGAGACTAGAGTTATGCATATGGCAATATGCTTTTTGATTACATGAGGCCTTGGAGAGGAATTTCTATGTTGATGAACACTCAAGAGTGTCCAAATATAGCAGAGCCTTTTAGGTTCTACTGGGCAAGCACAAGAAGAAGGGAAGACCTCAAATGAACGAAATGGCAATAGTCTTCCAAAAACATTTAAAAGGTGATAATCTAGATGGGTAGTTTAGATTATCTAGATTATTTGTATGGGTATCCATTTATTCTTCACTTCCACATAGAAAGAAATGAAATCTATTTTGTTTGAAATAAATAGTATTTCAGTTGTGCATTATGGAGTAATTTTTAACTGTGAACACTGTCTTATTGAGATACTAATACAGCTTGTCTCTTTTATGAATACTTATTTATTTGAGCCTTCTAGGAACATGTTAGTAAGAACCCACTTAGGATGGTCTGTGTGTACTGCCTTTATTTCAGAGCAGGAGAATAAACTTTTGACAACTGTTTGAAATCTGTCCCTGTACTTCCATGATTTGGTCAGAAATCATGGGTAATTTGAAATAGGATTAGTAAACTCATTATTCTTGGTTGAGGACCTTGAGGACACAAGCCACAGAGGCTCAGTGGATCTTGAATTAGACAGATACTCAAGATCAAAGACTGTGGAAAATTCCTAACACACCAATCAGAACAGCCCAGATAATTAATCACTGGCAAACGAAGACTGTCTTTAGCTATCTACAAAGAAGCCTTGAGTTTAGCAGATGATATCTAAAGACCAAAAATCTATTTTGAATATAAATATTAGCAATTTCTAATGAGAAAGTGGGTTTACATAGTTTATATATTATACTTTTTCCTTGTTTTTTAAAGCTACATTCAGCTTGGCAGTTAGGTACCATACTAATGGATGTACTTGTCTTCAGCCACAGAAAATTACTGCTATGGCTTCCAACAGTAAACTTTTCCAGGAAATGGTCTTTTATTTTTTTCCCTGAATAGAAGCTCTTGTAAACTGCTTAGAGATATTTCATATCCAACTAAATTCCATGGTTTCTAAAAGCTCTCTATAACAAAGGAAGAAGCAATTGCATTATAGTCAAGATGCATAACCCAGTCAGTTTAATTCGCATTTTCTTTTTTTTTGTTAGAAGGAAATAAGGAAATGCAGTGGATTTAATCAGATGATTCAGATGTATATCTTTCAAAGGGAGAAAATGTGGAAAATGGGAGAGAGTGAACATACGAAAGCAACAATGACACTATCATATTACCTTAAAACTTGTAGCTCTTCTTCAGAATTTTGCACTTCATCTCTGAGTCTGCGCCAGCGAAGTAAAGCTTTCAATTCCTGTTGTCCTTTTATTTCATCATGTGACAGCTGCTCCGTAAATGAAAAACACAGTTCACTGATTGCTGTTTCCCAACAGACAATAATAATTTGCAGAACAAGAAACTTCGTTTGTTTCTCTTTAATGTGCAGAAGAGGTAGGAAACAGTACCAATATCCATGATTATAAAAAATCCCAGTTGCTGCCATGAGAGGTAATAACAGCACTAAGGGAAAACAAAAGCCTCACTGTGCAAATCAAATCAATAGTCAGTTAAATAGTTCTGACTGAGGAGAGAGATGGGCATGTTATTTTCCCTTTAGTGAATGGCAAGAAATGAACTGAATATACAGTACAGATACCAGGCATAGAAGTTTTGGTTGCATGCTTACTCTTCCCAAATTGAAAGCAAAGAGCTACATTGTGTCCTGGCTTCATTCCTCTTTCCTACTACTTCTGTCATACTCATAAAAGCACCCTGTTGTGTTTTCCCCCATTTACGTAATATTAACAGAGATTCCTATTTATGAAATAAAGGCCAGGTTGCCAGATGACAAATAACTATTTGGAACATAATTATAATTTATGTTCATCATAAGAATATATGGGAGATTGGGGAAAGCAAAAGCAGGTAATATTACCCTGCATTACATTCAGTCACAACTGAAATTATTCTCAGGCATTATAGAATATGCTCATAATCCTTAAATTCTATTATTTCATGGCATCAAAACTACTCAATAATGTTCAAGAGGTATGCTTTACATGTTAACAAGGGAACTAATCACACTGTTCTGTTGTTTTCTCCTTTACACTCAGCTCCAAGGAAGATGTCTACTACAATCAAAATGCTTTCAAGTGACTAACAAAAGCAAAGAATTAATGTGCACAGCTCACAGCAGTATAGTGATACTCAATATGAGGGCACAAATGAGTTTTAAAACCAAATGGGAAAAGCAAAGTAAAAACCAAAGGGAAAAGACAGCCTTTCTCTCTTTCTTTTTCCAGAACGATGGTACATAACAAGGTACTCTGTTTTGTTTGGTGCTACAAATATGCCAGATACTTAATAACATGGAGGTTCAGAAGAGTGTATTATGTCAGTTCCTAGTTCTACCATGCTTTTCCTGCAGGTGGAGATCTGCAGACTAAAGGGGTAGAACCTGACAAAGGTACAGGAAGAAAGGACTGGCAGACAAAATGCTTGAAGTAGCAGAGCTACTAGGAAACTAAGAACCTCATCAGAAAAACACTTTACCAGCTGACATGCAACTTACAAACTTTTTACCTTAAGGTAGCCAGTGATTTCTAAGTCTCTAACAGGACAGTAACTTGGTGGGCAGTAGAAGAGAAAAATAGTGTGCCAGGGTGCCCTATTTAAAATCATCTTCCATTTTGCTTTGAAGTACACTTCTTGGTCATCCATTGGACAAAACCAAACAAATTTAATTAGCTACCTGGAATATTAAAACATGCAGTAAGATCTGTTGATTTTTCCAGTTTCATGTATACAAAAGAAGTGGAAAGAATGCATAGAGATTGTTTGTTAATTGAATTTTAATAACTGAGGAGAAAATGTGTGGGAAGGTAATAATTGACAAACAGCTGTTTCTATTTTCATTTGCACTGACCTCTACCTCTGTAAAGATTTTTATTCAACATGGATCACTTTTCTCTTTTGAGTCAAGTAAGCATGCAAATTCCATTACCATTTTAAAATATTGGAATCCTTCATCACACAGGAGGTTTACTTTATATCTAATCCCATATAATTTTGATTTCCACATTAATTTTGAAGTAACACCTTACCTGTTGTGCCCTAGCCCAAAATATATCTTCTAAAAAAGTGGCAAACCCTTCACTTATCCACTCTTCTGTCCAATCACGGGCACCAATGGCCAGTCCAAACCAAGCATGAGCAATTTCGTGGCACAGACGTGTTCCACAGAGATGGCTTCCTCCAGGCAGCACACTTTGTGACAGAAAGATGATGTGTGGGCTGCACAAGAAAAATGAGCAACAGAATGCATTACTGACCTGTTACAATGTGTATTACATGGACATAATAATAACAGAACCAAAGAACGGCCTGGATTGGATGGGACCTTGAAGATGTCCTAAATCAATTCTCCTGCTGCGGACAGAGACATCTTTCATTAGTTACAGTTGCTCAGAGACCCATCCAAACTAGCCTTGAACACTTCCAGGCATTTCACAGTTTCCCTGGGAAACCTGTGCCGGTGCCTTACCATCTGTGGGAAGCCAAAATGCAGAAAATTGTCAAAATCACGGGCCTACAGGCTGTAACTCAGAAGAGAATACAGAATTTGATCTAAGACCTTGGAAAAGGCTTTCAAACTTAGGTGCTAGAAGCAAGAATGTGGAATTACAGTTTAAGTAGAGACATGTTAAGATAAACAGATGTAAGTTTGAAGTCTAAGATGTAGAACATACAGAAATAGCTATAAAGATCATAAAGAGTTCTGAGCTGCAGCACTGAAGGTTAGCGTGTCATAATAGGACAGGTTGAAAAAAGCCCACACTGCAGCAAAATGTGAAAGAATTAGTTAAGTGATTTGGTTAAATACAGTATCTTTGTTGGCAGTGTTTTATTGGTTAATGAGCCTTTAAAAGGCTTTGTAACTAGAAGTCTTGTGATCTTTTGCTGAGAACAGTGAAGATTGTAAAGATAACTCACCTTTCTTAACACTGTAGAAGATAAGAAATAATAAATCACACTTCTAGAACATCTCAAAAAGTCCTGTCTCTGAATCCTGTAAACCCAATAATCATCCTCACCTGACAACTTTCCCTAAAGGGTAGAACTCTCTCCTAATATCTAATCTAAGCCTACTGCCTTTCAGTCTGAAGCCATTCCCCCTTGTCCTGTCACTCACTGCATGCTCTGTAAATAGTCTCTCTCCATCTTTCTTGCAGACTCCCTTCAGGTAGGCTTTATTAACTTGGTAGCTTCTTGTTAGTATATGCATTCTAGGCCATGACTAATAGTTTATACCTCAGGAATCTGTAGGAATTAAGTTGTATTTTATTGTTGGTTGGCAGAGAATCAAACTAAAATTCCACCATACAGTTGTAAGGTACTCAACCATCAAGCAGCTATTAATTGTAAAATGTAATTTAAACCAAAGTTTTATATTTTCCATGTTACAAGACTGATTTATTTCAACAGAAACATTTGTATATAAGCCAGCATAATAAAATACAAGCAGTGTTAATATTAGCAACAAGTATTTATCAGTTAAATTATCAAAATGAAAATAAATAAAGGAGAAACATTTAATAAAGAAAACAAATAAATATCCAAAAGTAAAAGGCATCATACATAGTAAAGCACACGTGTTTGGCAAAACTTCAAACAAGCTAAGAAGATACTATCTCATGGTAAGAGTTTAACACTTCTGCAAATGCACAGATAGGAGAATATATTTTATTAAGACCACAGAAATGAGAAGCAATCTGTTGTTCATAACAGCAGGGGAACAACTAGTCTGTATCTACTCTGCTTTGTACTCAAGCACTGTAAGTATAAATTTTGGGGGAAACTGTTATGAATAATCACTCTGCTATTGAAAATACCCTGAACTGCAATTTAGTAAGTTCCCAACTCATGTGCTACTGTAAGACAATTTCTGCTTTGCTTATAGACATTACAGACCTTAATATCTCAAAAACAATACAACTTTTGAAACCAGGTACATCTGGGAAATAAAAGTAGCAGAATTAAGCCCTTTGACTAATATGCAACAGGTTAACAGGGCACCATGTCACCAATGGGAGTAGCAAGGACATAAACCAAGACCAACATCCACAGACTATTTCCACATTAAGATATGGTATCCATGATTTGTATTTAAACTCTTTTTTCACTTTTCTCTCAGTTACAAAGGAAATAAAACACAAGCACACCTTCAAGAGGTCTTTAAGTCTTCCAAGCATGGGAGGGGAGTCTATGGCCTTAAGACATTTCCAAGAGCCAAATATTATTCGTCAGCATTCCAAAGAGCTTCCCCACCCAGCCTACCCTTCCGCTGGAAATGTTAAAACACTCAGAGTTTTCTTGCAATCAGCTGGATGTCCAGAACTGGGACCATAAAATGTGATACACACTTACACAGAAAAACATACTCCACAACTATCTCCTTATTTAAAAAAAAAAAGTAGTTACCCAGCCAAGAAAGTTAATGTATTTCCATCAGACAACAGTGTAAGAAACAAGGTAAGAAGTTAAAGTAATAAATCAAAGAATCAAGTAACACAAAAAAAGCAAGTAAAAACAGCAGCTCTCCAAATATCTGCCAAAAGCAGTTTTGATTAAGAGAATGAATGGAGAGAAAGATGGGGGAAAGTGTGATAACAGAAGCTGCAGAAAATGGCAAATCTTTTCTTATAAAGCCCCTGATGAGAATAATAACCACGATTTTGAGGGTATTATTTTGCTCAGTTTTAAGTAAATGACTCTTAGTAGGGGCATGTGTACAGTGCTACAAAGAAAGACTGCAGAAAAAGACCAATTAAATAACATTCCAGACATACTGGTGGCAACCATTATTTTACAATTTCAGCCACTTGGTTAAGCAAAACAAAAGTAACTTCATACCTCTTAAGCAGGCTCACAGAACAGTTTGCATTTTAATTCTATTGTAGGTAAATATACAAAAAAATTAAAGATTGCAGTTCCTGCTTTCTCCAATCACTTAACACCAGAAATTCCACATGACAATATTGTCTTTTACAAACAGATTCCAAATCACTTCTCTAAGAAAAATGTATGAGAGCTAAATTTTGGCCAAAGAATATGAGTACAGCTTCCTACAAGGCTAAAATAAGATTATGTGCTGCGGCAGAATGAAATTCTAGCATCTGAGTAGAGCGAACAACTTCCTTTCTTGAGAACACTTTAAATTATTTCTTTTATTTTGTTTGCCCTTAACAAACACTACTATCTCCAATTTAAACCACTGCAAAGCTCCCATTTTTCTTATTTTTCAAAGACTGAACACATCTCTGGAAGATGGCCAGCACCAGTTAATTTAGAAGAAGTTTATATCTGGATATTTGTTTAAAACACAGATTCTCTATTTTCAATGAATATTTGAATTCCAGAAACTCCTTTCTACTTATACTAACCAAATCTACCTTTTTAAATACCATCTAAGATCTGCAAAATTCATAGAATGACTTTCGTCAGAAAGGACCTTAAAAATCATGTAGTTCCAACCCTGCTGCCACAGGCAGGAACACTTTTCACTAGACCAGGTTGCTCAGAGCCCCATCCAACCTGGCCTTGAATACCTCCAGAGATGGGGAGTCCCCAGCTTCTCTGGGAAACATTCCAGAGCCTCACCACCCTCACAGAAAAGATTTCTTCCTAACATCTAATCTAAACCTTCCATCTTTGAGCTTGAAGCCATTCTTCCTTGTCCTGTCACTACCTGCTCTTGCAAAAAGTCCTTCGCCATCTTTCTTATAGGCTTCTTTGAAGTATTGTAATTGCAGTTAAGTCAACTCAAAGCCTTCTCTTTTACAGGTTAAACAAACTAAATTCTCTCAGTCTTTCCTCACAGGAGAGGTGCTCCATTCCTTTAATCATCTGGGTGACTCTTCTCTGGACTCACCTGAACAAGACTGATGTCCTCTCTGTGTTGGGAAAATGTTTTGAATGTTATTAATTGTATATTGTTATTTAGCAACACTGCTCCTAAAACACTCCATAATTCAAGAAAGTGCCTAAGTGAAAAATAAGTGTCATGGGTTGCAATGCAGGAAGTGGCCAAGGGTGTGTATTCTGTCACCATCTGTTGAACCTAGGTGGAGCAGTGTTCTTTNNNNCACCTCTGTTTTCTGCTGGATCCTCAGAGG
Organism: Regulus satrapa; assembly: GCA_013396955.1. NCBI lineage: Eukaryota > Metazoa > Chordata > Aves > Passeriformes > Regulidae > Regulus > Regulus satrapa. The sequence goes on from VWZN01001626.1 coordinate 8,698, forward strand.
AAGAGCAGGCCCTTCTACACCACCAGCGGACCTTTGGAGGAGGACTGCACCTTTCTAGAGGATCACTGCTCCAACAGAATCACATCTGTCACTCCAGGAGGGCTGCAACCACGATTTGATCGGACTGCTACCAACACCCTGACTGACAGAGTGTCAGGGCATATCCTAACTCTGTTGGTATCTGTCATGTACTGCTGTATTTTATTTGAATATTCCTATTATGTTGTAGTTTCTTAATTTTTTTTTTCTTGCTAGTAAAGAACTGTTGTTCCTATCCTCATATCTTTGCCTGGGAGCCTCCTAATTTCAAAATTATCATTAGGAGTAATGGGGTTTCATTTTCCATTCCAAGGGAGGCTCCTGCCTTCCTTAGCTGATACCTTTGTCTTTTAAAACCAAGACAATAAGATAATTTGACTGGTAATTAAATAAATAAATTGCAAGACCCAAAAGCTTTCTTCTTTTTTTTTTTTTTTTTTTTTATAAGNTTTTTTTTTTTTTAATAAGAAGATAAATTTGGCTCTCCTACCATCAGTTTGACTTACTAAGAGCAAATTATATAGCTTGATTTCCATTACTTTGATTCTAATTGAAAAGGAAAGAAATCTATTCATATATTAAAAATGGACAAAGATGATTCACCTCAGAAATTACATCAAGACCTGACAAAGACTGTGCAGTTTATAAATGCCTCTAGCAAGTGGGGTCCAAGTTTCTAAAGCAGGCCAGAACAGGCAAGCTGGATGTGGTAAGAAAGATGTGAAACCTCTCTCAGTTAACAAAAAAGCAAACAACCCTACCAGTCCTTCCCAGGAAGCTGGACAAGTTCCCAATGGCTCTAAGAGAAAAAGAAGTTAATGACTTGTTCTTGGCAAGTATACACTTGGTTACCCTTCTAAAGCAAAAGAACATTATTCTGACCAGAATCCCATGCTCATAACTTAGATAGATATTTGCATCAATCAACTGGAAGAAGGAACAAGGTCCACCTCCCAGTTAAATAGCAGTTAAGGGAAATCTTGACACTGTAACTATGGCATGAATGCATACAAAGGAAAAAACTGAGTCAGAAAGGGAAAGGAAAAAAGTGAGTCAGAAAGGGAAAGAAATTGTTGCTGCTAAAGGCAAGGGAGTCCTGATGTTCCAATCATTCAAATTCACATATGTAGATGTCCTTAATAGATAGCCTCTTTAAAAAATAGAAGTTTTCCAATGAGTCCTAACAGTCTGAACAATAATCTGCCCATTTGAGAAGCCAAATCTCTAACATTTCAAAACTTTCTCTATACTCATGACTTAGATGCAAGTCCTGCTTTACACAGTCTGCAGCAGTGAGATATCTTTGGCTGCTCACACGTAATCAGATGAGACACAGCACAAACCCCAGGCAAATGTATGTGCAAGAACCTAAACACGCATTTAAGATGGGAACACAAAGTTCATTTCTAACAAACTTGTTCCATTCATTTTGAAGATGAAATCTTTCCCTCTTAATGCACAGAGATCTGCACATACATTTTCTTACATGCTTGTGGAAATAACAGAGCCAAGACTATTGTCACCTGAGAAATAATGCTTCAGAAGTCAAAAGTAGTAAAAATCACTATTACAGATACCACTTTTATATATATATATATATATATATATATCTGTGTGTCTGTGTGTCTGTGTGTATATTTTGAATTTTCTATTTAGAAAAAATGTAATCAGATAATAAATGGATGGGACAGTTATTATAGTTCTAAAGAATCCCTCCTTAAATGTGTAAAAAGGAACAGGGGCAATCCCAAATATTTTCACAGGAACACATTAAAAGTAGGGTATACATTTAAGAATTACTAGAATTCGAGAAAGTTAGAGAATTAAATTACAGTTCTTCACTGTAAATACTCTGTGCAAACTCAGTTGCCTTTAATGTTATGTTGGTTTTGCTGAGCCTGGTTTTTGCTGGCAGGGGTACCACACAGGTGGCTTCTGTGAGAAGCTGCTGGAAGTTTCCACCATGTCCAGCAGAGCCAATCCCTGATGGCTCTGAAGATGGATGTGCTGCTGGCCACAGCTGGGACAAGGAGAGAGGGTGCTAACGCCTCAGTGGTGACATATTTAAGAAGGAAATAAAAACAAAGTGGTCACACACAGTTTTTCCTTCTAGTCAGAGAAGAGGAGGAGGTGAGAACATGTGAGAGAAACAACATGGAGACACCAAGGTCCATGAAGAGGGAGGAGCACAAGGTGCTCCAGGTGCTGGAGCTGAGATTCTCTGCAGGCCATGGTGAGACTAAGGTGAAGCAGCTGTACCCCTGCAGCCCGTGGGGATCCACGGGGATGCTGAGATCCACTCATGGGTCCATGGGGGAGGCAGAGATCCACCCAGAACCTTTGGGAATCCACAGGGATGCAGAGATCCATCTACAGCCTATGGGAATCCATGGAGACGTACAGATCCACCCACAGCCTGTGGGATTCCACAGGGATACAGAGATCCACTTGCATCCATGGAGGGGTCTGTGCCAGAGCAGTGGATGCCTGGAGGAAGCTGTGATCCAGTGGGAGACCCAGTGGAGAGAGGGCCCTGCTTCCAAGCAGTCTGTCCATGGATAACTGCACCCTGTGGATGAGTGACCCATCAGCAGTATTGGGAGGGCTGTCTGCCCATGGGAGGGACTCACATTGCATGACAGTTTTGCACTGTTTTGGCAGGACTGCTGCTCGTGAGAGTGGACCCACGCTGGAGAAGTTCATGGAGAGCTGTCTCCCATGGGAGGGACCCTATGGCCTCACAGGGGAAGGACTCCTCTCCCAGAACAGCAGAAGAAAATCTCGGTGATGAAATGACCAAAACCCCCATGCTCTGCACTGTGGGTGTGAAGGAGGGAGGGGCTGGGGAAAGAAAAGATGTTTTNGGAGGGAGGGGCTGGCGGAAGAAAAGATGTTTTTAAGGGACTGTTTTAACGTCTCATTATCCTCCTCTGACTCTGTTAGTAATAAATTTCACTTTGCAATTGAAACCTGATTTGCCCTTAAAATATTTCTCCCAGTCCTTGTCTCACTCATGAAGACTTTGCTATCTTCTTTTTTACCTTCTCCCTCCTTTGTCCTGCTGTGGTAGAGGAGAGCGAGTGAGTGAGTGAGTGAGTGAGTGAGTGAGTGAGTGAGTGAGTGAGTGAGTGAGTGAGTGAGTGAGTGACTCTCATAGGTGCTTGGCGTTGGTCCATGTCAAACCATGACAAGCACTATAGGGTCAAAACATTTGCATGTAGAGGAAAAGACAGGGGGAGAACATCAGGTGGTGTGGAACCATGACTTGGAGATCAGTAGCACTGTCTATCTCCATTTTACACATTGGTGGACTAATTTCTGTCCCTGGTGCAAGCCCCTGCCCTTAAATCTTGTTATTTTAGGTTTTATGGGTTTTGCAGCTCAGCCCATGCTGTGGCACATGTCCTGTAAAGGAATCAGTTTCTCAAGGGCGATGAATTTTGTTTTAAGCAAGGTGTGACATTAGCAGGGCTGCCCATTGCCTTCCTGAAGATTGCTTTGCTTTGAGGTCCATTTCAGATTAGTGCCTTCCCTCCAGTGTGATGTTACATATCAAGTGTCTGTCACTGCCAAGGTCTTAAAGTTCGTTGTCTTTGCATTGGAATAGTTCTGGAGGGAAGAAGAAAGGTGATTTGAAAAATGGAAATGTAAAAATTGTAAAATTGTAAAATTTTTACAGGTTTTTAAAAAACAATATAGTTATCAAAGTGCAAAAGCACAGAGCGGGGCAGGTTAGGTAACAATGTTCCTTGAAATATGCACAAAAGGCTGTAGCATGTGATTCTACTTTTCTGCCAATTTCTCATTCTGAAATTTGAAACTAGGCAGCCAAGCTGACATTTTCAGCTGAACCTGTCAAGTTGAATTGAGCCAGTTGAACCACCAAGGTCACTGCATTACTCATCCTGCTGCTGTTTTGACCAAACACCAAGAAACAAGAGCTGCTTAGGCCCACATGGTCTACTGTAGGGCCATGGAAATGCACTGGCATTTCTTGAGTGAATTGTTCCAAAGGTCTTCGCAGAAGCATCTCTTCTCAAGCAAGGGCAAACACTGTCTCTGAGAAGTGCTTGTACGGTTGCAAAGAAAGAAGCAGCTCTCTTGAGAATGGGCAGAAACTGGATGTGGAAGCACAGCAACCTAGAGGAGGTAACCAAGGACGCAGAAATGCTGGCAGCAACGAGGCCAGCAAGGTGTGATAGAGAGGCAGGGCCTAGGGCACTGGAGGTGCCAGGCCATGAAAGGAGAGGAGCATCTGAGCTCTCTCTGACCTCACCTACTCGTGTGCGGCTGTTCCCCATCTGTCTGGCAGATTCTGGTGACAATAGGGTCACAGGACTAGTGGAGTGATGGCTAGTCTGGATCTGAAAGAAAAGGCAGAAACTACTCAGTGTGGCATTGTTCTTCTCCACTCTTCTCAGCTATGTTATTATCCATGATCTCTGTGTGTCTTTAAATAGTGAAATGGGCTAGGTCAGGGAGACAGTTGCAAGTGATAAGAATTAGTGATGTAGGTGGCAAGGTTTCTAATATTTTTAATGTATATAATACCAGGAATCACAAGGTAGACCTATACCCACCATTTCCTGCAAGAAACTGGCTTGTTACTTTTAGGTTATTAAGAGGAAACCCAGTCTCTGTACACCCACACATACCTCTGTTTAGCCAGACAACACTCAGCTGCTTATGGAGCACGCTGAAGAGCACAGATACTGTGTAATCCACTGTGTAGGTATGCACGGTGTTGTATGCCCCAGAGATTAATGAAGTCATAATAAGTGCAGGGTGTACACAATGTGCATGTAACTGAGCACCAAACAGTACTGCTGAGCACAAAGAGCCCTTGGGGATTAGACCTGTTCATACCAGGATATAAATGTTTCCTTTCCCAATTTAGAGTCTATCCACAGATTCCCACTGAGAATTTGTTCATGATTTTATATTCTGACTGTATAATTGTCATTTAAAAAAAAAGTCAAAATGACACTGGGGAATGAATGGGGAAAAGAGTCTAGGCTTGGAAAATACCTCAAAGGTCAAAACAGTTCTAACTCTTCCTACTTATTCATGTAACCTTTCTCATACTTAGACCAGTTTTAAATAAAACAAAACTATTGCATTAGGAAGTTACACACCCTATGGTTCTGGATAATAATTTATTTTTCTTTTGGATGTCTGGTTACAAAATAGCTCCATTAAGGAAGATGTCTGTCCTAAGACAAATACCATGCAGCATACCCTACCTTCTTGAAGTACTATGTATTGAGTTTTTTAGGTGATTGTAACCTGCTGAGATGAGCTTTAAAGAATATGTCAGGCCTGCCTCACAGGCAACTTGTTATATTCTTATGTTAGCATACCACATTCCTGATCAGATCTTCTAGAGCAACCCAGGACACCAGCCTTGGAGAGGACGCATTTGTTTTTTATCTGTGAGTACAATATCATGTGGCTCTTACATTATCACCAAGGCATAAGAAGTATACTTTTATTAGTAAATTAATTGGGAATTTAATGTACCAAGCAATCATATATCCTTTTGCAAAATTTCTGCACCCTGGGATGAAATGACCAGGTCCTTCTGGCTGTGTCTTGCTCTGAATCTACAGACCAGCCCTGTGCTTGTGATTATGCCCCAGCCAGAAAATGCTGGGGTCCAGTAGGATCTCATCCAGTTTAACACCCTTGTAACTTTCCAAGTTCCACAGACAGCAGCAACATGTCAACCCAGCAGTGCAGGTTTTGTATGTAAAGCCCAGGGATTAGATTCTCCACCTCCAAAAGTTAATGTCATCTGATTCTCGATATTTAGTGACACAAAAGTGTGAAAATATATATGCCAGAATTAAATACAAGAGTTTTGCTGTTCATAATGCCAGCTTCCCTGTCTGATCCTTCTCATGCTTTCAACCCAGCCTAGCCTAAATTTAAAATTGGTGTATATAGAGAGTCAATCCACTTTCCTGTGCAGCATCTAGCAAGTAATCTCTGTGTAGTGCTACTACAGAACAAACATCCATGCTAGTAATCGGTAATGTCTTCTGCCTCCCTAAGGACATATTTAGTGAATAAAAGATGGAAGGTGCACATAGTGCTTTCTCCCAACTTGGTATTCACAGAAGTTCTGCAGAGCTAAAACCACAGAAATTTTGAGGGCTTCAAATTTAATCTTTTGCATCTTTCCAGGACCTTATATTAACACATGTCAAAAGTTGAGAAATAATTATATATGTGAAAAATATATGTTGAGATCCTTTCAAAGGCATCCTATGTCCCCTAAATTATTTTTGTACTACGCCAGTGCACTTGCCATTGAGTGGTAATGAGCTTTTTTGTTTTCTGAGCAAATATTCTATTGTTTGATTCAGGGCTTTTCTCTCTCTCTCTCTCTTTCTCTCTCTCTCTCTCTCTCTCTCTCTCCAAGGCTGGTATGATATATTCAATTAAATCTAGACAAGCCAGATTTTAATTAGAGCAAGCCCATTTATATAGGCTTTGATTATTTTATTTGCCCAGTTTTATATAGAGCTTTCCCAAATATCTGGGCTGTCTCATGAGGACCTCAATCATGTACATACCTCTGTGGAATGCTGTCAGACTGACTTTCCCACAATACCTGGCAAACTTTTTGAAATGGAATCACTGGGTTTTTAAACTTTATTAGTAACACTTACAGAATGTCCTTGATCAGCAGAGAAAGCAGCAGAGGAATTTAAGGCAACCCTGTATCTTGCAGGCAACGGCACCTTGTTATAGGTTTGGGTTCTCTGGAAGTTGGTAGGAGAAATATAGGAAAAGCCAGGTGGCACATAAATGAAAATGTTGAAATAAAATTACATGAAGGGAATCTCAATGACAAGCAGTTTCCCTGAAAGCTATAGTGTTGTTGGGAAGCTGTCTTCTTAGCACTTGCATAGCACAGAGCTATACATTACAGATAACAGAAAATTCTACTTGGCAGAGCACACAGTTTTTTTGTTTATTAATGTAACTTTTTTTTTTTTTTTTTTTACACATTATCCTTGGTAGTATCAAGTTAAAAGGCTCACCTTATTGTAAAAAATTCCTTCTTTTTACATAGTCAAAATCTATTCTGCGTCAGTTTAAAACCATCAGCCCTTGTCATATCGCTTCAGGCCCTGCTAGAAAGCCTTTCCCTGTCTTTCCCATAAAACCCCTTCCAGCACTGAAAGGTCACAAGCAGCTGTCCCTGGAGCCTTCATTCTTCCTGTTGTTCAGACTTACTGAACAACACTAAGTCTCGCAGCCTTTCCTCATTGGAATGCCAGTAGTGTGTTTATATTAAAAGTTGTCTTTCCAGAAGTCAGCGCCTGGGAGCAGGC
>VWZN01001626.1:18709-41052 GCA_013396955.1 Regulus satrapa
CTTTGTCCATGTCATTAATGAAGATATTAAATAACACAAGTCCTAACACAAACTCCTGGGAGACACCACTTGTCACTGATGTACAATCAGACTCTGAGCCATTGACCACTGCTCTCTGGATGTCACATAATCACTTTCTTAGCCATCTAATATTCCACCCATTAATTTCCTCCCTCTCCAATTTAGAGAGAAGGATGTTGTTGGGGCCCACGTCAAAGGTTTTACAGAAGTGCAGATAAATTGCAAGTTTCCCTTGTCCATTGATGCAGTCACTCCATCATAGAAGGCTGCTGCATTGGCCAGGCAGGACTTGCCCTTAATGAAGATGCAAAGATTTATTTTTTTTTTTTCAAATGACCTCCCTGACTTCTGTGGCAAAAGGTGACATGGGGTCTGTGTTGCATAGGTGAGTGTATAGGTTGAGGTATCTACTTCAACTATGAATTTCTTATCCCACCAATAGTGGCTGCAGACATGAGTGCTGCAGACATGAGTTCCAGATAATATTTTTTTAAATACACTGCAGCCTAAGAGAAAAAAGGAAGGAAACCAGCTGGCTGATGTGCAGAAGCTTGAAACATGGTTTTGTTGGAATAAGTGCATGTGCAACACTTAAGACAAGACTTTCTGTTGCCGTGGCAATCAGTCTAGCTTTTTGCTTTCTCAGGACTGATTAAATGAAAACAGTATTGGCATCAGAAAACTTTATTTGTCAAGAGACAGTGCTCCTAATTTAGTAAAGAACTTCCACATAGGCTTGTTTTTATGGAAAACATACATGGTCCTAAATGCAGATCATGGTGTACAGTATCCAAAGCCCATTTGAGAGGAAGGCTTTGGGAAGTAGCTGTTTTTCACATGCTGAACTGGAGAACATATGGGCCGTCTGTCCTTCATGGGGATATATGGATGAGGGGATCAAGTCTACCATTAGCAGATTTGCAGATGACACCAAACTGGGTGTGAATGTCAAGTCTTCTGGAGGATGGGAGGGCTCTGCAGAGGCACCCGGACAGGCTGGATAGATGGGCCAAATCCAGTGATATGAGATTCAACAAGACCAATTGCTGGCCCCTGTGCTTTGTCCACAACACCACCTCGCAGGTGCTACAGGCTGGGATCAGAGAGGCTGGACAGAGGCCAGGCAGAAAGGGACCTGGGAGTACTGACTGACAGTGGACTGGCTATGAGCCAGCTCCCATGAGCCAGCAGCGAGCCCAGGTGGCCAAGAAGGCCAATTCTGGCCTGTATCAGGAACAGTGTGGCCAGCAGGAGCAGGCAAGTGATTCTTCCCCTGAACTCAGCACTGGTGAAGCCATACCTTGACTTCTGTGTCCAGTTCTGCACCCCTCAATTTAGAAAGGATGTTGAGATGCCAGAGCATGTCCAGAGAAGGGCAACAAGACTGGTGAAGTCCTACAAGGAGCAGCTGGGGTTGTTTATAATGGAGAAAATAGGCTCATGGGAGACCTTATTGCTTTCCACAACTGCATGAAAGGAGTTGCAAGGGTCAATCTCTTCTCCCAGGCAACCAGTGATAGTCCAAGAGGACACATATTAAGCTGCACCAAGGGAGGATTAGGTTGGACATTAGGAAGAAGCTCTACACAGAAAGGGTGACTGGACACTGGAATAGGCTTCCCAGGGCAGTTGTGGAGTTACCATCCCTGGAGGTGTCTGAGAAAGACTGGATGTGGCACTCAGTGCCATGGTCTAGATGACAAGGTGGTGTTGGGTCACAGGTTAGACTTGATCTTGGATGTCTTTCCCAGCATGGTTGATTCTGTGATATCTTATGGTACTTACCTTTACAAGCCAAATACTGCAAGACATAGTCTGTGATTTGGCTTGAGAACTTGCTTGCTGATTCCAGATTAGCAACTGATAAGCTGAAGATAAAATAAATAATGGACTCTATTCTTCCATTCATTCCCATTTCTGTTCTTTGCACTAGTGGCTGGATTTCCCAGCTATGACCTTAACCAAAGCATCTGTTGCAGACTCAGAATCCTCAAGTCTGCTCTTTGTGCTTAATTTCTGTTGTTCCTGTCTAGTTAGAGACATTACATGATGGACTGTGTTGCTGGTGATTCTTCTAGCACGTTCTTTAAAAACAGCCAGACCTGGGAGTACTTGATTTTAGTAATGGCAAACAATCTTAGGTCTGGTTTCACAAGTATTACCCTTTTGAGCTGTTTCACTCTGATTCACTCATACCAAAGGAATTGAATGCATTCTTCTTACATGAGTTACATCTGCACTAACACTTTTAGCAGATATTAGACATCAGTGTTAATCAGGCAGAGTATAATCCAAAAACTAAGTATAGCCCCTCTGAATGACATGTTGTACAGGGCTATATTTTATGGCTTCTCCCTGGAGAGCTCTCAGGTTAAGCAAAAAAAGCCTGTTGTTGCTTGATGTTTAATAGCTTGGACATTATTGTGGAGCCTGTAAAACCTCAACCTTGCTGCTACGTGTGTTCTTCAGCAACTGTACAATCAGCACGTTATAGCTGCAGAATGTTTCCTCAGTCAAGAGAATTGTAATCTAAAATAAATATTTAAAAGAAATACTATTAGAAGAATATAAGAAATATATAAAGTCTTTTGTCTACAGATGATCACTTGTATCATTGCAACAGTAAAATTACTTTAAGGGGAATTTTTTTGGCTAACTATAGTTATATAAATGGAAAAGCAAAAATATTATTTTTCATAGACACATTCACTTTAATTTGAAAACTGCTCATTCTTGTTTAACTCAGAGCTGTAGCAGGCCAGCAAATGAAAAGTATTTCAATGTTCAGTTTGCCTCCTGTGGTGATACAGTTAATTCCTGTGGGTGGAGTTCTTCTGATCCTTTTGCCATTATTGGTTATCATGACTTGGATCATGGGTTAATGTACAGGAAACTATAAGAAAAAAAATCAGCAGCAGATTTAAATGTAATTTCTTCAATTTTTTTTTTCCTGACAGTTCCCACTGAAAACAAAACATGTATAATAGCACTGCTGTATAAGTAGGTCTTCACGTGTCCTTCCTCAAAGTATAGTTCTAGCATCACATTTAATAAAGAGAAAATGAAGGTTGGGAATGAACTTTTGGCCCAAATAAAGTCAGTGGGAGCTTTGCTATGGCCTTTAGAGGACCAGCTTGTTACTACATGTATTTAGCGCAAGTCAGTATAACCAATTTTTATTTATGGACTTTATTTTGAGCAGTTTTTTTTTAGTGGTTAGAATGTGTTGAAAATACTGACCTTCTGAGCTAAAGGAAAATGAAATAAGGAAAAAAAAAAAAAAGAAGTAAAGTGATTTGTGTGCATGATAAAAGTGTTTTTCTGCAATAACACAGCATGTGGTCAAGAATTACACAGGTTGCATTTGCCACTTTATATCTCCTGCCAGACGAATACAATTCAGGGCCTGTTACCCCTGCCTGCAGTACTGTTTCATAGTTATGAAGTCATGACAGCTGTGATTGCCAGTGTAGAGAATAAAGTCTGTGGAAAAAGTCTGGATAGCTTCCCACTGTACACAGGCCAAAAATAAGTTAGCTGGAATTAAAACAGAAGAGGATAAAATTTGCAGGGGGAGAAAAGCAAGGGAAGCAAGAGGCATTTCATACTGGGACACAAGCTGAGGCAAATTGACTCTGGGACAGATCCTGACTCTACTCCCATCTCTGCAGGGTTCTGGAACTCATAAAAAGTCTGAGGTGCAACCAAGAACCCATTCTGGCCAAGTGTACTCTACCTCATGGAAATTGGTACTTCCCATTTCCTGCCTCCCTGGAGATTCACAAGTCATTTGAATTAATTTCATTCCCAGCTTAACAATAACTGTGCAAACACACCACCTCAGTTCTTGCACCTGAGGAAACATTATGATCTATAAACTCACAATGTCCCACTTGAACATGGGGAGCAGGTGCTAATCAATAATGCATTGCCGACATTTAAACAAGGGAGCTCCACAGACACAGTTTCCCATAGCTGGGACAAACGCCACAGCTCCATCCCCCCTCAGGTTCAGGGCTGTAGGATTTGCAAAGCAGGATCTGATTTCCTCTTACTTCATCTACCATCTGTGGAAAAATCTTCTCATAGAATCAAAACAACAATGCTTTGCCAATTAATATTAATGGAAAATGTTTCCATTATGTTTGTGAAAAATAGTGCCAGCGTATACGGGAGAGTATAATGAGCAGTGCGTACAGTTTGGTTCTGTATGTTTCTTTGTAAGTACCACAGAGAAGAATGCCAGTGTTTGGGGTTCTTTTGCATCTGGTAAACAGATATTTGCCACAATAAAAGATTTATCATGAAGGTGAGACCTGTGTTCTTCAGAAGGCCATGGAGGAACCTTAAAGAGAGGTTGTTTTCTCTCTTAAAGGGAGGGTTGACAAAGAAATGTCTAGAGACAGTGATGTGTGGGAAAAGTGAAGCTGATTGCAGACCTTTCATGGGCCACAAAGAACCATTCTGCCTTATCTGTATCTCTGGCTGATCCAGATGGACAGTATAATTTTAATTCAGTGGGATTATAATGATTCAAATTGCACTGAACAGGATCTTCCCCCTCACCCCAGGGAAAAGCAAGTGTGGCGACTCAAGATACATGGAAAAAGCTCTTGAGAAAAAAGGATTAGTCAAAAAAGGACAAAGAAGGATTACAAAGGGGACCAGCTATCGCATTTTGAGTTCATGGGCATCAATTTCAGGTTGCCCATGACGATATTTAGAGGGAAGGGTGTACTTCTGCTTGACTCAGGGACAAGAGCTTTAACCCATTCTTACAATGACAGTTCATGGGGGCCTAGCATTATGCTGCTGACCAATTTCAGTTGCATGTCTCAGAAACTGTCCCTTGCCTCAAACCCCTGTTAGATGGTGATAAAGTTTCCTAGAACATGCCAGTGACAACAGCAGCAATGTTGGTTTTTTTTTTCTTTTTATTGCTTCAGCTTATGTAGACAGAACTCATCTTTGCCTTATTTAGAAATAAACTTTTATATTATGAAAGAATCCATTATGTTAACACAGAGGCAGACTTAGACTGTTTGACTTTTCTAATCTTTATTTGTTTATGATTTAAAAATATTTAAAGCCAGAAAAAAAAAATTAGACTGAAAAATTTTACATGGTGAAAGCCACATGCGAGGGGAAGATCACAGAATTAAGCCTTACCCTTCTGTCTGCCCTCCCTCAGCAATTGCATCATCACTGTAGCAACTCCTTCACGCAGTTTTGTGGGATCTTGAGAAACAGCTAGCTTGCCATCAAAATACAAGAAAACAAAGATATTAATGAGTGATTTCAAACCCTTGTCAAAAGCTTCTTCTCCAGTGCCACTTGACAGCCACAGCTTGTGCAGGGCTAAAGGACAGTAAGAAAATCTGAACTGCTGCTAGCATTTTGAAACTGACTGTAAACAGAGGAAGGAAGAGCCAGTAACAAAGCTGGGAAAATATCATCCCAAGGGCAAAGCCTGACCCATTCTGTAGCTGCAGTCCTGCAACAGGTAACACCTGTTAGAAAGAGATGTTACTTCAAAAAAAAAAAAACAAAGAAAGGCAAACTTGTCCAGAAAATGACAGATATTTCCACTCCTACATCAACCATCTAAACAGTGCATATAACAGTGCAAATATTAGTACCCAAACCTATTTTCCCTACTATTTTCCTTCACTATTTTTAAAATTTGCATTTTCTTTCCATTTTCTTCCTCCTTCTTATCTTTAGCTTTTGGAAGTGAAATGAAGTCTCTAGAGTGAAGAGCTTCTGGAATTCCCATTTCATCCAGAGGACAGTGCCAAGGCTGCAATTAGTCCATGCCTTGTACCTAAGCCAGCAGCCTCAAAGTCTGAGTGAGGCTTTCAGCTACCAGAGTTGGTCACTGTGCCCAAGCTAGTCCCTGACACAAATGGCATAGCAGAGGAGAATAAAGAGAACTGTTAATTGAAGCACTGGGTTTTAAGACAACAATCATATGCAGGCTTATTTTGAAATGACCACCTGCACGCTTGAGCAATTGGATGCAGAAGGTGGGAAAATAATTTAACAAAGAGTATTCAGATGGTAGAAGTGCTTTGCTGTAGCCTTGCATCTATAGGCTGAGATGTTTTATTAACATGTAACTACACTGTTTTCCAGTCTGATAGATCAGACTAAAAGAAAAACTAGAACATCACTTGCTCTGCAGTCTCTTTCTGCTAATCACAGAGATTGTCCTTGGAGTACTTTTCATTTAAAATGATTTATTGTAGTCTGAAGACCTTTGTTATACATAAGATTACCCCTCTTTTCTCTCAATCCTTAGGATTACAGGAGAAGGAAGTTGGGTTGTATGGACAAAGATAGGTTTCTTGAGGAAGGTGACAGGGCATTGTGGTTGAACAAAGACAGGGAAGGGTAGTCCTGACTGCAGGGCACCACTTTGGGGCTTTTGTCTTAAGGATTTTGTTCTGTATCATGACAGCTCCTCTGCTTCTGGGACTGGATTTTTCAGAGGCAATTTCCATACAGGCACTGTAAATAGAAGAAACACGATTTATTGTTTTACTGCATATGGTCCACTTGTATTTGCTTAAATTACAAAACACTGGCATGTTTCCTCTCCATTCCTGTTTTCCCACTGATCTTACTTTTGTGCATTGTATTTGTTGTGCATTACAAAGCTGCCTGAACTTGAGTCTTGCTTCAACTCTGCAGATGCTCAGTGGGTCCTTCCCGCTGCTTGATCCTAGTTAGGATTTTGGCTGAACTTGTTAATGCACCTGAAGTGAACAGATGAGTCCAAAAGGTAATATAAACCTCATATATTTTCTTTATGTGCTGTTTTCTCTCTCTGCACAAAAGTATTGTGCACATGATCTCCATGTTCTTTGCCATGCATTATGTTCTGTGAGCCTATAGTCTGTGGGAAATGAATATGCACAAACAAATAACCCAAAGAAGCACTGGGCAAGATCAGTCCTGGCATCTTTTCATAAACACAAGTTCTCAAATTCTCATGCCCCACATAATCCATAATGCATTGAAATAGTAATCCAGGGAAAGCAAATTAAATAAAGAGCAAAAATGCAGTGTGGTTTTGGTTGTTTTTGTTTTGGTTTTCTGGTTGTTTTGGTTTTGGTTTTGTTTAATTTTTTTGGTTTGGTTTTGGTTTGGTTTTTTGTTTGATTTTTTGAGGGTTTTTTGTTTGTTTTTGTTTTTATTTTTGGTTTGGTTTTGTTTTTGTTTTTTGTTTTTGTTTTGTTTTTTGTTTTGTTTTTGTTTTGGTTTTGGTTTTGGTTTGTCCTGGGGAGAGAAGAAATTAAATTAACAAAACTATTTTACTTTTTCTTATCAACCAGAAGAAACCTCAAAGCTGAGTAGATTTCCATTTTGAGTGAGAAATGCCCACATTTCCTTGTTAATTGTTTACAATTTTTCTGGAAGGAGTAGGCCAATTTTCTCCACTTTTGTTACCCAATGCAGGATGACGGGAGCACAGGAAAGGGCACAAGTTTTTGTGATTGACCATTTACATGTCATTTTACTTACACAATAAAACCAAGAATTGCAGAAACACTGAAAAAGCAATACAGTATTGACAAGCACAGCTGAATATCCTTTTGCTCTTTTTCTATACAGGATGTGGGTGCTACCTGTGTTTGTCCATGAGATTAGGGCAAGCCAATTTACTGCTATTATCAGAGTCACTGTGACTCTTTTCAAGAGTCATGACATAAAACCTCTTAAAAGATCATGCTTTCCTTTTGTGCAAAACACTAGTGCACTGAAGGGACAGTCCAGCCTTTTCCTTTAAGTTTGCTATACTGCAGAGGAGAAAAAGATCCCTGCAGTGTGCTGTGAGCTGTACACTATATTCATTAGTGACTTCATCCTGTGAGCTGCCTTCTCTGGCCCACATCCAGGAAAACACGGAGTGTACATTTAATTTCCAGCATGTGTGCATAGTCATTAACTGCAAGCACATTCTTACATGCCTTCCTCATTGCTTCTTTTCATTCTATTATAGAATATAAAAGGCAGCAGTGGCTTTCAAGAGTTGAGACTCTTTTGGAGGGGACCTAAATGAAAGTATTATCTCCTCACTGTATATAAGAATAGCAAGACTGTAACAGTCTTATGATTGACATGATATTCCTGCATGGAATACAGTACTGTGAACAAACTTTTTCAGGCGAACTTCAGTTTGCATGCATGTTGATTGATATTACTAAACTGAGCAGTAAGTTGAGAAGGGAAAAACCAACTGTCAAATTATGTAGAATGTTCTCACTTAGGCCACATTATGCAGCTACTCTGCATCTGTAAAGACACTAATTTTTTTTCTTAAATTATAGCAATGATACAGTAATACAGTCTAGTCCAATGTATAACCAACCTGCACATGGCTCCCTTCAGACGTGTATCTCCCTTATTTCCCCAGGGCAAGGATCTGCCAGGAAGGAAGAGCCCTCCAGAGACAGAATTGCTGGTTTTGAAAGCTTCCTCTGCAGTCAGTCTTGCTGAGGAACTCTGCAGATGTCATTTCCTACCCTGTGTCTCTTCCTGCAAGTTATCACGCACTATGTCACGTGGAGAGATGTGCAAAGTGAACTCCTGGCTCCAATGAAATCGCAAAAGACAGGTGGAACTTTATCACATTTTCATGCTTTCTTTAGTGTCACTACAAAATGACAGTCTCTCCTTCATATGCCTCCTTCTCAAGCTGATACAGTATTATGCCATCTTCACCTGTGGAAGAACAGACACAGGCTAGTACCATGGGTGGTGAACACCAGTGTGGTGGTCGAAGAAAAGTTTTTAATTAAGCAGAAGTAGTGGACTTGTGCCCAAACCATTAGAGAGTGTAATTTCTTTTAGGATCTGACTGAGACTTGGTAAAGACAAGCTGCACAGGCTGCATGGGCTCATGTCCATTTACAGGACCTTCCTGTCCTCTCTGTTGCAAACCTTCTGTGGGCACTGCTGGTCAGGACTGCCAACTCCCAGCAGCTTTTGTGCTTGGAAGCCCAGGCAGCTGCCACAAAGCAGTGCTTCTGCTGGCACCTTCTGGGCATGGGAAAGGCTCCAGCAGCAGGGCAGCTGTGCTCAGGGACTGGTCTTTCTGGAAAATCTGGTCTGTGCTGCTGTTCTCATGATCAGTCCTCTTTGAGCATTGTAAAGCATGGCAACTGAGAATTAAATAATCTGTTAATATTCCCCACCAAAAAAGAAAAAAAAAAAAATCTAGATTTGCCCTGGGAGTTTGAAAAAAAAACTTTCAATGTAGGGCTAAATTTATCAAAACTGGGTGTTACCCATTAACAGAAAATATCCTTGTATTGCAGAAAAAGAAATATATGAGCATAAAATCCAAGCTCAGATTCTGAAGTTACACAAACAATAAAACTTTTATTTAGCCAACATTATTTGTCCTACATATGGCATATATATGCCATATAAAAAAAAAAAAAAGTAGCCTCTCTTATATAGTCCAGTAAATAAATCCCATTGCACTCAACTGGAAAAAAATGGTGATACACTTTATGTGCCAGATATATTTTGAAAGTTCTCTGGAAAAAAAGAAAACACACAGGCACTGAGATTTATTAAAAACCAAGTCGCTTTTGAAGAAGCCAGCTTTACTAATGAGACAGTCTGAAAACCAGAGACTGTCCCTTCCAGCATATGTGCATCATATGAAAGCCAGTAATTTTTTATTATCTCAGTATTACCAGAAATTATATTAAGCTGAAACACAGCTCCAGCTAACAAAAGCTTCAAGTATATACTGAGACCTTTTAATGCTAGAACAATAAGCCAGCTTTATTACACTGATTATTGATAATATGAGGGTTGTACTGGTATTTAGTCATAACAACATAAATCTATTGGGTTTTTTTTGTCATAATCATTGGCTACACAATTACAAGGAACCAATAATGTGTTTGCAAGTAATTACTGACAAAGATTTCTTTTGTTGTATATAAATGTAGTCAAAGCCTAAGGCTAATTTTACCAGCATGTTCATATGATATCACTCCCTGAAAACGCATGAAACCTAAAATAAATAAAAAAATTTTAAAAATAATAAAAAAGGTATGTACACAAAGGAAAGGCTGTACCAGTCCTACAGAAGAAAAAGTGACCTCAAGAAATATCCTGGGTTTTCTACCTCAGAAAGCTGTTGTAATATTGAGGTTATTGCAAGAGGAATTAAAGTAAAAACACTGTTTCTGTACTGAGGAAATGCTAAAGAAAATTTAATTTACAGTGAGTAGCCTGCTTAGAGAATCATAATTCTGTGTCAATCTTTTCTGAGTCACTCTATTGATTTGGTGAGACTTTGGTTTCCCATGTTTCCACACTGTCATTTCACGTAGTACATTTTACATGTACACAGTCTCTACTCTAAATTACTGGTAGGCAAATTTGAATCGATTCAGCTGATTTTATATGCTATTCTATTGAGTTTATAGGCTTCTCTCTGAATTTTCCCCAGTGAAGCATAATTTGATCCATTTTATGTTTGTAAGAAAATGTAATTAAGCATGACAGACATGCTTATCCTAGAAAATATTACTATACTGCAAAAAAGACAACAAAGATACCACTCCTTTAAATGCACAAAGCCTTTTTAAAATGTCCTAAAATTTGTTGGGACTTTTTTTTCTGGCTTGCCCAGATACACCACAAATTTTCTAAAAGATTTCTAAATCTCAAATGAGTTTTGGAATATGTTTGAATACTGAAAACCAAATTTTATTGCTACCTTTTCTTCTGGCAGAAATCTCTCATGTCCTGTCTTTGGCTAACAAGCTTCTACTTTCCTTAGAATTCTGGATAGAAATGATCCTAATTTTTTTTTTTTTTTTTATGAAAAACTTATTTTGTTCTTATATCTCTGTATAGAACAGTGTAAAATTTCCAGTGAACTCTTGACCTATTCAGAAAAAATAAGAACCATCCCTGATTCAACCCCAAAATTAGTGATGCCACTGACATGGTGTATAGTGAACTTACTTGTTATATCCTTTTTTTCTGTACTGCCCGGATTTGGCTAGTAGCAAAGCTTCTGAAGTGCTGTGAAGAAGGTCAAGTGATCCAACAAAAAATTAAAATTAGATTTTCCATCAGTTCCTCTTTATGGTCTTTTCATTAACACTACACACTAAAATGAATTAGAACAAAGGTGTGAAAACCTTCAACTTTTACGTGTAACACATTGTTAACTCTGGGAACATGATTTTTCTTCACATGGGTCATAAAAATATGATTTTGAAATGTTTTCTATTAATCCAAAATGACTTAATGTTTCATGGCACCCCACTAGGGCTGAAAATGTTAAAAGTTGCAGTATTTTGGGGTCATTCCGTTATTCTAATTAGGGTTACAAATTAGAGACATTCTTGCGACACTTCTGATAAAGAAAATCAGAATGATTGTGACATTTGCTGTAAGGAGACTTCTTTAGACTAATCTGAATATTTAACTTAGAATTTAGATGCTGTGAAGTTAATATTTCCTTCCCAAACATGCACCACAGGCCTGTAGATTACGGGGGATCTGTTGTCACAGAGCTATGACACAAAGTAGCAAAGCCACCCTTCTCAGCCTGGGTAGTTTTTCATCCTCAGTGTCTAAACTGTCCTCCCTGTCTTTGCCCAGAAAAGAAAATATAACATAATATATATTGCAGTGTAATAAAATAAAGCCAGATAATATTATAGGTAAGAAGGCCCAATTCTAATGTGTCACTCAGAGCACTCACTAATGTAACTCCACAGGTCTAGAGAAAATACTGGAAGCAGTTTCATGGAAAACTAATTTAAGAATTCATTACCTGCATGAGTGGAAGTATACTAAATCATGTCCAACGCAATTACCTTGCTTGCAAAGAAGTGCCAAAAACATATTTTGAGTAAAGGAATAGCTCTAGCAGATGCATCCATGTGCTGGTATAAAGCACATATTCCCCTAAGGGTTTTCAACAGAAAAGTGCTGCCAGTCAGAACTCGCACCCCAACATCACACCTCCCTGTACCCAAACTGATATTGTTACTTTCATACATGCCTGTGAAGGTGAGTATAACAGTATGAAATGTTTGATTTTTCATGCTCTCATAGACTCTGGTGGTTGCCAAGTAGTACAGAATTTGCAAACATACAATGATGATAAAAGCAGTACATCACAAAAAGACAGAATGACTTAATTGTTACAGTTGAAAGGGACCTTTGCAGATCATCCATCTGAATGTCTGCAGAGACGGAGACTCCACAAATTCCCAGGACAGCCTGTTCCACTGCTCTGCCACCTTAATTGTAAAGAAGTTCTTCCTCATGTAATGGTGCAACTTCTTGTGTTTTATTTTATGGCAATTGGTCCTCATCCTGTCTCTGGGCACCACTGAAAAAAGTCTGACACCATCCTCTTGGTGCCAACCTTTCAGATATTTATATGCATTAATGAGATCTCCTCTCAGTCTTCTCTTCTCCAGACTAAACAGGCCCAGCTCCTACAGTCTCTCCTCATAAAAGAGATGCTGCAGACCCCAAATTATCTTTGTGACCCTCTCCAGGAGCTCCTTGTCTCTCTTTTACTGAGGAGCCCAGAACAGGACACAGCACTCCAGGTGTGCCTCACCAGGGCCAAACAGAGGCACAGCTCCCTCAGCCTTCGGGCCGTGCTCCTCCTGGTGCACCCCAGGGTACCATTGGCCCTCCTGGCCACAGGGGCACTGCTGGCTCCCGGACAGCTTGGGATCCACCAGGAGTCCCAGGTCCTTCTCCACAGAGCTGCTCTGTAGGAGCAGCCCCTGGCCTGTGCTGGCACTTGGGCTTGTTCCTCCCCGGGTGCAGGACTCTGACACCAGCCCTTGTTGAACTCATTACATTTCTCTCTGCCCAACTCTCCAGCCCACCGAGGTCCCATGGAATGGCAGCAGAACCTTCAGTGGATCAGCCACTCCCTCAGTTTAGTGCCATCAGCAAACTCGCTGAGGGTACATTCTATCCCTTCATCTGGGTCATTGATAAACACGTTGAACAAGACTGGTTCCAGTGCTGATCCCAGAGAATGCCACTGGCTGTTGTCTCCAGGTGGATTTTGCTCTGCTGATGATGACCCCCTGAGCTCTGCCGTTCAGCCAGTTCTCGATCCATCCGCCTCAGCGTCCATTCCTCTGACCCACATTTCCTGAGCTTACCTCAGAGGATGTTACAGAGACAGGATCAAAAGGCTTGCAGACGATATTCACTGCTCTCCATCTGTCCTGCCATGCCAACCAGATATGCAACCATGTTCAGAACTGTTTTCCTTATTTCTTTAAGCCTCTGTAGATCTGAATTTTAAAATAGTGATAAATTAAATATTCATACCATTTATTCACTGCTTTCCTGGATAAAGTCAAAGGTGTTGTGCAATGCTAAAATCAGGTCTCTCTTATGGGCTCACAAATAAAAGGCTGGCCATCAGGATTGCCATTAAGTTCTCTGTGTGCCATTAGGATTCTGGCACACTGATACCAGGACAAGTATCACACCCAGCCTTACCTGTTTGCTCTCCTCCACTGGGAAAGTGCTGCAGGAAGACATCTAAAAGAATATAAGAAGCAGGAACTCACCTGACATCTAGCATATCTAGCAGTTTGCCAACTGCAGTTCCCGTTAACCAAGCATCAGTTGAGGCTTTTCTGGAGTAAAGCCTTCACTTCAGCTGCAAACCCACCTGGGAAGCACTTGGCTTCATAACTGGCCATGAAGCAGAGCCCCTGACATGTGCAGCAATGGGATGGATGGGCAGGGTGCCAGAGCAGGCAGAGTGCCTTGGGCACTGGGTTTGAGTGCCTGCACCAGCAGCAAACACACTGCGTGTGCAACCACCGTCCTTCATTACAGTTGCTCTCTGGCATTCCAGCAGAGCCTATAATAAATCAGGAGTACACATACTAACTCAAAAATTTAAATAGCTTTGAGGTGATAAGGACAGTGTTATGTAAAACAGAACAGCATTTTATTCACTTGATAAGGATAGTAGAACAGAACAATATTTTATTCTTATCAAGGACAGCAGAAGAGAAGAGAACAGCACAGCCTTGGAGAGATATGTGAAGGATGTAACTTAGGGAAACAGAAATAATGCAAAACACAAGCAGGGTGCCAGCTCAGCTCTGAAGGCTGACAAAGCAGAAGTTATCCAAAACAACAATATTGCACTTACTCAAAAGTGGGAGTCAAGGAACAACCACCTAAAAAGGACATTGGACATTAAAGACAGCTCCCCAGTAAGCTTGAGGCTGCACAGGCCACCTTTCTGGTTTCTTAGAGAAAAAAAAAATTAATGTTATGAACTACATTTTAGGACCTTTCACAAATAAATAGGAGTGGTGATTAGGATGGCAATTTGTACTGTATCAAATGCAGTGCCTCCTTCAAACTCCTCATCCCTACTTAGTAGTCCAACGCCTCTCTGGAACAGTAAGAGTTGAGGCATATTCAGGGTGTGCCACCAGCTGCTGTTTTATTGAGTTTCTAGTGTAAATTGCTTTGGCTTTCCACTTTCTAAAGTTCACAAAAACCCTCTGCCCCTTCAAAAAAAGGCATCTGAGTGGGAGGACCTAAAATCACAGTAGACATTTTTCTACTGGTTTTGAAATGTTTTAGAGAAGATATTTTTGGAATAATATTTTAACTTTTAAAAATATTTTAAATCTTTTGCTGGTGTGAAGAACACAAAGAGAAAGAAAATCAAGGTTAATTTGTCCCTCTTAGCTGAAATATTACAGTAAATACCAGCATTAAAGTTGCTATATTTAAAATAATTACTAAACTAATCTTGAATAATGAATATTGTTAATGTTTTATTGCTTTATTTAAGGATATTAAAACATAATCCTAGATAGCTTTGTACCCATGATGAGTAATAATCATGGAGTAATAATCGGAGCTGCAGTTTTCCCAATGGAAAAAAACCCTTCAAGTCTTTTTAATGCACATAAAAGATTCAATATAAAATAAATTATACAAAGAAATAGCTAGAGGTCACTATGGAAAAATTATTGCCAAACACTGAAAAATTCTGCTGACAGCCCAGGTGAATTGAGTTTACAGATCACTTTATGGAAAAATATAATCAGAGCAATCCAGTCTTGGATATTTTCTACTATATCTCTAGTCTTGCAAATGAACTGGAAGGCTTGGGAATATAATTGGATGTTCTGAACATTTTTAGGAAAACCAGCATATTTGAGCTGCGGTCACAGAACATTCTAGTTCATTTGCCAAGCAATATTTTTCTGAAGTCTGATTAAAATTTAAAAAATTAAAAAAATAATAAAAAAAAAACCTACTAGAATCCACTGCAGCTCATAGCCCAATTTAGCCACTTAGAAACATATCCATAACTATTCCATACCACCATTAATAATTTTTACATTAAATCCTGTCAATTACTAGGTATGCATAAACCACAGTACAGCTCCTGGCAGAAGTACAGGACTTTCTGGAGCTGTAAAAGCAGCCAAGGCACATTCAGGTAGAAAAGTACTGTGCCTAACCTTTCAAAAGTTGAGTGCAATCCACCCCATAGAGGGATCTACGGAAACACTTATAGTGATAGATTCATATGGGGCCCAGAGCAAGAGAGGTTTCCTTTGCCCAGGTTCAGTCCCTCTGCATAAGGGGTTACCTGAGCATTTTAAATGCATTAACCAGTTTATTATTTCAACTATCCTTGGATCTAATGAGTAGTTTGGACCTGCTTCTTCCAACATATTATTCTGCAAGGTATTTTTTTGTCCCAAGGACGAATGATGCTATGTTGTTTGCACGAGGCTGGACAAAGACCCACATGCTGACTGAAGAAACTACATCCTGAGGGTTTTACAGTTGTTGCAATGTCACCGTTCCTTTCAGTAAGGGAGATCAGATAAATACACAAGGAACAGAGCAATCCAAGGGGAGGATTGAGCTTTGCCACAGATAGCAGAGGATGCAATATTTCTCATATCACCTGTTTTTGGGATGATCATCTGGAGCCAGATCTCCCTGTTGCAGGCTGGGTAGAATTTGGCAGACAAGTAACCCTGAAACCTCCTACCTCCTCTGCCTGCTGCAGCATGAAAGAGGGATGTGTCATATCAGCTGGAGAGGTCTTCAGAGGAGGTGATGGAGACAAAAGCAAACAGCATGCCTTCCCACAGCCTCCCTCCTCTCATCACTCTTTCTAGTCTCCTGGGCCACTCTCCAGCGTGTATCTGTCTACTGCTTAACAAACTCTAGCTGTGGTTTCAGGCTGATAAATAATTATGCTAATTAACAGGTTGAAGGAAAATGTGATGTTGTTTCTGTGGAATGCTCTGAGAGGCTGGAAACACTTAAATGTAAAAACGACATGTGGTGAAATAACCAATAATTTGCTTAAGAAACCCACATCTGGTATTCCTGCTAGAAACTGGGGTTAATAGTCTGTCAGGGGCAAGCAGTGGCAGTGAGTAGCTCTAGGATAAACAAAAAAGCCTTAACGGCAGGAAATGGGCTTGTTCTCCTAGCATAAGCATTTACATTGGCTGCTAACCAGCAAGAGATGTAAAAGCAGTTGTTTAGTTTACACTTGGAAAAAAATACGGACGGAAACAAACAGACTTCTTCATTTTGTGTATCTGTGAAAAAAAAAAAAAAAAGAAAGCCACCGAGTTTAGCTAAAAATGGTAATAATATATATATGCTCCCCACTCCAGGATGGAGTCATAGACTTGGGATAAGATTCCTGTCATAAAATGGGGGAGGGATTACTAAAATTATTTCTGTACTATTGAAATAACTGTCAGATAATTATATGCATAATTTTAAGTTACTTAAGCAGAAAAAGAGAAAGAGCAAGAGAAGAGAAGTGAGGAAATGTGATTAATTGATGCAGGTTAACATCCTGGTTTCTTTTTTTGTTTGTTTGTCTGTTTGTTTGTTTGTTTAATATAAGAAGACTGATCATAGTTTTTGTTTTGAGGAAGGCCCAAATACCACTTGATAAGAGGAAAGACTTTCCCATTTGACATTCCTGCAGTCAGGAAAAGATATGCTCCACAATGTAGTAACACATGCTTGTGTTGGTGTGGCATTGCTACTGCACTTACAAGCTCAAAAGAGAAAGCCCCATTTTAAGATGGGATGAAATGTAAATAATGTAATCATTTGACAAGATTCAGATGAAGTTCTCTGTGTGTGGCAAGCTGAATCTGTATTTATAGCACTTAAAGAAACACACAAGATTCTCAGAATACACTGAAGACTGCAAATCATACATTGTTGATCCTTATTTTGTTTTAAATAAACAGAAAATGTTCTACCTTATGTGTTGTTTTCCTTCTGAAATAGTGCAACTCTTGCAAAGATTGCTAGCAGCAATCTGAGATGTAACTTTCACACAAGAAAACATGACACCTCAGCAGATGTTAGCAGGTTTCTGTTGGATGTTGGACTGCTTGACATCTCAAACTAAATTTTCTTTCATAGTCACTCTCAAAGATGCACATTATTGTCCCTTGTCAAAATAAAGCATTGTGGTCTCTTTCCAGACCACAGAAATACAGTAAGTGCACATTACCACCATAACATCTAAGCCACTCTCTCTTTCCCTACATTAGTGCATATTACAGCCTTGCAAATGACAGGCTTTCACAGCCTCATGTTTTAGTGTCACGTCTTACTCTATAATGACACCGTGTTTTTTCTAGTGACCCTAGCACAGCTTTGCAACCTTTCTCAAAGCAGTGAGAAAGGCGGTCTTCAAGGCCACAGGCTGATATCTGAGATGGGAAGCAACCATAATAAAATTCCTCAAAAGCCTCATTTGTCAACCAAAGCAACTGATATGATTCAGCTCATGTGGATGTAGGTGGCACTATGTCCTTTAACACATAATGTTTTTAGGTCCAAGCCTGAAGTCTTCTGTACAGAAATTGGATCAACTCTGGCATTTTTTTGAAGCCCTCTGTAAGCATCCAAGGCCCTCAGCTTCAGAAAGGTTCTGCTCTCAAGCATTGTACTGTTATGAAACAGTAAATCAGAGAAACTTGCTTCTTGTAAACAAGAAACATCAGGGAGAGGCCACCTCTGGAGAGGCAGTGGCACTTTTTCCCCACGCTGTGCTTACACTAAGCTGAGATCACACCTCAGCTGCCCTCAGTGTGCAGCATATTCCCATGGGCTCATATCTGCTTAGGCTGTCTTTAGATCAGCACATGAATAGCACGAGGAGACAATAATCCATGGCTTCCAGAAACACAGCTGAAGGTGGAAACCATAAAATCTATGCTCGGCTTTTTGGTTGCCTGTGTTCTAGTTCAGACATGTGAAACAGTCCATTTCTGAAACCAAGACTATATCTCATTTATGAATATATAAATTTAAGAATTCCAATAATGACAGAGCCACTACTGCCAAGAATTTCTGTTCACCAGAGGCCGATATCCTGGATCTAAAATGGCTAGTAAAGACATGAAAGAGTGGGTGACCAAAAAAAAAAGTGTAAATTTTAGGAATAGCAATTAAATTTTAACTGAATTCTTCAAACTCCAGTAAGCTTTCTCTTATATCAAATTCTGCTGAATTGTGATTATCATTTTGCCTTCTATGTATTCCCAGTCAGAGCACATCCATCATACTTTTGCTCATAGGAAAATTTTTGTGATGAAGAGGACAGGAAAAAAATGGAAAAATACCAGGAAAAACACTGAAAATTGGCATTAGCATGTAAGCAAAGATCAATCATTAAAAATGTAAGTCTCGCTGCACATTTTTCAGTGAAAGCATTACTCAAGGAATACAGTCATTCCCCAAAAAAAGAAAAAAAAAAAGAAAATCACTTACCAAACGGCTGTCTTTATTTTGTACAGTACTTCCACTTACCATTAAGTTCCCACCAAAATGCCTTTTCTAGTAAAATTGTGTAGGAGATTCATATAATTTCATATGGTTTATGCCTAACTTGCAGCTCCAATGCTCAAGATGGGAAACAAGAGCAGTCCTCGCTCTTGGCTGTGCTCCCCTAGAGACGGGGCCGCAGGGGCAGTCACAGTGAACCACAGGCAGCCTTTCTCTCCTCCTGCAAAGCACAGGTGGGGGTGCTTCCTTCCTGGGGGAGTGCAGTGAAGGCGGAGAGCAGCACGGGAGGATTCAGCACCAGCCTGCTGCACCCCAAAGCTCGCAGAGTCGATAGCCAGGCCCTGTACGTTCCTCAGCTCACAGCACCCATTCCTCCCCACCACCCCTAGACGTAAGCTAAGTCTCAACAGATGGTCAGATATCTAGGCTTGGGATCTGAAATGAACCCTTACAAATGTTTTCTCTTCCCTCCTGAAATTTCAGACTGAAACAAATATTCAGATCTAAATATGAGGTGTTCATATCTATTACATTTTATACAAAACTCTGCAGACTTTTTATAAAACCAAAACAAAACAAAAAACCAAATGTTTTTGCTCAACTCCGAAGATTACTATGAACTTGACTTTCACAACTGATTTCTGTAGGGCTTGCATTAATAGAACTTAGTAAGCTTCCCATGCATTACGAAAACAAACTTCTAGGCTGCGATACACTATCTTGGAATATTTGATAAAACTGAAAGAATATCCATCATTGATTATCTTTCCCTCAGTAATGGAATTTCTGTGATTGAAGGAAAAGCAGCAGGAAAATCAGTCTTATGGGGTGGCCTGGGGAAGCTCATAGAAGAATAAATATGTTTTCCTAGCAGGTAGAATGTAGAAAGCAACCAAACACTTCATCTTTAGACTGCATCTTCCAAACATAGGGACCATGTTTTGCTCTTACAAGAGAGATTGTTTTAAGCTGGGTAACAAGAGATCAAACGCTCTTCCAATATTTTGAGAATAACCAACAACAACCATTTGGGGTGGTTTTTATTTGCATTAATATCCAGTCTTTTTAAATTATTTTGGCATGCTCTTGGCCTCAGGAACTTCCTGTGATAATCAGCACCAGNAAAATACCAGGAAAAACACTGAAAATTGGCATTAGCATGTAAGCAAAGATCAATCATTAAAAATGTAAGTCTCGCTGCACATTTTTCAGTGAAAGCATTACTCAAGGAATACAGTCATTCCCCAAAAAAAGAAAAAAAAAAAGAAAATCACTTACCAAACGGCTGTCTTTATTTTGTACAGTACTTCCACTTACCATTAAGTTCCCACCAAAATGCCTTTTCTAGTAAAATTGTGTAGGAGATTCATATAATTTCATATGGTTTATGCCTAACTTGCAGCTCCAATNCCCCTAGACGTAAGCTAAGTCTCAACAGATGGTCAGATATCTAGGCTTGGGATCTGAAATGAACCCTTACAAATGTTTTCTCTTCCCTCCTGAAATTTCAGACTGAAACAAATATTCAGATCTAAATATGAGGTGTTCATATCTATTACATTTTATACAAAACTCTGCAGACTTTTTATAAAACCAAAACAAAACAAAAAACCAAATGTTTTTGCTCAACTCCGAAGATTACTATGAACTTGACTTTCACAACTGATTTCTGTAGGGCTTGCATTAATAGAACTTAGTAAGCTTCCCATGCATTACGAAAACAAACTTCTAGGCTGCGATACACTATCTTGGAATATTTGATAAAACTGAAAGAATATCCATCATTGATTATCTTTTCCTCAGTAATGGAATTTCTGTGATTGAAGGAAAAGCAGCAGGAAAATCAGTCTTATGGGGTGGCCTGGGGAAGCTCATAGAAGAA
Organism: Regulus satrapa; assembly: GCA_013396955.1. NCBI lineage: Eukaryota > Metazoa > Chordata > Aves > Passeriformes > Regulidae > Regulus > Regulus satrapa. The sequence continues at coordinate 39,468 of VWZN01001626.1, forward strand.
TAAATATGTTTTCCTAGCAGGTAGAATGTAGAAAGCAACCAAACACTTCATCTTTAGACTGCATCTTCCAAACATAGGGACCATGTTTTGCTCTTACAAGAGAGATTGTTTTAAGCTGGGTAACAAGAGATCAAACGCTCTTCCAATATTTTGAGAATAACCAACAACAACCATTTGGGGTGGTTTTTATTTGCATTAATATCCAGTCTTTTTAAATTATTTTGGCATGCTCTTGGCCTCAGGAACTTCCTGTGATAATCAGCACCAGAACTGAATCATGCATTGCTGTCAAAAGATATTTCTTGAACTAATATTATTTTGCCAGTTTGTTTTAAGACCATTAAATAGTCTTTTTTTCCTAATGCCCCTGCTCTTTTTTATAATTATGCAGATCTCATAATTATAAATGTAAAAATTAAATTACATTTGTGAAAAATAAAGTTGAGTTGTGGTTTATTTAAAAGCCTATTCACAGAAGAAATTACACAATCCGGGACAAAATGCCAGCATATGCTTGAGTACATGTAGACATGCATAAAAGTATTTGCATGGGAATGTCGTTGAGAGATTTCTTTGACCATATGTTTCACGTCAAGTTATTTTGCTGCGTATCAGAATCTACATGGGTGTGAAGTGTGCAACTGCATCTATTTTACGTGCAAAGTTATGAGCACAATTTAAATCAGAAAGTTTATTTTCAGAATAAGCAAAGCTGCTTGTGCCTATGCTTTATGCAATGAGAACTCCCAGTAGTAATCAGAATAAGTGATGTGTTTCTGAATAACCCATGTGTGTAGACAAATATTCCCAGTGATCATTTTAAAAAGAGCATTTAACTGGTTTAACAAACAGAATGATGATTTAATGCTTGCAACACAGCAAGTTTATGAGTTCCAGTGAGAATGAAATAACTTTACCTAGAAGCCCTAAGGCTGAGACACTGGCTGCTCCGTTCTGCCATCCACTGGCCCTTCTCAATGTTATGGTGGGAAAGTAATTTGAGCTGCTTCCTTCCTTTTGTGCATTTTGAAGCCTAAAATTAAAAGAGATACTCCCCATGCACAGTTGCTGTTAACATTAACATGGATGACACACACATCTAACAGGGGAAACCAGACACCTTCCCTTGCTCTTTGCATCTGCAGTTTAGGGCTTGTGCAAATTGTTTTTCCTTATAAAGCTGAATTTTTAAATACCTAATACTTCCAACAACCCTTTCAGAAAGGCTGTTTTCACTATTATTGGGCCATGACATTGTTGGAGGTTAGGTGTTTCCTTTTGTTTTCTTTCCTTTTTGTTTTCTTTTCTCTCATTTTGTTGCTAAGAAACCAGAACAATCGTTGCTTAGGAGAAAGACGTTTCCATGCTCAGGGGAGGAGGGCACCTGGCTGCATTTCTCTTATCTGAAGGTTTCCTCTCGGAGGGGCAGAGATATCTTGAGAATTGGCCTGGGGAAAAGGGGGCTGGGGCAGCTGCTAGCTCTCTCGGTTTCTGAGGAGGATGGCCAAGCTCCTGCTTGCTGTGGGAATTTGCTTTGGGAATTTGCTGCCCCAGCCGGAGCCCAGCCCGGCCCCGCTTCTTCTAC
>VWZN01001626.1:45448-62858 GCA_013396955.1 Regulus satrapa
CACAAAACAAAAAAAAAAACCACACAAAAAAAAAACCATGTATATAGACATTTCCATAATTCTAACAAATGAACTTTTCATTTGACTTTCTGATGGCCACTTTCTCAGTGTCTCATCATTTTTTATCCTGATTTTCTAGAAACGTCCTATGAAATATAGGATTACAGAATAATTTATGTTGGAAAAGACCTTTATGATCACTGAGTACAACTGCAAACTTAAATTCGCCAAGTCCACCACTAAACCATATTCTTAAGTGCCACTTCTATACTTTCTAGAGATGGTGACTTGATCACTTCCCTGTGTGGCCTGTTCATATGCCTGAAATTTCTCACCTGCACTCCCATAATAGCACTTTTCTTCTGAGTAGGTTGTATTTAAATTTAAAAATTAATTTTTAAATTTAAAAAATTCCTTTTAAAAAGTAGGATAATTTCATGAGCATCTTCAAAGTACCAAGCCACAATTTCTGGATCCAAGATTTAGTACTTGAATTAAGTGTGTTGTTCTAGCACATTTTTACTGACTTTACTTCCAGTGGGCTTTAAATAAACATGTTTTAGGTGATAAATAAAACCCCTATCGTCTGAATACTTGACATGCTGAAATGAATCTTCTAGCCTATGGCCATCTTGGATGAAAGCTTGGAGAACCACTCCAACAACTGATTTAACAACTTAGACCTCAGAATTCTATAATATTCAACAACACTAACTCATATGTTATAAAAGCCTTTTTAAAATTACTAAAATTAGTTAAATAAAATTAATTTAGCATGTGGCATTAGACACAAGTTTGTGAGCCAATACCTCTTTTTGCTCATCATCTAGAAACAGGAGTACAAACACATCTGTAGATCAGACATGAAGGCTTGTATCAATCTGACATTCCTTTCAGAGGAAATAGCAAACATTTTCTTTGGCAGAAAAGAAAAGAAATATCTCCTTTAAACCATAAGTAGAAAGGTTTATTTAGGCTCTTAACAAGAGTAAACTAAGGATTATGGGACTTTAGTTCAAAAACTGTTGTAAAAGACTTGTCCTAATAAGTAAAGTGCCTGAAGTAGATACCTGAAATAACAGCAGATGTCAATATCATAATGAGACACATTATTTTGATTTACACCTTTGATTTTTCATTACTTGTTACAGTACAACATTAAAAAATCAGTTTCCTGTTGTTTTGGGGTTTTTTTGCCAATGACATGGTTTAAGAAAATTTACTAAACATTTTAAATATTTTAAAAGTATCTGTTGTTTGTTATTGTTCATGCATACTCTTGGATGTTTATGAGTTTCACGCCAGAGTGGTTTTGAAGGAGGAAAGTTATTTTTATGTTATTTTCATATAATCTAACTTCAATTGGAATAGAAAATAATGAATCTGGAATAATGACCTGTTTAATTGCTGAAAAAATGGATTCTGGTGTAGTTTCATCTAATACCTTTCCATTTTTTTTTTTTTTTTAATTAGAAGTGGAAAAGTATGCAAGCTAATGCTGAAAGGTAGTTATTTAGTTCGCAAATATAAATATTTTATCTTATTCTCTCATGGTTTCTAGCAGGTATATCTGTGTTTCAAGCTTCTTTATTTCAAACTGTCAATAAATTTCATTCCATTCATTATAACCCAGTCACTTCTCTAGGTAATGTCAGTAGACAGTTAACTAGCTAACCAAATAGTAATCAGCATATTATTGTGCAAAATAATATCTCTGTAATCACTTAAAAAGCTAGGAGAATATGCTTACATTAATTTTCAGGAAAATTTGGATATCAAAATCTTCAATAACTGAAATTTTAAAATAAAATTTATGAAAATAAGCCAGGCCAGTTTCTAAGCTGAGCTCCTTGCAGTGATTCCAGCTAGTCCCTCTCATTCTTTTCTGTGCCTTTGGGGCAACATTCCTCTAGTGCTCCACACTGCGGCTGGACCAACGCTGACGTGCAAGTTCCAGTGCACAGAGCTCCTGGAACTCCTGCTTCCAGGTGTGCTCCCAGTTCGTGGAAGAAGGTACCTAATCAATGTGTGCCATGTGTCTGGATTAAAATAGCAGGAGGTACCTGGTTTCTCTTCCCGTTGTTCCTCCTGGGCTGTGCTGTGGTGACCCTGGAGATACCTGCTAAGAGGCTCCACACTGCATTTACACACCAGCCAAACAGTGTGGCCATTGCATGGAACTGAAGGAGCAACAACTGTAATTCCTGAGAGATATTTTATGGGACAAACGTGCTGATGTCTGTAATGTGCTCAGTGGCTGTGCTCATGAACCCTAAATCATAAGCTCAAACAACTTCTCAGTGTGCCACCAATCTGCAGCCTTCAAAACCTGCTCAGTAATAATTTTTTTCAGTACTGCTCTCAAGACATTGTTCAGTAATTCCTTCCAAAAGGCACATCCAAACTCCTTCCTCTCCTGGAGGACTGGCAACAGAAGTTTTTTGCTCGTTGTTTTTGAGGACTACACTTTCTCCTCGGGTAGCTCCCCCAGATATGCCCAGTGGGATTCTAGCTGCATGGTGAATGCACTTCTCATGTCCATACTATCTTCCGGTAGGACTGCAAAGACAGGAAAATGTTTATAAATATGTGAACCTTGGCAAGGTTTTCTGTGGCTTTTAGATTTGTACAATGATTTCCAAGTGTTTCATGAGTTAACTTGAGAAATACTACTCATATTCAAAAACTAATTGGAAGACAAAAACCCTTTAAAAATCACTCTGCTTGGCTAGATGGTCCTAGCTGACATCCTCCTTCTTGTAAATATGCTCTAGGTCAAAGCTGTTTCCCAGGAAGAAAGCCCTATTGATGACAGGCAACACATTGCTGCAATAGGCAGGAGAAAAGGAAGTCAGCATGGTCCTGGAGGTGGTGGTTAGTACACCACCCCGTTGCACTGCTCAGGGTCTATCCTGTCCCCACGATGTCCCTGCTCACTGTCTGCAGAGTGTGTAAGAAATCAGCAGCAAAAAAACTCATACCTGCGGTCACATAAACACATAAACACTTTCACTCACAGTAGTGCTCTCATTATCTGGCCATCAGAGGCAGCGAAGGCTGAGACAGGAGAGACGTTATAGGATCCTGTCTGCCTAGTGTGTTCACGGTCCACTCCAGCTGGGAATGACTTCCAGATGTTCATGTGCTGCAAATGAACCTCCAGCCCACAGCCCAACCCTCATTGATCACACTGGACAACACTGGCACCGAGTGGGAGGAAGTGGTGGCTCAGTCAGCAGCCCAGAGGGTGTTGCTAGACTTGATCAGGGAAATGACAAGCTTTACAGAGAAGCTGGATAGCTTCTAAAACCTCTATTTTGGTTGTCAGAGAAAAGTTTCTTTAATTAAAAAATTAACCATAAAAATTAGAGCCAAACAAAACCCAAACTGAAACAAAGTGAAAGGAAACAAATAAACAAATAAAAGCCACAAAAACCAAACAAAAACCCAAAACAAAACAAAAACCAACCAACCAAACAAAACAAAGCCAAAGATTACAAACAAAAAAAAAATTCTAGCCACAAGGCTAGAAAAGTATTTGTGCCTTATGTGAAATCTCTCACAGACAAGCCTTTCTGAAAGAAACTTCCATTAAAGAGTTAACTGTTAAAGAAAGAAAATGTTTGGATCTTTTTGTGTTGGTTTGTCTCTTCATGATGGCTTTGTCAGCAGAAATATATAAGTCTGCAGAAATAGCCATTTTGATTTTAAATGGCATGGTTCAGGTTACCTTAACTGCATGTCAAAGATTAGCTGAAGAAATGCTGAAATAATCAGGATCTGCACCACCAAACAGCTGCTTCTGTGTGCAGCCATCTCCTGCTAAGAATTATGTAGAATTTTCTGTAGAAATTGTGTTATTGAGGTATTTCTGTTTGTGAAAAGTTGCTAACATAAACCTCTATGACTGGAATTAATTTGCTGTAAGAAAGATTCCTTTCTTTCCAACACGAGATCAGGCTCCTCCTACTGAAGGAAATAATGTATTCTTCTAGTGATGATCTTCTTGCACCCCTTCAGTTTTTTAGCATATCTATGTTACAGAATAATTTCTCCCCTATTTTTTCTTCTGCAAACCCAGAAACCCCTCTTTTCTTTTTTTCTTTTTTCCCTTTTTAATATAAACAGAATACAAAACCTTTTCCTGTTCTTCCCCCTAATGTATAGCCCCACTATAGTAATTACAAGTGTTCTCTACATAAGATTCCAAAACATAAAGGGTTACAGGTTCCCCCTTCCATTCACAACCCCAGCGCTGTTGTGGAGGAATTGATTTATATTTTTCTGACAAGCCATTATTAATCATTCAGCACGGTCTTGCTGTAACTGCAGGGATATGAATTTATCTGCCACAGAATGTGCGTCACATTGCAGCCCACACCTGCATGGACTGGCAAAATTGTGCAGCTACACACTCACCCAGGTCAAGGCCCTTGTTGCAAATGTGTAGTTATTTTGAAACTAAGGCCAAATCTTAAAAGTATTTAGCAACATCAAGTTGCTATTTGATGTCAATGTCAAATTGGACATGCTTTAGGGATTTTCAAAAGAACACAGGCATAAATCTCCCACTAGATGCTTATCTGCATCATTAAGCCCCTAAATTACATTATAAACTTGTTGCTTATGCTTTTTTTTCCTCAGCAAATTACTTAGAAACCAGATGTGCCTTTCCTCAAATGTATTATTTGCAAGTATGCACCAAGTACCTTGGCAGAATTACATTCATGCTTCAAGCTATTTGGAAAATGTTAATTTAATTTGCTCTTTTTGTTATTCATGTGGGCAACCAGTCACCTAAATCACATGTTATTGTTTCTGCCTTCTTAGTGGCTGCCTAAATGTTTTTACTAGGAGAATTATGAGTATCAAAGGCATTAAGAAGCAAAGCCCAGATGATTTGCCACTGATAGGAATTTGAGGATAATAGTTATTCCTGTTTAAATTCACTAAACCTATAGGTGATCTAGGAATATTTGTGGCTTCCATCTCTTTACATCTAATATAAACCCTGTCACCACAAATCACAGTTACTGCATGCTTATCCACAGGACTGTTTTCCAGACACTTCTCTTTTACTGTTGGTTGCTTCACCTGACTGATGGTCTAATAAAGTCTGCATTGACAAATTTGGACTCTAAAAATTAGTGGCTTATCCTGTACTTTGCGATTGAAAGAAACATTTAAATGTGATACATACACTTATGGATTTAATGACAGACTTATGAGAGTACTAACTAACTCAGTGTTGAAGATTAGTGTGAGCTGCCTGGACATATATGTCCATTAATTCATTTTTATTACCAAATTTAATTTGAAACTGTGGTCATTTCTTGCTTCTTGAAATTGATCGAGATAATAAAAATGAACTATATTCCAGGTAACAGTTAGGCCCAAAGCAGTGTTGACACTTTGTGGTAAGAAAGGTAAATATTTACTTCATGAATGACCTGCCAAGCCCACAAATTCTGTGAAAACATGAGATTTCACTTAAGTAAGCAACAGGCTTTCTTTCATAAAAATAGCATTCTGGAAGCACTTGGTTTTCATGGGCACTTTTCACCAGAATTGCAGTATTCTATTTTACAGAGAAAAAGAATACTTCTGAAAAAATGCTTGGAATGACTTGACTCTTTTTACCAGATTGGAAGATAAGTACATATATTTTTGTCTGTTCTGTGGTTTTTCCAAAGATCACATCTATTTTTTTAAATGTTCCAGGCTTGGTGCATCATTAAGATAATGAGTACTCAGCTCCCCAGCATTACTCCCTGCCTCCTCTGGCACATTTCCCTGCAAATGCATCTGAAACCTTGTTCCTCTGGATAAGGAGGTTGGGACAAAAAGAGAGGTGTTGCTCTCTTTCCACCTGTCTATTGCAGTTTGTATCTTTCTGCTTTGTTTGCTCTGTGAATTTTCTAGAGACTTCTATGGTTTATGACTTTTACCTGCCAGATACAGAATGACTGAGCTCCCTTAAACGAAGAATTGCTGTGTTTGAGCAGATGGGCTTAACAAACTGAATATATATATATATATATAATTGAATTCTGTTTTCTTTTTCCTTTGTGATTTTCTTGTTCATTTGTAGGTGTCTGGGGTAACATGCCGTCTTCTTTCTGACAGAAAAACGCCACTTGTAGAGAAAGCCAAGAGTGGTCATACAGAGGTAAAACAGAGCCTTTAAGACAACTCAAGGGAGCAGAGAGGAATTTCAGTCGTGCATATTCCTAATTTCCTGTTTCAAATTTTTTTTAGTCCTTTAAAATTACCAGGCAGACCTGCTCTGCAGATTGGTCATTCCAGAGCCTCCTTGTAAATCAGCACCTTCATGAATACAGCATAAAAACCTCACTTTGGCATAATACACAGAAGGTTTGGCAAGTGCAGGTGCAGCCCCTTTGCCAAGGGTCTGTGGTCCTCATCAAATCAATCACTACCACTCTGGAAATGTGAAGACACTCCTGTTTAAAAGAGGGCTATGTCTGAGTAATGTAAAATGTGAGCTGTATATTTAACCCCGACCAAGACTGGCCAGGCGGAAAGTGGAGTAGAAGGGCAGTGTGGCTTTCCATGGTGCTTCTGCTGTGGTTTGAGGATTTAAAGAGGACTTTGGTTTCTCAGCCTTCCTGCCCCACATCACAGACTCTAATGTTACCATTAGGTAAGGATAGGAAGCATTTTTATGATGGTGGAGAGAGAGCAGGAAGGAGAAAAAGAAAGGCTGTAACTTTGTGTCTCTGCAAAACAGAGTATCTCTCAGTACCGATACAAACCATTGTTATCTCCAACATCCCCACCAGCCCTGAGGAAGTAGACCTTTTTTTTCTCTGGACAGTGGTATTCTTGCCAGAGCAGCCAGGCACATGAAAAAACTACATTTGGGCAAGCAGAAATGCAAACTTTACCCTGCACCAGCTGCTCCATGGTACTTTAATAAAGGCTTACCAACTTGATAGCCCATGGTAAATGCAAGGAACATGATCCCCTTTTTTGCCTGAGAAGTAAAACACCCCAAATCACAGAGATGTAAAACAGGTAGCAGGTCAGTCAGCAGGCAGCTGCATCCATGAACCTAAAAGCTTGGCTGTATTTATCTGCTAACCTTAGACCTCTTTATGTGGCTGCACACTGCACTGTGAGACACAATGCAGTATAAAAACAGAGCACTGGAAATGCATACAGAAAAGGTCTGGTTTGGTTTGATTTCCCTGTCTTTTCTTTACCTACTTCAATTCAAATTAGATGATTGCTACAGCTATTGGCTTCATTCCATACCATACTACTGACCTGCTCCCTAGAGATATTTGTTTCCAAACCTCAAGTTATTTCCTTTAAATTTAACCTAAATTAAAGAGCCAGAAGAGGGATAAGTGAGTGGCGGCCTCTTAGCAAAAAATCTGTCCATGTTCCAAATTTCCAAAGAGGTCATTTTTCAATTCAAGGACTGCAGTGCTGGAGAGGAGAGCACAGATGCATGACGAAAGCCCTTCCCAAAGCTGGTACCGCTCTGCTTTGCCACTTCATGCATCTGCAGTTCTAGAAAAGCTTCTCTTCCATGCTTATTGTCCTGGCTATAACATCTACACAGTGGGTTTAATTTTTTTCCCTGAAGTCAAACTTTTGCAAGTGATCAGGCCATCAAAAAAGGACAAAGCAACTTAGGAATACAATTTCACATAAATTTTGGCAAAAAGTTAAGGACATTCTTATCGGGTTCCTCAAGGCTGGATGCCTGTAACAGATGCACGGGGAGTCTTAAAAGCCAGCCAATTCCCTCCTTTCAGTCCCTGGGGCTCTTTCCACTTTCTGCACACAGCCCTAACCCCATGGGAGGTCTGAAGAACGGTCAGTGAAAGACATCCATCTTCCCTGCTGAAGCCCTGAGCAGCACAAATGTGGAGGTAGCTGGAGCTGGCCAACTCCTTCCTGCCATCACCAAGTCAAATCTCTGACACCCTCTCCAGGTTAGGAGGAAGCAAGGCTCTTCCTTGAGACCCTTACTCCGTGTGCTGTTAAAGCACTGCTAAGCAGACAACTTCAATGCCATTTCTCAGTTGCCTGTTGAAGACCTTCCCCCATGCTTCTCACTGGCCTGTTTTGCCATCTGTAAATAAATACAGTGCTCAAAAGGACAGCTTGCCAGGCACGCATACTTAAACTGCTGCTGTCTTCTACAGAGCCCTTTCCCTGATTTCATACATCTCCATATTTTGACCATTTAGTGACTAAGGCCTTTATTTTCACTGTGTTTGAATTCCACCCATTGTACAAATATTTAAATACACGTAAATGTATTCCAACCACAATTTCCACTGCCCAGTGCACACTGGGTAAGTTTCCCCCTACCCAGTACATTCTAAGGTCACCTCCATCAGTTCAAACACTGATTATTAATTACTTCAAGTATCCAAGCTGATAGCTGATGACAGCCAGGAAACCATAAGCTGCCTTGAGGCTTGCCTTCCTATCAGCCCCTGCAGCTGGGAGATGAGGGACTTTTTTTCCTGCCATTGAAACTATTAGGTTGCTGTAGTTTGTTTGGTTTCAGCTTACCATAATTGCTGCCATTTCCACGGTTGATTTGGGCTATGTTTGAAGTTGATGTACAATACAAAGTGTGCTGCATGTGTAGCTGCTCTCCACGTGTCAAGACATTAGAAAGAGGGAGAGTGTGTGTATATGTATATGTATGCATATATATAAACATCTGCCACATCTTCTACTTACACATGTTTCTGCGGGGTTTACTCTACCAAGGGCAACCAAGTGTCTTAACTGCCCTCACAGTGATTCAGGTTCCTGCTACTGGGGAGATTAATTTTGGTTGGGTGGGAGCAGATATCACAAGAAGGGGAAAAGTGGGATGACTAGCAGAGACTAAGGCATATAGAATCCCAGATCAGAAATCTTATGAGCAGGGAGGTGTATGAGGATGTGAAGCAATCAGGGTGGTATTGGTTCATGGCCCTGGGACTCCTGTCTCTGATGAACTCTAATTCAGTGCAGTCACGAGCTCCCCTTATCACCAGCAGCAAGGCCAACAGATACCCATGGGCCAACAGACCTTGAAGGTATCCTAGCCCAGGAAAGGACAGGAAACAGCTGGCATGGGGAGACAGGGTAGCCCGTCCTTGGAACTGCTGACACAGCACCTCAGGACAACTAGTTAAAAACACTTTTTTGGGTGACTCTTGCTGCATCTCAGGTTTTCACTTGTAACTGAAAGATAACAAAGGTGCTGCCCACCACCTTCTCATACATGTGTGTGGTACAAGCTCCTTCAGGACAGAATCATCTTCTAGAAACAAGAGAAATAATGGGAAGGATCAGGATTTTTATTATTCATTAATAAAAATAGATACAGTCTTTCTGTGAGTTTTTCTTGTCCTATGCTGGTCCATGCTGACAAATCATCACTTTGTCCCTTTGGATCTCCAGGAAGTAATCATATAAGATAAGGAGAATGGAGGAACCCACCACTGGAGGGGATTTTTGAAGTTGTATGAGAACCAGAGGAGATAGAAAGAGTTCTCATGGGTAGGAGAACAACTCTTCACTGAATCTCATTCTTTTTTACATTGGAATCTTCCAGCACACCTGACAGACAACGGCAGCATATCATCAGGCAGAAATAAATGCAATTAGATTGGTAATAGAAAAGAACTTTACACACATGATATATTGAACTAGCTGTAGTGGGTGGACTAGAGGTGGTTTTTCATGTGTTTGAAAGCCCTGCCCATGATAGTTAATGGGATGGAGGCTGCCATACTTCACACCTTGCTTTTTCTTGATGGTGTAGAGGAATTCATAGAGTGCAGATACCTCAGTGTGTAGCTGCAGTGCAAAGGTGCAGATTCAGCCTGAGGCAAAAGCTGTGAACTGGTGACAACTCTTTGTATATAACAAAGGGTACAGAGACCTGGGGTACCTGTCAAGTGACCAGACACTCAGAAACTCAGTAGGAGCTGAAACTCAGGAGGAAGAGCTGAGACTTTCCATGCTTGGACTGTGAGGGTATAAAATCTCTTTTCCTGTGTGTTGTCCTCAGAGGAACCAGCTTGAGCTGTTCCTGTGTTACTGCACTGTGAATAAATGGTTTTGTGGAATGAGACATCTGAGACTCTGCCATGGGAAACTGGGGCTCAAACAGGTAAGGAAACCTGGTGTGATTGCATGAGAGTGGGGTGTGCAGGGAGCCATGTGGGGCTCCCATCGGGTCCCTGGAGCTGCCTGCTCTGAAAGCGCTGCAATCTTAGCAGTGACAGTCTGTGGTGCTGGGACTCTGGTTGTCAGAGTGGCTCCTGGATGATCAGACTGGTAAGTTTCCTTAACAGATGGGAAGAGACAATTATTTCATGGCAAATATCTTCCCAGAGATACTGCACTGAAAACAGGGGTTCCACTGTCCCTGTGTCACTAATGGACATGTTGAGTGAGATTCCTGGTGCCTGGCACTGCTCAGCCTCATGGAGTGCACCAGGGCAGGACTTGAGGAGAAGCATGCAGGACTTCATGGCAAGCAGCAGACCTCCTTAAGCTGATGGCAGCTGTGCATGTCTCCTCTGTGACTGTAGTTAGATCATGAAAAGTACAAAGACACAAGGACAGAGATCCTACCTATGTACTGAACTAGCCCAACATTCTGCCCCCAGTTCTGTTCAAGAGCAGATGCTAGCAGAGGAGTGGAGAAGCAGGAAACAAGTACAAGAATCAAATGGTTACAGCTCTGAGGCTGTTCCTGGGGCCCTTGATAACCACAGCCACAGAGCTGTGCCTAGATGTGGCTCAGGGAGTGGGTGGCTGGAGGCAAAACCTTAGTCCTGCTCTGGAGGTGAGCTATTTTCCCTTCATCCTTTTTGGATAATTGGAGCTTGGTACCTTGTTCAAAGGCTTGCTTTTTGATCTATAGTTTAAATGCCACATAGGGATTGAACATCAGTGTAAAATGTGGTGTAGCATCGTAAAGGATGTGGAACTCAGGGCCTGGCTTCAGAACAGTTCAGGTTTCCCAGGTTAATCCACATGCTCTGTGCTCCGCCACCCCACCCATCCCATGTGCAAGCCTTTAGGTTATTTTATTTTATTTAGGGTTGGGATTAATGAGTGAGAGATGGTTTTTCCTGTTAGCATTTGGAAGTTTGGAATTTTTTTATAGTTCCACAGAACGTGAGTTCTTTAGTACACAAAGAGCTAAACATGAAGTTAAGAGCAAACAGTTTTAGAACACAAAGAAGTTAACAAACAAAAAAATGCGTTTAAATTTTATGGGGTTTTGGGGTTTTTTTGGGGGGGGGGTTGTTTTGTTATTTTTTTTCTTAATAAGGCTTTTAAAGAGTAAATTATCTAACTATTTAGGGATACATCCATTATTTTTATTTTCAATTTAATAACTAATTACTCATGGTCCACATTGCAATCTTTTTCATCTAATTATACTATATTACTTAAACTTAAGAAGAAGGTGAAAAAGAACAACAAGGTTATGTTTTAAAACTTTTATTTTGCTTTATATATATTAGTATATTTTAAAATTTAAAACTTTCCATTTTTGACTATATGATCTAACACACTTCTATCTAAACTATACACTTATAAAATTCTAGTTTTATTGCTTAATTTTGAAAGATTTTTCAATGGCTTCAGGTTAAATGCAGTGTTCTCTTGGGAGTCAGTGCCTGTCAGCAGAGAAAGATTAAAATTGTCTGTGCCCTGGGTTCCAAAACAAGCCTTCTCCCACAGAGGCTGNTTCCTGTTAGCATTTGGAAGTTTGGAATTTTTTTATAGTTCCACAGAACGTGAGTTCTTTAGTACACAAAGAGCTAAACATGAAGTTAAGAGCAAACAGTTTTAGAACACAAAGAAGTTAACAAACTAAAAAATGAGTTTAAATTTTATGGGGTTTTGGGGTTTTTTTGGGGGGGGGGTTGTTTTGTTATTTTTTTTCTTAATAAGGCTTTTAAAGAGTAAATTATCTAACTATTTAGGGATACATCCATTATTTTTATTTTCAATTTAATAACTAATTACTCATGGTCCACATTGCAATCTTTTTCATCTAATTATACTATATTACTTAAACTTAAGAAGAAGGTGAAAAAGAACAACAAGGTTATGTTTTAAAACTTTTATTTTGCTTTATATATATTAGTATATTTTAAAATTTAAAACTTTCCATTTTTGACTATATGATCTAACACACTTCTATCTAAACTATACACTTATAAAATTCTAGTTTTATTGCTTAATTTTGAAAGATTTTTCAATGGCTTCAGGTTAAATGCAGTGTTCTCTTGGGAGTCAGTGCCTGTCAGCAGAGAAAGATTAAAATTGTCTGTGCCCTGGGTTCCAAAACAAGCCTTCTCCCACAGAGGCTGATCCAGACCTCCTGTCCCCTTTCAGACTGACACGCTGCCTAGTCCTGTGAGCCTTCCTTTCTCCTCCTTGCTTATTGATGTCTGCTCCTCTTGAAAGCCCCGTCTCCCTCTTACATTAGCCAGCTCTGTCCCTTGCAGCCTATCTGGTTGTGCTGGCCTGAGACACTCGGATGGGTGGATTACAGCCTGGGTTTTTTTTGTGTGGGAAACCTGAAACATAGCTAAACAGCAGCTAATGTAACTGTGCAAGTTAATATTTGTTCCCACCTGCACTCTTACTCACTCTCGGGATCTACTGAGACATTAATGATGAAGAAATGTCTTTGGTAGAGCAAAGATTTAGACCCTAACACCTCTGGGAAGGAACCAGTGCTCCCTTTTCTGCCTTCCCCATTCCCAAGCCTCAGCAGGCACTAGATACATCTACATGCCTACTCAAAAAGCACCATGGGCGCAGAATGCAGGGGACAGTTTCAGCTCTGCAAAAAATCATGGTGGCTATCTAACATGAGCCCCCATTGACAGCACTACCTTTACCAGACCCTGCTTTCACTCCCACTCAGTGAATAGTTCATTTCAACATCTCACAATACAACATCTGTAGCCCTCCCTACCATCAAAACTTCAGGAAGCATTTTTGACCCATTAGTCCTCTGTCCAAGCTAACACATTTTTGGAAACACTACAGACAGGCTGCAGACACTGTATTTGCTGACACTGACCATAATCAGAAGCATTTCACATGAAAAACTGCTGGCAGCTGCAATGCTGACTGTGTAAAGAAGCTGCAGTAACAAAAAAGAAATTAAAACAACAGTGAACACCCCACACACATTTGGAATTGTTTTGCCATTCACAAGAGACTCTGCTTCGGGCAGCCCTTTTTTTTCCATCATGCTTTGCAGAGGTCACTCTGAGCTCCCAAGCTTGAAGCCAACACCTCAGCTCAGGACAGGGTGCCTCAGCCAGACCTGCACATACTGAAGGTGAGGAGTGGCCACCAGTCAACCATGAAAATGTCTTGTAGCAAGCCATGCAACATTCCCGCACACCACAAAGGAATGGTGATCTCCAGAAGCATGTCATGCAAGGTTTCTCTGGTTTTTTAATGCTGCTGTTGTTAGCTCTATACTCATCCTTGTCCTGGTGTGGAGCATGCAGGAGTCATTCCTCTGGCAGCACAGAAGACGGTTTGGTTCATAGCAGACACAGCAGTTGAAGCTAAGCAGAGCAGCAAGGTCTACAAGAGCACAGTATTTTTGACTTCCTGTTAAAAAAAAATACCAACAGAACAAAACAGCAAAGGAAATATTTTCATTGTTGGGAATGGAATAGAGGCAATCCTTATTTTTGTTTTAGCAAGAGTGGTTGCAAAATCAAAATAAGAATAAAGAGATTAAGAAATACTGGGAGAGGAAGGAGGGAAAGGGTTCTTACCTGGAGCCCCAAAACTTCTCCCGAGCATTTCCCCATTAAATCAACAGACTTAACAATCATGTAAAACAAAGAGTAAAACTTGTCAACAGAAAATATCCATTGGTTTGAACCTGGACCAACTTTCTCCCCACTTCATCCCAAAATAAACTCAAATGAAAGGAATCTCTTCTGGCTTTATGAAGGTACTTAAAAATCCAGTGAATAAATATTTTTAAATCCCCTCTCAAATACTTAAATTTTCCCACTACAAGGGCATCTGCAACTCTGAAATAAAACTCCCTTGGAGGAGGGATGACCTTAGGATGACTCAATTTGTTGCTCATCCTCACTTTTCTCCCACACCTAGAAGAGAAATAGAAACAGAAAATACCCTAATATATTACTAACTTACAGTATTTCTTTCGGCCAATGCCTGTTGGGCCAACAGAAATCTGCAGGGTGGGTGGTCAGTCCATCAACTGACCTCCAGTATCTTCTTTGTCTTCAGAGGCACCTGATCACCCCTCGGATAGCCCTTACTAGAACATGAGGGCTTCTCTTCGGGGAGTTGGCCGCACCAAGAGCCGCTTGTGTCCTGCAGCCAAAGGCTACAGAAGGCCTTCTCCAGGGATCCCCTAAAAGAAGCCCCTCTGTCACAGCAGGCATAGCAGGCAGAGTGCCACAACCTTCCTGGAGGAGCAACCTTAAAAGGACACACCCTCGGGTGCACAGGCACTTCTTGTGGAGTGATTTCAGCTCTTCTGTGAGTCAAGCTTCAGGCGATGCTGAAGGGATGGGAGTCTTGCCCTTGCCCCCCTGTCTCTGGGGACAGAGAAATCCAGGGAAAGGGATTGAGGGAGCAGGGATTATAATGGGAAAGGCAGGGGACAGGGTAGAGCATCAGGGTGAATCAGCTGAGGGCACAGGGGCAGAGCAAGGGATGAGGACCAGGGGGGTACAAGGTATCTGCATAGCGTGGACAGGCTCCTTGTCCTCACCATAACTAAAAAGGAGGATGCCCTAGGATTGTCCAGGGATGCCAACTCTCCCTCCAGGGAAGTGCTGTGGACCTTTCCTCTGTTGGCCAACAGGCCTCTACACACCACTTGTGTTTTTATTCTTTTCAAGGACAGTGGAATAGGACAGACAGCACAGCCTTGGAGAAGTAGATAAAGGATGTAACTTAGGGAAACAGAAGTCATGCAAAGCACGAGGAGGGTGCCAGCTCAGCTCTGCAAAGCTGAGAAAGCAGAAGTTATCCAAAGCAATGATACTGAGCTTACTCAAACACAGGTGTTGAGGAACAACCACCTAGAAAGGACACTGGACATTGAAGACAGACCCCAAAGAATTATATAAGGACTTCCAAGAAGGGGTGCATCTATGTCAAATAAGGTGAAGGAGATGAGGATAGCTAATTAATATGTAATCAGTGTGTATGCTAAAACCCTGTTTACCTGATGCTAGGCACACTTGATTAGAGGAAGGATCCTCCAAGTGACCACCAGCATGCTGCAATAAAGAATGCCTGCTTTCTAATACTCAAAACTCAGTTAGAAAGCTTCTATCCAACCAATTTCAGTATCCATACATTCACAGAATGTTCTCTCTAACCATCAGAAGGCAGGTAAAATCCACCCAAGCATTAGAATTTTTCACCAAAAGGGTCATTCAAATCAACAGTCCCACTGACTCACCTCAGAGGCCAACATCTTTTGTTGATGAAGTAATGGGTTTTTTAATGAACATCATGTATTTTTACACCTTTCTTCATTTAAAAAGTAGGCCCAAAGTAGTGTAAATATAAAGCAGAGTTTCGTGTTAGGAGATACAATGAAATGCAGAGCTTACCTCAGCCTAATTTAAATTTAAAACTATGATTGCAACTTTGATATTTTGATGATACAGGCAGACCAACCAAGCAGGGAGCTTTAAACAGGGAGCAGGATAGGGGTTAGAGATGATGACACATAGTCCCCACCAAAGACTTCATAAATTATGATTAGTAAATAAACCAATCTATGCAATATTCTGGTGATGTTGGCTGTGAACTACTATGAAATGAAGAGACAGATGAGACCTTCTTTTGTCAACTGGAAGAAACTCCTTCAGGCAATAATCCTCCTGTGCCAGTGTTAGATTACGTATGGTGATGGTCTTGTCCAAACCCCTCTGTTGGCACAGGGAGAGCCTCAGCTTCTCCATGGCTTTGTAGCACACCTAAGGGAAGCTTCTCCATAGTAAGACAAGATCTCACTTCCTGGAAATCAAAATTTGGCTTAAATCACTTCAAATACAACTTGTTAAAAGAGCATATGTGCAGTTTTGAAGGAGAGCAGGAATACAATCTTTCAATCTTAACTTGCTAATAACCTCTAATGAAGTCACCTAAACCAGCATGGAAAATAGCTCCTTAACAATGACAGAACTGTAAATGTCTGAGACAATAAGGTTCTCCTCGAGACAGAGTGGTTAAAAATTACTGATGGAGGGATTTCTTAGTGGCTCCATTCCCAAACTCTTCCATTTGTATCAGGTTGCACATTCTCCCTTGAGTAATGTCTACTGGAATAGATTGGACTGTGGAAAAAAAAATACATTTTTAGCAGGAATGACTCCATATTAATAGAGTTAAAAGTTTCTGAATTCAGCATGAAAACACATTATGTCAGGAACTAGTGACAAATCCTACTTCTTCAGTGTCAGGTGGATCGAGTAATGTCTGGAAAGACTGTGATTCTAAAACAAGCATCTGGACATGTCAAAACAGTTTATATATCCTTTCCACCATGTCCAAAAATAAAGTTAACTCTTCACTTAATTTAAAATATTCTTAGTACGCCCATTAAAGTATTACTTACCATATTGTTAACATTTCCATTTTTTTTAATATGAAAGCTCCCAGCAGCTAAAGCTGGTTTAATACAACAATAACTTGAGGGAAGCATTTTTTACCTACTTTCTTAGTGGGACTGATGTGGGCTTTTAACATTGAAATCAGGACTCTTTCTTGATTCACATTTATTACATGCTCACAAGAGCATTACTGAATATTGCATGGGTTAGTAAAATCTGGAAAACAAATATGGTTTGTCTCCCTCAAAGTACTCATACTTGGATGAAAGCCAAGCTGTCTGTGATCAAGTAGAGCCTAAGCTGAAATAAAGGCAATAAAAATGTGTGGAATTTTGCTTCACACAAGAACAAACAACAAGGAGATAAAGCAATTATAGTCTAGGAGTGCAATTCCATTTCCAGATTTTAAATGTCCTTGTTTTTTTCACATCAGATGCTCAGCACCTTTAGAGATCTCCCTTTCCTGTTTCAAAAAGCAGTTGTCATATGCCTAGACGGCTTCACTACCCAGTCCAGGATGCAGCCAGTGTCCTTGGGAATATGTACCATTCAAATTAACAAAGTCTTAACAACAAAATGTTGATAGTTTGACTTCCCAAATGTATGTTATATGCGGATCCATCTAAACAGCTTGAGTTTACTGAACGGTTTGCAAAACTAGGGAACGTTCACCATAGTAGACATGATTTCAAGAAAAAAGTCAGATAAAAAAAGGGAAGTATCTATGTTTTTATTTATTCAGTTCTCTCCTGTTGGCT
>VWZN01001626.1:63288-85338 GCA_013396955.1 Regulus satrapa
GAAAAAATGTGGAAAACACAATACTAACATTTCTTTTAATAAAACATCAAACATTCTGGTCTACAGCAACTCTTCTCTCCTCCAAAATCAAATCCTCTCGCTATTTTTTACATATGAAGTAAAGCTGAAACAAAAAGTTATTGTGATCAAGTTTCAATCAACAAGATGTTTACTTCATTGTCAGATTCTCAAATTGAAAAAAAAATCCAAGCCAAATTTTCATAACTTTATAAACTTCTACTGAGCAAAGAATTGCATTTTTGTAATTAACTTTTACAGATTTAAGTTTTATTCTAGAATACTTAAATATGTGTCTGTTTTAAATAGTTCAAACCAGTAAAAAATATGAGCAATTTTGCCTCCCGAGTATTTTCTCTCTCTTCTAGTTTTAAGGTTCAGAGTTTTCATCTCATAGCTGTGACAAAAAGCAGGGCAATATAAAATGCACATAGAGCACTGGCTTATAGGAAGAAATTCTGTAAAGAGCTTCTGTTCTTTATCTTCCCTTACAAGAAGTTTTATAGGAAGCAGAATGATCAGAATAGTATAGAAAAAAATGTTTCATGCAAGATGGGATTGAACCTTGGGATTTCTTCCCGTAAGCAGACCCTAAGGTCACCAGTAAGGGGTAGATGCTTGTATAAACCTTGAAAACATCAAGGACAAACATTTTGGAAGAGGTATTAAAACATACTCTTCAGAGTTTTAGCAAAACTGTAACTATCAGTAACCAAGACAATCTCATGTCTGGAAGTTTCTTGCACTTTTGTCTGAAGCATCTGGCACTGACAGCTCTCAGATGTGGGATGCTAGACTAGATGGATGATGGATATAATCCAGTTTAACAGTCTCCACATTCCAGTTTTACTGTATAGAGGTTTTCTCAAGGTTTTTTCTCCACAACATAGAACATAAGATTCTCCCTTACAAACTGCTGCACTGCCTTGTCCCAGAACAAATACAACACAGCAGATTTTTAGAAGCATAATGTTACGAAAGACAAAGGTGCTAGGCTATCACTTAAGTCAGTTATTTTGCCCTTTTATTCTTTAAAAAAGATTCTCATTATGAAAAGAAACTGTGAAAAGCAAGTATTAATTATTCAAGAATTTTTGACCAATACAACATTTAAAATAATAAAAAAATAGAAAACTATTTTCTAGAGACCTTGCTCAATTTTTAAACTTTAGGCTTGGATTTTAACTGATGGGATTCAGTGTGTCTATATTAACCTCACCAGAGCCATCACAAATTCAAAGGCCTAGTAGGAAACTCCACGATGCCTGGTTCCTGTCCCACTTGAATAGTAAAAATCACTGAAGGACAATATACACTTGTCATGTTATTTTTAAGGGTGACATTTAAAAAGGCCTGTCATTTCACCCTTGCACTCCAGCTGTCATATGGTGACTCTTCCATTGATAACCCCCTGAGTTACAGGAAAGCAGTGTCCGGGATAAAGCAAGTGTGGATTCATCTGGGGCTGCAATGCTTTGCAACAGCCTACTAAATGTTTCCTTGTCTGTTTTAATGTTGCCAGTATTTTTTAAAACCCTAACAGAGCTCTGTAAAAAAATCCCTAAACCCTTAAATATTGAGTTTTCAGAAGCACAGCTGGTATGATCCTAAAACTGAAACACACACTTGGTGAACTTATTTGAAAGGCTTGCCTTCTCTAGCACTTTCTGTCTGCAGCAGAAGAAAAGGTGGAAGTCTCTCACAATACAGTATTATACAGAGACATACAGATCCGACTTATCCTGTCCTCAGTCATATTAGACACATCAGGATGCAGATAAACTATAAAGCATTCCTTAGAACAATTGCTGAGACCAGCAGCTGGTTTTCAGACAGATGATGAAGGTTGTTCCAGACTTTCCCTCAGACATACAGTAACGAGTTGCTCAGCACTGCATGGCAGGGAGGCAGAGAGTTATGTGAGATGCCTGGGAGAGCAAGAGAGCAGTATACAATGCTGGGAATCCAAGAAATGCCTCAGAGATAAGGAGGAGGCTGTGCACATAGAAACAGGAAGTTTTGAAACAAATGACACTATTTTTTACTAGGGCAAAAAACAGCTATCCACAGGACTGTAGGGCTGAGCTCTTCAACATTTGAAGGGGGACAGGGTGGTGCAGGCACTGCTGTGAGGCAGGGACCCCTCTGCCCTTGGGACCATGGGCTCAACTCCCTTTAAGCTGAACATTTTGGTGTCTTTTACATTAGTGCTTTAAGTAGGGTCAGGAGAGCACTACCACTTCCCACCCATAGATTCACTGTGGCAAAAGCAGTCCCAGAAGTCACCAAATGGTTCCTTTTGGGGAAAAGCTAGAACAGCAAATGCATTCCAGGAAGTCAAGTAATGCAGTCCAGCTACTCCCTGACACCTTGTCCAAGGAAAATCTCCCAAGCACATAGGACCACGGCCTTTGCATCACTTTCAATATGCAGGTCTGCTCTTCCTATGTTGCACTACTTGCAGCTGCTGAAAGATTGCCATCCTGGAACAGTCCAGAAAGGTAACATGAATTTACAGACTCTGATGGACAAAAGCCTAGTCCTTATTCACCATTAGCAGCTCTAATTGCTACATTTTCAGCAGCATTAGCAACTAAGACACACAAATAAAGCGCTATGACTTATTTTTGCTAGTTATGCATGTTCCATACCTGCCCCATGACTGACTTCCAAGAGATGTTTGTGCTGTGTCACAGTCTGCAGTACTGTGCTGTTTAAACCATATTTAAGTCATTGTCTTAAAATGCACCCTTTAGTTCTTTGAGATGAACAGTGCAATTGAAGCAGATGAATGTGGTGAAGACTGCTTTGAGCAGAGGCTGCACTGTCTGATAACCTACAGTCTCTTTCCCCCTTCTGTAGGAGAATGTAGACAATAAGAGTTACTTCTGTGTCTTCACAGCATCACTTCAGTAGGTCTTGTGCAGCAGCATGATGCTCTTGTTTTTCAAAATTTCAGGGAGATGTTTAAATTTTAAAACCACGTGGTCACTTATGAAAACAACAGTTCCTTTTATATTATGCCATAATATCTTTCACATTTTCTTTTACACATCTGTCACTTCAAAAACAGCTCAGCATGCAAGAATAAATCAGCTCTCAGTATCCATTTAAAGATATCCAACTTAAGACTATCAGGATGTCTATGGTGCAATATATTTAGACAAAAAACCCCAACATTTCTATCCTTTAACAATAATAGTTTTTGTAACCTTTTTCTTTTTTTTTNCAATCATAAATATAGACCATGAGGTGCTTATCTTGTTACTCAGTGCTATAGGTAAATTTTGCATTTCCTCTCCAAGCACATGGAAGCTGGCAAACTCAACCAGGGCTTCAGTTTAAACCAGTTAAGGAAAAGCTGTATGAACTAATTACAGCAGAAAATAATAAAGAGGAAGCTCACATCAGTGTTAATTGTAAGGTGGCTGTTTTCAGGAGAGGAAGTTGATGAGCTGAATGAAGAGCAGCATGGCAGTGCAGGCAGCTGCCCAGAGCCTGGCCAGCAGTTGGCAAAGCCCTACAATGGGAAACAGAATATAAGGAAGGAGAGGGGCTCTGGCTCCAGGTGAGCACAGTGCAGTGACTGATGATGACACCCCTATCCTTTCTTTAATTGCAAACACTGTAGCTCACCACCACCACTATATCCCAGTGGTCGGCATGAGTACTTCCGGCTTTAATCAGTAAGATGCCAACACACATCCTCCCTTCCAAGGTCTCCCACTAAAGCAGAAAGAGTGCCAAAAAGACCAGAAATATCTCTTCTACACTTGACCTACTCTATATCTATCCTTTTCCAGCTTGCAGTGATCCACAAGCACAGAGAGAGCCTTCCATAATGCTTTGCTCTGAATTCTCCAGGAAATAGTGCTACAAGAGCTTTCACCAATCCCACTCTTGCTGCAAGGTGGTCATTCAGCTTGCACAGGCACTGCTTGGCACAAGATGTGGCCAGCAGTAGGTCCATGGGACACTGAGAAAATGGATAGAGAAGCTATTCCAATCCCAGCTGACGGAAGGCATGTTGAAACAGGACAATAATGAAAATAGGTTGAGACCCAGCCCAAATCACTGTCAGGGACAAACGCAGACCAGATGATGCATCTTGCTGGGGCAGGATGAGGATGCCGTGCCATTTCTTCAGCAACATGAAACCATTAAACCTAAAATAAGAAGAATCTTTACCCTACTTTAATATGGCTGTGTTTCCATGGTTGCATTTTTTAAACTATAAACATTTCATGCTTTACAGATCCAAGGAATTGTGTTACACAGACAGTCTTCTTTCACAGAAACCCCATAAAACACCAATATGTTTAATCCTACCTAGCTGTCCTGTTGCTACTTTGAAATACCAGTAATCTCTACTAAACAGTTATCCTCTCTCCCACAGGATCTAACATAAAAATGGGCTCATCAGAAAAAACAATCATATATTATCTTTACAAGAAAAAATGCTAGTTATGTATCCTTGTAATTGGCTCCATTAGGTTTTCAGACTCCCTCTACCCCTTCCTTTCTCTCTGCCTCCCTCTCTCTTTTCAAGAGCAATTTTTAAAGCGGTAAATGGCAGGATTCCAGGAGCTATGTTATTGCCAAAACTTAATTTAAAAAACAACTGGGAGGCCGTGAGCTGGGAAAAAAAAAAAAAAAAAAAAAAAAAAAAAAAAAAAAAAAAGAAAGAAGAAAGAAAAAAAGGAAAATGAGTGGGAAATGCATTCCCTCTGCATCTGGGATCTTTGATCTAGGCAGTACAACGGATGGCATTTTACCTTGGAAATAGCTCTTTATCCTCTGTCTCTTCTGTCCACCAGACATGGCTGAGTGTACTGAGCTTTTCCCTTTCTCTGCTATGAGAAGATGAAACTTCACTTCTGCAACTGCAGCTTGTTGGCTTGTATGGAAGTGACTACTCCCAGGTTTTGTTTACAATAGTGAGATTGTGGCTGAGAAGTGGTGTGGAAAACTAGCTTTTAAGAAAAAAAAAAGATTTTGAAAAGAAAAGTAACTGGATGTGTTTACAGAAGGGTTGATTCTGCCACTATGTAGTGGAGTGGATAATTTCAACAAAATTACTTCTGTTTATTTTTACAGTCTTTTCCTCACATCCACTAAAAATTAGTACCTTTCACAGCAGCTCTCCGGGACAACTCTAAAACAAATAGACAGAAGTTATCCCTAGCCACAGCCTCAGCTTAGCCTGGGAAAGATTTAGCACACCAGGGCAGACGCATTCCATTGACCTCATAGGGTGTCCCTGACATAGTTAGTGACAACTCATTAAGAAGATGCTTTGTACTCTATTGGCCTCTTCTGTCTCTTTTCAATTCTAAAACAATTAATTTCCAGCTAAAACAATTTACAGACTTGTGGACTTGAGTAAATGGCAAAATGATGCACTCAATTTTTTTCTCCCATAATACAATACTATTTTTATGCTTCCTCAACTTTGAGCTGGTATCTGTTGGGTACCCATGATCTTAATCCTGAGCTGTATTGGTTAGCTCAGAAACTGCCATTTAATAGGTTAATTTAAGACCATTTCCCCCCTATTTTTAATCACTTTATTTTTATCTACCTTGTAAGATATCCAATAGATAATTTTACAGTTCTTTAAAGATATCCCTCATCTTTTCAGGTTTCAGTAATACAGTTTCATCAGCAATTTTTTTTATGCTGCTTCCCACCACAGATAACCATTTAATCCACCTGCTGACATCACACTACTCCAAGAATTGGTGATTTATTCATACATTCAATTTCTTGCTGTTAATCAAGTATTTATCCATTTAAGGATCTTCTGTCTCATGTCATGTTCCTTAAAAGATTTTGGTAACAAAAATTCTTTCAAAAGCCTCTGGAAAAATTAACAGTAACTGACCAGTGAAATACATTCTATTCACGTGCCTTTATGCCTCTTTCAAAAGTTCTATCAGAATTGTGTGGATGTACAAAGGCCATGTTGACTCTCCCTAGATTGGAGATTACTTACACATAAGCTTAAACTTAAACAGGGAGATTTGCCTCACTGGAAGATCTCCCTGTGTTCTTGAAAGGCCAAGAAATTCACAGGCCTTTGAATATATTTAGGTTCAATAAATTAGTCTTTCAAATCCAGAGTTCAGTAGGCTGACGCTGGTATCCTCATGGCAAAGTACTCTTGTTTTAACCTCTTTTGTATTTCCAGATAAGTTTTCAAATTCTTCCTACCTCTGCCATGGCACTTCAGGACAAAAAGGAGTGATGGCTGGCCAAGAGACAGGTCCCAGGTTGTCTAGAGGAAAACTCTATCCAGCATCAAGTATGAACAGCAAGCATTTACATCATGAGTTCTTTGAGAAAGGTGCCCTGGAAACAAGACCAAAACCAAGCTGCCAAATTCTTCATTGGTATTTTACAGACAAATCTAAGATGTAGCCTCATATTGCATTACTGAAATAGTATTGCAACAGTCTAATCACCAGTGACACTTGCAAAGGTTGCAGCACAATGCACCCATTGTAACTTCTCAGCAATAATTAAATGCAGAACAGGAGACCTGGCTTTCCACTTGATCTTCTTGGAGCACAACCAGATGTCTAGATTGACCACAGATGGCCAGCAAACCTTCTCAGAAGTCAAATTTCTGTATCATAGTTCTTCACGTAGCAACAAGCAAATATTTTTCTGTCAATAAAAGAAAGATGAATACAAGATGGATACAAAATGAAGGAAAGCTGAATCCTGAGTCCACCAACACAAGTATTTCTTCTCCGAATCTACCTACTAACAAAAAGCACCAGAGTAGTTTGCTGCCTACATGGAGACACATGGTTTCAAAAAGCATATTTGATGCTGGCTGAGCTACAGAATTAGAGTAAGATTGAGCTTTTCCAAAGGGTGTGCCTGACATTCAGCTTTTAATTTTTGAGGTCATTTTAGTAATCCAGACCTTTTAGCACTTCAGAAAAACAGACACTTCCATAGATAAAAAAATACAGAGAAGTAATTAACTGTAGATACCCATCCTTCATAAGCATTTAAATTTTCTCTATTTTCATTAATTCTCTACACCTCGCTTCCTTTCATTTCTGTATCTGTCAGGCTCCTTCCTCTGGCCTTGGTGAGCTGAGTCTGTGAGCAGGGGATCTGTGCAGCAGACCACAAGATCCTAGCATTTCCAAACTTCCCACCTAAGATGGAGAGCATCTCAAAAGCTACAAAGGCCCCACCTCTTCAATTCACTTTCACCCTCAGGTTCAAAAGTGACAACTTCATAGTTTCTGGGGAAAACAGCTGTTCCAGGACATCATTCCCATGAGAGAGACACTGCCTCATCTGACTCTGCCAAGTCCTTTCAGGATCCTGGAGATTACCACTGAGACATTCAATACAACTTTGTATTTCATGGGGAGCTAGCATAATGAGCAACAAATCACAATGACACTTACTTGGCAACCAGTGTTCCCCAAATAGAGGCTGCTCCACACAAATGTTTCCTCCATGTGGCAATACTTGTTTCTAGGCATAATTCATACTGCTATTTACAGGCAGAGGCCTGATGTGCAGTACTGCAACTGCACTGCTGTGGGACACCAGCAACCACAACTAGAGGAAATCCTAGAGAATACTCCTGCTGTTGCTGTCCTGAGTCCCTTAGTACGAGACTTCTGGAGGTGACTGTGCTGCAAAGACAGAAATTGGGAAAAAAAAGGAGATAAGGTCATAGGATCTGAAATGTTTTCACAGCATTTTCTTCCTTCCATCTGTTAGACTCCTTTCTTGCCCATTATTAACAGCCAGGTGCTAGTTCCAGTTGTGTGAGAGAAACCAGCAGAAAGCCATGTGTCCTCTATTTTAAGAATGTGGTTGACTAGATATGGCAAAGCATCTTCCTAAATGCAACTGTAATGGAGAGCACAAGGGTTTAGCTCTTCCTCCACTTGCTTTTGAAGAGCATTTGGGATACATTCTGTGCTCCAAGTACTGTTTACTGAGAATTTTAAGGAACAGTAATTACATTACACAGTATTTTCTCTACATGTGCTCAGAATTACAGTGAAAGGACCCTTTAAAATTACTTTCTTTACCACCCACCCCTTGAATTGTGCTCGTTCTGCCTTAAAACAAGTGACAAGTCTATCCATGGTCACACTAATATAGTGCAGAGGAAAATAGCTACAACATAGCGGGGGGTTTTTATATTTATTTCAATGGTACTTACAGTACCTGACCATAAGAAAGCTGTAAAATAAGAAATTCACAGGATCCCTAAAATAATGTTTCTAGTATATAGCCAATCCCTACAGTTACATTGTTACTGGGACAGTTACATTTCCATTTCTTTTTTTTTTTTTTTCTTTTAAGCCTCGAACCACCAAAAAAAGTTACCCCTTGTAAACTAAGAAAAGGTAGGATGGATACTTATACAAAAAATGGGATAAAAAAACATGTGCAAACAGTGATGTCAACCCCAGCCATGATGCACAGAAATGGTGTCTATAGCCCTGAAGAGCAAATACTGAATACTCTTCAGAGCTGATCTGTTTCTGTACAGGAGTGTGCAAAATCATCAGAAANTGGCAGTCCAGTCAAAAAAAAACTGCAGCAGAACTGGCTTTCTGTCCCAGGCATCACAAGACTGAAAGGGAGTAGTGGTCCTAAAGGGAAGATGACTGGGATTACTGAAGTTTCACAGTAAATGCCTTATCCCCCTGGTAGTTCAACTCAGGCACTTTTACCAGCATGCCTTTCATCCTGTCAGCATAGTTTTGCCTGATCACTATTTGTTTTCATAGAAAATTAAGCATATTACAAACGTTCCATGTTTATTCCCGTGAGTTTAATTTTTAATGCCATAAGGGCCTCCTGCAGATCTGTAGCATAAGAAGATAGAAGTAGCAATAAAGTGTGGTGTAACGGCCTTAAAAGCACTTTCTGTTTATACAGCTTTTTATATTCCTCTGATATTTCCAATCAAGGATCAAAGAGCAGAGAGGAAAAACCTCTGCTCCTTGCATTCGCAGCATGTTCCTCCCTGCTTCATTACAGACACTGTTGAAGGACATGATAAAGCTGAGCTGACCTGTTTCAATCTCATCCATCAGCATAGGCACAACTGGAAACAAGCTCTCCTGGAGTAATGTCAGCACTTTCATTGACAGCAAACCTAAACTACACAAGGGCAAAAGGCAAAACACCAGAAAGCCCTGTTTGGTGTCCAATAAACCCTGTTGGTATCTGAGAAACCCTTCTGTCTCTCTCTTTCTGCTCTCTTTACCCCATGTGATGCATTTGTTAGTAGTGAACACTGAAAACTCAGAACACTCTGAAAACTGGACTTGCCCACACATCCATCACATTTCTGACAATGTCTGGAGGAAAGTTATTTTATGCACTGGTGGTGGAAACATGCAAAAGGTTTGAGTGCTGTGTGAGATCCTCTGGAGGCATTAGTGTTTGAGGGCAATGGGGAGGCACTACTGAGTATCAGTGGAGTCCATGACACTGCAATACTTCCTCAAATAAGAGATGCAAAGACTGTTGATCTCTTTCCTACACACATGCAAAGATGCAGAAGCACTCATGCCTTCAATTTTTCAACTGTTTAATACCCCTTCTGTGGAGCCATAGAATCCATCCCATCCAACCCTTCAAGCAAGCCAAGCCCCCAGGGAAGAAAGTCTATAGTGGCAGTTTTGACAGGCTTTTCTGAGGCACAGAAAACTATGCAAAAACACAGAAGTTGGGATCCCAGAGACATGGATTTTTAGACAGAAGTGAGGAATAAGGCAGGAAGAAAGCATGGCTGAAGGATGCATTTGAGGCTTTGAAAGCTCAGACTAGTTCTCAGGCCAGGTTTTGTCCCCGTAACCCATGGATCCTGGTGCAGGATCATAGTCAGAGAAACTCCACTGCCCTTGTCCTGAAAAATTTGTGAGGCTCCAGTTGTGTAAGAGGTAGATAAGGTCTTTTCACCTATGCAGCTTACTTCCCAGGTTAGCTGGGAAGCCCAGAGCACCAGAGCCAACCCTGTACCAAGATCTGGAAGAGGATACCATCGTACCAACAGGAACTCCTATGGAATGTGGTAGAAAACCCACCACCATGAGAAAAATTTTCTTTGATGTAAAATCTTGACTGCATTTTTCTTAATAGACATTATTTTGTTCCAGATGAGATTTCCCCATTCAGGTTCAATTGAGGTGACATGGTATAATTAAAAGAAAGCAGTTGCCGAGATCTTAGAACTCACCACCAGCACACATAATAACCAACTAGGGCAAAACTAGGTTGTTTTCACCTGATATGAACTGATAAAAAGTTTTTAGCACTAGCATTGAGAACCTGTAGAGAGCCTTCATCAGATTTCCAAACACTATCATTTGGAGGCACACAGTACATTTTGCATCAGGGTGAGGCTGATACAAACGCAAATGTAAGCAGAAATTATGACAAGTTCAGTTGCAACTGTGGCTGTACTGAATAGTATCTATATGTTGCAGATAGGAAAATACATATAAAAGCAGCATGCAAACACACAGAAAGTAAAAATGTCAAGGGTACATTTCAAAGGAATGTACTTGTGGTAGGGAACCCATGGTGTGTACCAGTTTAACCAATGACTGTAATGCAATACCTTTAAATTCTGATAGCTATCTTTTGTTTATTACAGGCACTGACTGCAAATTTGAATCGGAGACTTCATTATGACAAATTATTTCTGACTTTGGGAGATACAATGAGCTGCAACTGTTTCACTAAAGTCATAGCCACTTGTATGGCAATTCAAAATCTAGGGAGAGTGGAGTACTTAAACTAGCATGGGCATACTTGTAAACAAACAATCCAGTGAGAATTATACAGTGAAGTTGGCAGAGGGGCATCATTTGTTTCACAAGTAAATAAACAGAAAACCATTTTGTTCCCTCTCTGGCTATTAGAGTTATTATATAACTCCAAAAAAATGGTAATGCCTTTTTATCATAAAATTATAAAGCATGAAAAAATATTTAGAAGCAGTATGGATCTTAATTGTACAAGCTTACAAGAAAGCTTTTCTTAATTTATAGCTTTAGTTTAAATATCATTACTCATACAAAGCCCATATTCTCTTTTCCTTTGTCTCCTTCTATTCCTTTCCAAGACACATACCATCAGAAAATGCTGTACTTTCCAGAAGGGCTAAAACACATGGCAAAGTTTCACAAAAGCCATCACTCCACACTGACTTTCAACACTTGGATCAGTTACTAGGTTGATAATGTGTCAAAGTACCATGGCAATCCTCCAGCACTGTCCTCATACAATCATAAGATTTATGAGAGTAGAGTTTCCTCAAACTTCTCTCTTAGGAAGAAGCATTTTATAAGAGATAATTAAAGAGGTAATTTGGTTCAATAAAACAATTTAGTAGAAATTTCACCTCATATACAGAAGTAATTTCTTTCTTTTAAAGCTGTTTCTGCATTTGTTTATCTATGGGTAACCCAGTAGGTCTTCTTCACCTTCTCAAGGCCATATCAAAGGCCAGTTCAAAGGAAGACGAAACCTGTCTGGATAATTAAAAAAAAAAAAAAAAAAAAGTATCAATAATTCTTTCTACCTGGCATCCTGTATAAATTCTACCAGTCTCTGTTCTCTGTTAACCTGCATTTCAGCTTGAGAAAACTTTCAATTCCTTTAAAAAACTTACAAAGGCTTTTTGTTTCAAATCCAACTTTAATGAACATCAGAAATTTCAGTGGAACCAGAAGATGACCACCAGTTGCTGAGTGTTCATGCTTCTCTTTAAGTGTTTGCTGTTCTGCATTTAGATATTGACAGGATGTTTCCCTTGTAACACTTTACAACTGGATTTTCATAAAGGAAGCACCAAGACATTGGAGAAAGCAGTATGACTTATGACAAATGAAAGCATCTCTACATCTGACCAGACTATGGGAGGTAGAAAATTGATGTTAGTTGATACTAGATATCAGTGTTGAGTTTGATTCAGGCTGTCTTCCAACATTTAGATGAAAAGAAGTAACATCAAATTTAGGTAAGTATCTATGTTCTACAACAGCAGCTTAGCAGAAACATTTTTTTTTTCTATCTGCATGATAAAAATCAATAAGAAAAAACAATTACTACATATCATGGGGAAAAAAATAAGGAAGGAAAAATCAGAAGCGGAAATGCAAGATATCTTCACAGACAGATTAAATACCAGATCATGGCAGGAATTCTCTTATCCCATCAGGCTTCACAGATGTCTTTTTCTATAACATTGTGGGTGGTAAATCTTATCAGATATTTGACAATGGGTCCCACATATTTCTAGAAGGCTCATGTGTATATTCTTAAAATCATAGAATGGTCACTGAGACCATAACTGCAAGTCTAATCAAAGAGAAGTGACTATTCCTCACCTTAAGAACAATGGCTGCTCAAGCAAAGGTTTCTGGTTGCTATCCACAACACTATGGGGGTTTTTGCATGATTGCAAAATGTTCTTTCAGAGCTTCATGTCCTGGAAGAACTGGGAGAATTTCCTGATGGTAAATATCTTGAAACATAAGGTTGGTGAGCTCAAAAGTAAGTTACAGGTGCAAATTTCATAGCCAAAGGAAAATGGTACTTCAAGGTTGCATCAGTCTATGGGAATGAGCTGTCCCAACCATCTGGAACTCTGAGACCTACCATTATCTCACTTCTGCTCCTTTCTGGAGCAATCCCAGCAAGGTGTGAGAGAACTAATTCCTGGGCTTGGATGCAGGCTCTAGGTGCTGTCTTGGAGAGGCAAAGGGGCTGTGAGGAACAGCTCTACATCCTGGTTCTCATCTCACTTTCACAGACACTTGTAACTACAAACACACAGAGAGATACACATACATGCCCAAGAAACCACATGGATAAATGCAGTGACACAACTGCAAAGAGCATCTCATAATTATGATCAGTTAGTATGGTACTAACTGATGATAATGATAAAATACATGAATTTTTGTTATCCGTATGCCCAAAGCTATGACTTAACCACTGGGAAATTTTGTGTCTTCATTCCTACAGGAAAGAAGACCACTTGAGCCAAGGAGGCTTCTACAGCTAGCCTCAGAACAACATTTTAAAGCAAAACAATTCACTTCTTCACAGGCGTAATTTTTTTCCTCCATGTAACCTCTGACCTCATGTCTGGAGGTGATGGATGAGATGAGACAGAACCAGGGGAGAAGACCTGAGGATAGCTGATGGCATACTACAGCTAGCAGTCATTAACAGTCAAGGTTTCCTCACAGGGAAATAAGAATTATTCCAAATCAAGAAAAATAAACACCAGCAGAATCGGCTGTGCAGAGTGGCTCACATAAAATATGAATGTGGTCAAGGTTTGCAAGTCCGAAGGGAATCCAGTTTAGTGAGCTTACTGCAGAAGAATGCAGGCCCCAGCCCTAAGGTCTTATAAAAGCTCTGAAATGAAAGAGCAAAGCCCTTCCTGAACATACAGAGAGCACTGCACTAAGGACTGCAGCCCACAACCTTTCAGGCAGTCCTCCAGTATTGCTGTGCCCTCTTTATTTGTCCAGCACAGGCAGAAGACAGGAGGAGGAAAGTGCTCCCTGGCAAGTGCTAAAGGGAGACTTTGGTACACGGAAAAGAAATCTCTCCTGGTGTTTGCTTTGGCAGGAATGGTTTTAGCAGACACTGTTCCAGTCCCATCCACTTGCAGAGCAAAGCTGCAGTTCACATATTATTAAAACTCCAGGGCTGACTGTTTTCCACACATCAATGTTACTGGAGCTAGAAGAATGCAAACGGAAGTTCTCTGGTCAGTGAAGACATTTTTCCTTAAAAAAATTTTTAAAAAATTTAAAAATTCTCAAAATAAAGCTTCAAGCAAGGGGGGCAACAAGGTCCTTCTAAGTGACAGCGCTGGGCATTCAAAGTTGAAACCCCATATCTTTCCTTCCCCAGTACTCAAACTGCCAGCAGCTGCACTGCCTCATTGCCTGACCTTGCACAAGTGAACAGGGAGCCCGGGAGAGGCAGATGGCCCTGGTCTATCAATAGAGCTGCACTTCATGGTAAGGCTGCTTGAAAATGTTGCTGACCTATGGGCAGTTAATACTCTGCACATCAAAGACAGCTACAGGGGTGAAAGTACTTTATCTAGGTATTCTAGCCCAGTTTTGTGCTTGCTAGAGTGAAGTCATTACAGAGGCACACGTTCCTGCAGCTTCTTGGTGACTGGGATCTCTGGATATCCATCCCACTTCCAGTCCCAAGTCACAGCTCGTGGATGGTGATGAAGGCTATGGATGCATCCCAAATGCAGGCTTGCTTAGTTCTTGGCAAATCTCTGTGGGATCTCACCCTGAACCTCTAAGCTTCCCCATGCTCTGATGGAGATAGGGCAGAGAAGTTTCCAGGATTGGAGGAAAGCGTCCTTTCAATTTTCCACAACCCACCTGCCCCACACCTCCACTCAGACGCAGCAGGAATCCTAAGAGACAGCAGTTTTGCCTCCAAGTTCTTCAGTATGCAAAGTCCTCTGCTCACAGTATAAGCTGATGACCTTGGAACCCAGAAATGGCCATTCCGTGTAAAGCAGGCAGCTCGCTTACGAGCTTTGGTATTTACACTGCCATGTTGCCTATCTTTCATGGCAGCTAAAATATGCTTTGTTGGCTGAATATCCTGGAGTATCATATATGGTGTGGTGTTAGTGAAACAGTGGCATTAAGGAATAACATTCATTTCATGTGAATGAAAAAATAATCGTCTTTCTTGGTCAAATTTACTACAATGTTTATTTACTGATGTCAAATACTAAAGTACTGCCTTTTTCCTGAAATATATTCTTCAGTCTGTGTATACAGTACTGTTTTATTTTACATTCCTTGAAGTCAGAATGTGTTGTGTTATTTTACTTTTTGATAATCTATAGAGCTAAAGTGAGAGCAAAAAATTGGCTTCTATGTGTTAGTATATTCTCAGAGAGATCAGTCTTGCTCTTATGAATGGAAAGGTCAAAATCAGAACCAGTGACCCAGAGTTTTTTATACTCTATGCCTTTATTGGTAAGAACTCAAAACATCTGTCTCTTGCTTGGGCAAATAAAAGCCACTTTTAGAAAATGTATTTACCCATGTCTGTTTCAAACAGTGATTGGCCAAACCAAACCTCAGCAGGTTTTCACATCACGAGCTGGTGAAATCTGCTGTTCACATGCAGCCATCGAGAATTTGGAAACACTTGATATCTGTATATCTTGCCTTATCACTGTCCTTTTATTTGCCACATCACAGTCAGTAAAGACTGCTTTGAGTAGTGTGTCACCCTGCAGCTTGCTATGGAGGGGTCAGATCCAGCTGTTTTTCAGACTGTAATACCGGACAATTACTTGCTTCCAACTGATGCTTCTCCCTTTCTAGAGCCTTGACAGCTGTCTCACTTTAGGAAATATTTTGCAGATGTCCTTGAGAGCCAAGATCCTCTTTGCACACAAAGTGTGGGAGTAGGTATATAAATCTGACAAAAACATCTCTTTGCACTCAGTGGATTCTGATTTGCTGTCACTTTTTTCCCTACGGAAAGACAAATGTAAAAAAGACCAACAGTATTATATTAATCATTAAACACAAAAAAATCTTTTTAAAATCATACCACTACAAAACCATAAACATTTTTGTCAAACAAATGGAAAAGTTTGAAGTGCTACTGGCATTGATGGTTTACACTCAATATACCTCCCAGTCTCCCATTAATAAAAAAACCAAAAACCCAAGAAAATCAAGAATGCGAGCAGCAAGTCAGGTAACCTCAAGTTCCTCCATCTGAGGAACAGGGATGCAAAAACTTTTAGGCTTGTTATAAATACCAGTGGTACTTCGGCCTATTTTTTTTTTTCCAGCACAGATACAGAATTTACAAATGAATACAACAATGAAAATATTTCCATGTATTAGGATTTACGTAAGTAGTACAAACTTCCTGCTACCTACCCATATGCATTAAAAATCAAACCATTCAATATCTTTGCAGGTGGCAATGAACTGGTTTTCTTTTGAACAGTTCTGCTATAATACACATTGTAATCTTCTTTTTTCATTAGACTGTCCTGTCCCTATCAGAGTTTATGTAAAGGTATATATTTTGAAAAAAAACCTAATAATTTTTCTCTCCTATCAGATTTCTTTCTATAACGTTTTATAACAAAAGACATGGCACCTACACAACCTCACTTCAAGCTAAGTAAAAGCATTTGGAAAGGTTTCTGTCTTTAACAGTGCTGACTGCCTGGTTTGGCAGAGAGGATTCCAAATGAGAAAAAAAATTATTTTTAAAAAGTTAAAATAAAAATGTTGTACTTTAGAGAACTACAGAAAGCAGAGCTGTTCATTCCCATATTTCTTCCTTTATAAAAACCCTTAAAAGGATGACATATTTTACAGAGAACCTGGTCTGATCATAAAGTGGCAAAACCTTTTCATAATACAATTAAAACAGCCAGGTTGAAAGAATACGGAGCTTTTTCTGGCCTAAAATTAAATTGGGCCACATCCAAAAATTTTTATTTTTCACTTCTGCATATGCCAAAGCAAATACCAATAGGACACTTCTAATCCTTCTTGTTGAGCTGTTTCTGACTCTTGGAAGTGCCTCTATTCCAGTCCTTTAAATAAAGAAGCAATTCACCTGTGTTTAATAATAACCCTTCTCATGGATAGCTTCCAGGATAGCCAATGCTGTTGTTCAGTGGTATGGAGAATGAAATTACCAGAGGCACTTTCTGGTAAATCACAGCATTTCCTGACCCCTGCATAAGCTCTCCTTACACAGAGACCCTCCAAGACCAGCAAAGCAGAAAAATGACCTGGTGTAGACATGTTTGCATCTCCTAAAAGGCTTCCCAGAATTTTGATTTCTTCTTGATATTACCTCAGCCCTCCAAAGCACCTCTCATCCACATTGCCTACCTGTGTGAAGACCCTCTAGGTGAAATTACAATCCACAGGAAGGGAGACCACTGTTGTCATAGTGTGGAAGTTTTGAGCCTTCTGCCATGATGGCATCACTGTTTGCTTTCTTCATGCTCTTCACCTTTGAAAACCAACCAAGCAAACTAAACCCTGTGCTGGGGTCTTCATGTGTTGACTACAACAGATGAGCCCCCCCATCTTGCATCCCCTGGCCATGACCACACTTGCCTAGTGCTTGACTGTATACAATGGGGCTTGGGGGCCACCCTTCAAAAGCCAAATCCTCTATTTCCAGAGCTCTGCCCAGCACCTTTGCCTCTGGCGTCAAAAGCCCTGTCATGCTCCATGCATATATCTGTGGCTTACAAATCAAAGCCTGACTACCTCCCCCACTTACATGTCTTAGTATTGATTAACAATACTTCTGCCTCGTCCTTGGGGAAATCTTTACCTGTGAGGGAATGAGGAAATCCTCGCCTTCCTATCTGGGTCGTAACCAAACAGGCCCCCTTTCAAAATGGACTTCCTTGGACTAAAAAATTCTGTGCATTTAATTTAAGCTGATTAATCACATCAGAAAACAGCGGGCAGTGTTCCCTACAGTCCAATCCCAATTGCACAACTCTTGCTTCCTTCTGTGTTGTCTCCCTACCAATACTCACACTGGCAACAACATAGGAGAAATAATGAACCTCAAACATGCAGAAGAAACAAATAAGACCACTTAGTGATGATCCCACTTAGAAGCCTGTTTGTTATTTGATGCTCAAGTGTACCAGGCATAGCAGAGAACTGGAGGAAAGGAAACATAAAAACAAAACAAAACGAAATGGTTGTGCCATACAAAAAGTTTATTCTACCCAAATACCTATTGCCAGAATTGTTCCCTGTGAGCAGAAGAAGGTGGCAGAAAAGGGAACCTTCAGTTAGAAGGTGAAGAACAACAGCATAAAAAAAATTTACCTTAAA
The DNA here is from genome assembly GCA_013396955.1 of Regulus satrapa. Classification (NCBI taxonomy): domain Eukaryota; kingdom Metazoa; phylum Chordata; class Aves; order Passeriformes; family Regulidae; genus Regulus; species Regulus satrapa. The sequence continues at coordinate 81,222 of VWZN01001626.1, forward strand.
GAAATATTTCTTCCTGTTTGATGATCAAAATAAAGTACAGAAATTCTACCATAAAGAACAACAATGATATTTAGGAAACTAAGTTACAAGCCAGCCTGATAGAAATTTTGTAGCATGGCAAAAGAACATAATTCAGTGGCATGGAGAGTTCAAGACAGTAAGGAGATTTCTAAGAGTGCAAGGAGTGAAAAGAATCCCAGTAACAGAGACATTTCAGACCCAGAAAAAAGAATAAATTGCTATTAGTAAAATACAAATCCGAGAACTATGCAATACAACTTCATCATATAGCTGAGGAAAAGCAAGAGACAAACTTCCCTCTTATCACAAGGAAATCAAGGAACAAAACAACAACAACAGAACTTCGCAAACCTGAAAAAAAAAAAAAAAGTCATGTTAAAGAGCTACAGAAACAAGCAATTTTTGTAAGACAAAACTAAAAAGAGGTATGGAAAACTTGCATCCAAAAGCTGTACAAGTGGTCTGGATTAAGTGTTCATGTCTACGTATTAAGATGGCTTAGGAGCTGATGAAAATTCCATACCAGAGAACTGACTGAAAATGAAATGCTGCAGGAGAAGTCTAATAAATGGGTCTCCAGGGCAGTCAGAGAAATGGGTGTTGGTCTGGGAAAGCAGAGTGGAGCCGTGTTGGGAAGTAGCATCTATACTGCACCTGTCTGGAGATTCATAGTTTCTTGTTATAAAGAAAACAGAGGCATTGATGCCTTCCAGCCTCCAGGGGCACTCCCCACTGCTGGCACCAAAGGTGATGACAGAATTATACTACACTTATTAAGGACCAGCCAAACTAAGAAGCATGTAATAAAGTGTCATCCTAATTGGAACTGTGGTTTTTGCAATGGCTTTTTGCATAATCAACATTGGCAGGCAGAATTGTAATGAAGCCTAGAAAGATGACACTGAAATAAAATTTGGACTAACACAAAATAATGACAGGATCAGATTGCCTCTGAATTTGGATCACTTGGGAAGGTACATTTAAAGAACAATGTTTAATGCAAGAAAGCAATCTCTACACTATCCATCTAGAAACAAAATGAGGCAGAGGTCATGGTGAGAGGCTACTCTGAAAGCTGATGTGGAAAAAGATTTGAGCTCCTGCTGGCTATTCAAGTGAATGGCTTTCCAATTCAACACTGGTCAACAAATGTGTTCCTTGGATATATTAAATGCAGGGATTTTGAGAAGGATCAGAACAGTCTCTTCTGGCCATCTACTATATGTAACATCCAACACTACAAGCAAATTGAGCCTCCTTTACAGATATAAAAATCCAAGTAAACTTAGGGAATTCAACACAAAATTAATATAGGCTCAGGCCCCTAATTTTCAGACACTGAAAACACCTGGTCCTATCTGCACAGCATTTTGATTGACACTGATCTTTCAGTATGTGACAGTAGAAAGAAGTAGGTAAAGAAAAAGAGTGTGAAATGAAAAGTTGGGCTCCTTTACAGGAAAAAAGAAAGAAATTTTTTTCAAACAGTGAAAGTTATTAAACTGTATTACATATTGAGCACATGAGAGAGATATTTAAAACCAGACAACTTGAAATACATAGCAACAAAGAGAGAAGTTACTGGAAAAAATGAAAGGCAGTACAACACCTTCCCTCCCCCACAACTTCTCTGTCATGCGATCCTACAAATCATTAGGTCAGATAAATTAAATATACTATACATTAGAGATAGATATATAGGCCAAGACCTACACTTCCTGTAGGGACAACTGGAATTCCAGGCAAGTGGAAACTTGTACAAATTACAATAGAACTCAAAAAGAAGAAATTAAATGACAAATGTTTATTATGGAAAGAAAATGTAGAAACTACAGCTGCCAAGAAAAGAAGGCAGGAGGAGAAAAGAACATAGGTCAGAAAACTTCATGTACCAAGCACATTCAAGATAAGGAAATGAAATAATACCTAAGATGATAAGAAGAGTATGTAAACATCACATGAAAACCAAGTCTGCTGACTGTAGACTTCCAGAAAGCATTGGTGTAACCTGCAAAAAACGCATGATAGAAGCAACTGTCAGGCATGATACTTCAGGGAATAGAGAGAGATAAGCAGATGGAATTTTCCATCTTGTGGGGTAGAGCTTCATGTCATTCCTGCCACCCCAGAGCTGCCTGCATGCTCAGCAAAGTTCCCATCTCAAGGACTCTCCAGTGGCTTGCTGAAAAGCTCAAGGCTCTTCACAAATAGGGTTGTCATGTCAGGAGTGGAGTCTCTTGGTGTCCAGAAATAAAGTACTGAGCAGCCTGCAGTAAACAGACTGAAGGCTGATCCCTCAGCCTAGGTGCTTTTAAGGCTTCACAGGAATACATTTTCTCCTCAACTGAATTCTCCTTTTTCTCCAGAAGGCAGTATTTCATTATCATGTGGATAGTTTAGGGGGGATGAGAACAGGGAGAAGCTCTAATGATGCACCACTTGCACTGGGTAAAAAAGGAAAAAGTGGGAGGGAGTCTTCTCTCTGAAGCTTGGGAAGTGACCACAGAGCAGGCACTGACACTGCAGTCACAGCACAGTTACAGTCATCCTCTGTACTGCAGAGACTGAGTCCACATCAAGATGCAGCCCTACAGTATAGAAGTTGAGATGTCTGCATGACCATCGCCTCTCTAAAGTCCCTGGGAGGTTTGCTGGGAGGGTCAAGAAATTATTGTGTCATTTCCAAATGCTCAGATTGACGTTTTGCTGTCAGAGGATGATGATTGTAGAATAACCGTTCCCCTTACCAATGTTGTCCACAGGCTAAAAATGAAGTGAAATACAAACCAAGTGGAGTCATCAGCCACTAACCAGTACAAAACTTTGCATAAACCCTACTCACTGGGCTGTGCTGTGTCGAATAGTTCTGGGTTAGGCCACAACAGACATCTCTGAACCATTTGTCTCAATGGTTTCCAATGCAGCTTTTCTACATCTTCTGCAAAATTACATACATTTCACAAGCTTTTTCTAATCTTAATACCCTCAGTTCAGAGAATAGAAGCTAGCTGCTCTGCTGATAAAGCAAATTAAAAGCAGCAAAGCTCCCTTTAAAAAGGCAGAGAACTTGGGTCAATTTCTGCTGTTAAAGATTTGTATTGACCATTGTCCAGCTAAGCAAGCATTCCCAAAATATAATGTCAAAGGAAAGATGTTTAAAAGCATTTAATCATCTTTAGTCTTCTAACCCCACAGATCTCCAAGATTCACTTCCCTGTAATATATCTAGTCTTCTTATTTACAGATTACGTGGAAGAAAAAAATTCACGGAACATACTGTATATATTTTTGCAATTAACATCTCCCCACTAGCATTAAATAGTCTGAGCAGGTCAAATTTGGTCCAAAAACTCTTTCATTAGAAACCCAGTAATCCCAAGTCTGCATTTCAAACAGTGGAGTCACCTATATCTTTACAGAGAAATAATTGAATATTACCCATGATGGATGATTAGTCCAGAAAGAATACAAAAGCAGACTTTGTCCCACAAACTATGCGTCATTTATGTTATTTAGTTTAATCCCTATGCAAAACACATGCCAGAAAAAAAAAAAAAANAACCCCTAAATTCAAAAAAAAAAAAAAAAAAAAAAAAAAAAAAAAAAAAAAAGAGTTTATCAATGCAATTATAAAGTAAATTGAAGAACATAAATAGCCAGTGAAAAAGAAAAATGATGATGCTTGAAATGGCTGGTTTTGCAGAGCATCTATTATCTCCACAAGAACTTTCAGAGCCACTACAGACTAACCACAAAAGGGACAAAAGATGCAAAAGATGGCTGACAGCTCTAATATGTTCTAGTTTTCACAACTAAACAAAATCAATAAGAAATGCAAAGCAGCACACAGAGAGAATGAAGAAGAGAAATATTAAAGCATGCCAAATGGGATGCAGGAACTTTGAAAAAAGACAGAGAAACCTAGTAAGAGAGAGGAAAAACATGTCCTGATGCTATGAGCAGATAATCAGTGAAGAAAAAAATAATACTGGTCTGGAATAAGAAATTTCAAAAAAGACAAAATATACATAGCTCTATATGAAGAAGTACCTCAAAAATGTATCAGCCCCAACATATATATATATATATATAAAGT
>VWZN01001626.1:85397-106263 GCA_013396955.1 Regulus satrapa
TCATTGAGCTGAGTGACCTTTTTCACTGGGCAAGAAATTAATTCAATGACTACTAATTAATTTTAAAGGATCTATTTGTTTAAGTAATTTTTTTGGAACACAGGATACTTCTGTGAAAAAAACCCTCTATCTTTTACTTGAAATTCTCATGGATGAGAAGGAGATGCAAGCAATATGCAATGGCCGTGAAGATTTCAGCAAGAAAGATAAGAAGTTGAAAGTCATCACTCTCACTAACAAGAGTGAAGTAGAGAAGCCTGAAGACTTGAAGATTTCAGGGAAGAAAAAGATAGATAAAAGAAGACAATTGCCCCTACCATAAAGACCCTCAGTATAACATCACACCTATGAATATAGTCATGCTACTGCAGAGAACAAGTCTTTGTAAGGAATCTGACAGTCTTCTATTAATCAATTCACCGCCACAATCAGCTTTATTAAAGACCTTCTTCTCTAGGCCATAATCCCAGAAAAATTCAGGGAGAAAATAGAAAAAGAAGGAGTGTTACCCCCAAAGCTCTAGGAAGCATCTCAGGGAACCAGAGGGTTTTATTTTAAACATGCCACATTCAGTAAAGCCAGATGTTCAGAAACAGATGCAAAAGGACACATCTGAGGAGCAAACTATAAAGCCTGGTTTTTAACAGGGTTGAGAGTTCTCTGGTAGGAATTTACATTAAAGTAGGCGTATTGGCCATTCAGAAATTGCCCTTCAGAAATTTGATCAGTGTTGAATATTCAACTGACCCTAGAGGCTGACAATTGTTGGTACTCTGTTTAATAATAATGATTGTTCTTGTTTCTGCATCACAGTGTCAAAACAGGCAGCTAGGGTTAACTCCAAATGCGCAAATACAGTTCAGAGCTTGCATCAGAACATGTTGTTTATGCTTGGAAGTGCTCTGTGAACAGCCAAGCAATAGGACAATGGCAAAAACATCTCTTGCCTTCCTTTGGAGTCTTCTGGTTTGAACAAGGAAAAAGGGGGCCTGTCACGGCACATAAAGCTATGTTGATTGCAAATAACAACAGTCACATGGCTGTGACCACCTCCTCAGGAGGGACATGAAGCAGAGCAAAGATCTTCAAATTTCAAACACCATGGCCAGCAGCACTGCAAGTACACTGGGGAAGTTGGTTACATTGGGCCTGACTGGGGATGTATCACTCTTGACTAAATTACACATACACACAGTGGTATTCCCAGGCACAGAATGGGAATGGAACAGCCCACTTCTGTGACAGCGAGGCGCCTATGAACAGCCTGTTCAGAATTATCCCTGGGCCTTTTGTTCTGCCAGGTTGAGTCAGGAACAGCTTGAGAAGAACCCTAGCTGCAGAGAGCCAAATCCATGTCAATAAAGGCTATGAAGTCCTCTGACCACAAACAACATACAAGGAGCTGATGCGGCAGCTAAATTCCATTAGCAAAGCTACAACAAGGATTATGTCTAGGCTGCTCTTTGGGCAGGGCAATTTGGTAACAGAAGTTGTCCACAAAAGTGCATATAGGCTGTAAAGGCAGTCTATGGCTCAGGAACAGTAACAGAAGTTCATTTAGGATCATTCAGAATGACAATCCCTGTGCAACCTTATCAGTAGTGTGAGACACCTGCTTTAGACACTTCAGTCATNATCTCTTTTGATGACAATCCATGGGTCAAAATCATGCTGAACATAATTACTCATATTATTCACAACAACCTCAGTATGAAGACATAATTAAAACTAGAAATAACAATGTGATCAACTAATTGTTCCCATTTGCGGCTGATAAAAAATTACAGCAGTAATTTTTGCATTACATGAGAGCAAGAAAACAGAGAGCAAGCAATGACTAAAAATAAAGAAGATTCAAACTTGTGCAAATGGGCTTTGATTGGAAAATCCTGGTTTCATACTGCAAAATGTCCCCTGCACTGAGCTGACAAGCTAAAGTCACGCTAAATACTGTATGGACTAAGAAAAGCATCTTTTAGGATGCTCCATCTGCCCAAAACTAAAAACAGTGCTCTCAGCTCTCTTCCTTTGCAATTGTTATGCAGACTGCCCTGAGCACACATTGGCAATGGCATGCCACAGAGACAGAGAGAGATCTCAGATGACACAAGGATGTCTCATTCGTTATTTGTTAGTCAACTTGTAGGCAAAGGTTTGGAACCCCAAAAGAGTTTCCACAGCTCTCTATGGATATTGCTCAGGAGAATGAATGATAGACATGGCACCATGTTTGTCCTGCTCAGGTTTTTTGCTTCTATGACACATAGTTTACTTTTTTCAAAGTCAGACAAGAGATTTGCTTGAGATAAAGAATAGATGGATCACAGGCCTGTAAAAATGATTCATGTGGACATTCAAGTGCTATCCAAGTTAAAAAGAGAGAAACACTCTCCCAAATACATTTCCTCTGCCTGAATTTTGTAAATAACATCTTAGCCCTGCCGTTTTGTGAATACACATACACAAGCACAGTCATGCTTAATACCATTAGCACAACCATGACATCACAGTAGGACAAGAAGCCAGGCAAAGTCCATTCTATCTCAATACTTTTCAGTATTTAAATTGCCAAGTAATTACAAATTATTTAATTTTTTGTGAGAGATATGGATAAAGCAGGCAGAAAGAACAGGCTCTCCAGCAGTCTTCTTCATGCCAGTACAGGAGAAACTATTCTCCAGTGGTTGAGATTCCAATTTTTTAGTCCAATGCCAAAGGCTTTCAAAGCTTTAAATATATTCTAAGAGGTTTTTGTCAAACCTTTGTAGTGAAAGAGGCTTGCTTTGTATTACACAGCCTCCTCCATCAAAAAAACAACAAAACAAAATGAAACAAATAAACAAAAAACTCAACCCTTTTAGTTTTTTTCATACACAGTGGGAACCAAACCCCTTTAAATCTAAGCTTGGGCTTCAAAACACACACCTTGCTCTTTATTGTACAAGCAGATACACAAAGCTCTTAAGAAGACAAACCTCAGTAATCAGTATAGAGTTAGAGGTAAGCAGGAGGTCACTTCCAAAATAAACCAGTGGTTGTTGGCTGTCTGGATAGAAAAAGCCAACTCCTGAGTCAGCTGCTTGACATTTCCCGAATCTGAAGCATTTGGTCGTGATTGTAGATGCACAATGTAAAACGGGCAAAGATTATATGAATTTAGAAATTACCTCTTTTATCACACCCACTACAATAAAGGTCATCGAATAGAGAGAAGCAAAAGAAGCCTCAGATTGTAATAATTACTATTGAAGCCAGACATCCTGAGTCTTTCTGTTTGTCTTTCTAACACCTTTCATCTGCTTAAGCAGTTACTTAATTGCCTACCTAAAAGACCAGTTTTCACATGGCCACTAAAAGGTGCCATGCAGGAGTCTGGCCCCACACATAATGAAAAAGAAAGTTGCTTTTCTAGCAACTAAATAAATATTTTGGACATCAAGATTAGTAAAACCTACAGAAAAATCTTCTACCATAAGTACATTTGGCATACTGCAGCTATATCCTAGATCTAAAGCTGCCTAAAGATTGCTTCGAAGAGATGAGGTTAAAAAATGATGAGGGGGACAAGGACAATGTTTACTTAATTTGATACCCTTTGCCCATAAGCTGCCCTCCCATGCATGATGGAGATGATGCAGGGGCCATACTGGAATGTAAAAATAACCACCTGTTTGTGATATGTACTCCTTATATCAAAAAACCTTCTCTTCTCTGACAGTTCTGGTGGAAGAAGACTTCTCATTGATCCACACTGAATACAGAAATGGTTGCTGACTATTCAGTGGCTTTTCTCCAGCTCAGTTTTTGCCTTGTTCTTTATCTTCTCCCTCAGAGACCTTCTACTTACAAGAACTGAGTCTCTGCGTTGGACTAGACCACTGATAAATTATTCATCATAGAGGGAAGAGCTGACGAAGGAATAATCTCATATTCACTAAGACATGTAAGATATTATGAGTGAAGAAACAGTACTCAAAATCTGTATCTTAAGCTATCCTGAAAGTGGCTTGCATTCTTAATTGACTTTAGTATTTATATACAAACACAGATGACAGACATGTGCCATGGCAAAGACCTCAAGAGTAAATTACCACATTCACAACTCCACAAGGTGTCTGCTCTGTATGATCCAGTAAAATAATGGGCTTTGGATGTTAGCCTGCGCAGAATCCAGAGATAAATGTTTTACCACCATCTCTGTCACCAAAGCACAGCTGTCAGGGACTCTGCCTCAAAATAACGTCATCTGGGAAAATGAATCTATATGCCCACTGTTGGTATAAGCATCCCACTTGACCTTTCAAGTGGAGAATGTAGCATTTCATATAAGAATTATTTTAGCAAACAAATTATCAATGGATTAGTATAGGCATTCACTTACTCACCTTTTAGACTTTTGCACATTGGGCTAGCAATTAGCAAATGCCTATGTCCTTAGCATTTTTAACTCTGACAAAGTTAAGTAATTACAATTGTTTTCTTATTTTTGTCAATATAAAATGTTTCCTTAGAACTCCAAGTGGACATGATACATCACAGTCCTAGAAAGACATGTTCCCTGCTCAGGGAGAGTTGAAAATTGAAGTCATGTATCACACACACAAAAAACCATTTTGGCCAGTACTGGACAACTTCTCAGAGCACTCTAGAAACACTGTTTATCACTCCTCCAGTTGCTTCTTTAAATATTCCTCAGGAAACAGCAAGATTTAATTCAAGACCCAGAAACTACATTCTTCTCTGCAGCAGAATCTTCCAAAATTTGTAGCTTTCAGTCACCAGAACAAAGTCACACATGTTCTGGTTATGAACAAAGTTCCAGGATCACATAAGTACACCCATCCCACTGTACTTGAGCATCCATCTCAGTCTTTGCACTCCTTTAGATTTTAAGATTCTTCTCAGTTCCACCTTTTTGGTAAATGAAAACTATAAGGTGAAAGAGAAGCAATTGGGCTATTTCTTTCCTAATTATTCTGAGAATCTAATTTTCTTTTTTTTTGTTTAGACTGAGAACAGATTATTCAGACTATGATATAGCTGCCAAATTTATCATGAATGGCATTTAGTTGGCAAAGGGTGTATTACTGCCAAATGCCTAACACACTGGGCATATTGTAGTTGTACCATCTGGGAGAGTAAACAGTGACAGGAAATAACCACAAACAGGTGTTAATGTTAGCCCCTTAAGGGTCATTAATGAAGTATGGCATTGAAAGAGCCCACACACAAGTCCTGGCAACTGGAGAAGGTGGGATTCCAGGGATTGCAAGAGTGTATTAATTTGTCACACACAAAAAATCTGTTCTTGATTGTATCTCCTCTATGCATCCTTTTCCCTTTTGCCATACCACATCCTTTAGCTGATCTCTTTTTGAATATTCCTTCCTTTTCCCTTTTAGGCAACATGCTCTATCCTTACCCCAGCCAGCCAAGACAAACACAGTCCTGAATTACTCGTCTTTATCAGAAAGCCTATCAGCCTCTAAAGACAGCTTCATGCTTTCATACATTCTTCAGAAAATAAATACTGTCTCAATTCCCCTCAAGACATTTTCAGAGATATTTCCACCTTCACTAAAATAAAAGGCCTCTGGCTTCTCTAAAGTGTGATCCATATCACACTGCATCACTGTTTCTCCAGTGCATCTCGAGGTACATTTCCCAAGTGCATCTGCTTGCCCAATCCCAGAAGAGACCTGAGAAAGAGTATACGACAGTGACACTGCCTGCTTGTACAATAGTGTCACACAAATTCAGAATAGAGAAGGTCCAGGTTACCTCATGGAAATGCAATGCGTCCTGTGAGGTGAATCTATCCTGACACATAACTAGTCACATCCTTTCGAAAACATCAAAGCAGAATATATGGAGCATTGCCCTTTATCTTCAGAGAAGATTACTAGATTTCCAAAGCAAATGTCACAAAGTCATTTAAAAAATACAATTTTGGGATAAAGTGTAAAGGGAAAAAGATTACTCTCCAGCTACTTCCCTACTCTCTGTCTCATCCTATGCAAAACCACACATTTTCACAAAAGGACCCTGTTTTTAGACAAATGTCACCTGGTTAATATGTGGTGTTAATGATGCTTCAGAAGAACCTGAAGATAGAAAGAACACAGAGGGAAGAAGAGGCCATGGAGCCCTTTTCCTTAGGAGGCAGACTCTAAACCTTGAGTTTCATACTGCAAAAGTTCAGACTCTCTCTAATTCAGGCTATTAGTATTACAAAGAATACTGGTGGGCATGTGAATTTAGCTATTCACTAAAACAAAGCCTAACTGATGAATAGATTAAATGTTTCCAAAGATACTCTCATTGATTCTGGCTAGTGTTGAAGAGTTGGGAAGGAGAATATTTTAAAGGCCAGAAAATAGTTCCCTTTCTTCACTTCTTTTTAAAACGAGTACATGAAACACAGTCATAGATACACTTACCCAGTTCAAGAGTTGACCACAAAATTAGGATGTGTAACAACTACTAGAGAGAATGGCTGTCACTGTTTAACTCTGCATGACTATGCACAACACTCCCCACCTGCAGTCCCTGGGCTTTGCACCAGTGTGTCAGAGCACCACAGGATCAGACATGCAGCCCTGCCAAATTCCATTTTGAGAGAAAAGAAAGTGAAAACAGAGTGTTTGGGTTTATTCGGGGGAGTTAATGGAGCTGTGTCTGCAAAGATCACAGCCCCAAACTTCCAGGAACTGGCCAGCGCCCAATGCCTTCTTGTTACTTGAACTAAACAGATGCACACTTTTTTACACTGGCCATTTTCTAAACGAAGTACTTTAAAAAAATTAAGTAGTGTGCAATTTCTATAAATTGCAGCTCAACAGTTATTCATTAATTATAACCAGTGGGGAAAGTAAACAAAGTGGAACTTAAAGGAAATCGAATAAACATTTAAAGGGAAAAATATATTTACATCACAAGATTCTCCCACTTTGGATATTGATTTCTTTCCACTCCAAACAATGTAACATTATTCCTGCATCAGTATTTTGGTTTTCTTCAGTTAATCCTACAACCTCTTCTCCATTTATGAAGTTACATTAAACCAGGAAAATTAAATAGTCTACTGTGTAAAATCTTCAGATGGGAGCTAAGAATATTAAGACTGCTGAAACTTGGCCCCCCTTGTGCAGGTGCTACTCTGCTGCTTTTAAGCATGTGAGCATGCTTTTCCAAACAGTCTCTGCAAAATTCAGGGTAGAGAATGGACAGTTTGGTAATGTAGAAAAGCTATCCAGTAAATAAGGGTGCTGTCTCCAGAATCCCTGAATAATTTGTTGTAGGATCAGGAAGAGTCATAGAAAATAAGGCAAGAGGAGGAATGACTGCAGGTCACAAATATGGGAGAGTGGAGCGCTTAACTTTGGAGCGTTAAATTTCTTGCTATTAACTTCACTATTTTTGCTACAAAAATAGAAATTCTGGACCACACAGATTTTTATTTGGGTTAAAAGAGTCCTTGCTTCTGCATGTAAGTTGTTGACCTTCAAGCAGATAAGCCAATGAAGGAAAATATGAAACATATTTTACCAGTGTATTTCAAAGTCATTTTCTGGCCATGGAAGAAAAGCATAGATTGGAAATACCACATTCAACTCTCAAATTCTGGCAGAAAGCATTTTCTACCTGAGGGAAAGGTTCTTCAACCAGGTCCTTATGCTGCTTTGCCCTGAGAGCAATGAGAGTTATCATGACTATGTGTTCTAGCATCTAATCTGGAAGAGGCCCTCTACAAATCCAGTGAGGGCAAGTACTGAAAACGCTCCCATGGGATGTAAATATGCTCTTGCTGGTCTGTGGGCCTGGATGGGCAGCTGGAAAGATGTGTCAGATGATACAGAAGCCCCAGTGTGAGCTGGGATCTCAAGGCAAAATTTAGCTCAGGGCTACAAAAAAGATTTTATTGGGCAAGCACAAATCAATTTTTTTTCAAAGGTACAACTTGACCAGATCAAGGCTAGAGAAGGCACCATGCAGCAAAAGAGCAATTTGCCTTCCACATCAATAAATTTTCAATAAAGCATGAAGGTCTTCTCAATAACAATGAAGAATGTTTATTCTCCTGTACCTATTCCCAGAAAAGGCAGAACTACTCAAGGTTAAACTTTAGATACCTATCAGCCCCAACCAGATACATAACACAGAATATTTCTCCTCCTCAAGATGTGAACTTTCTGGCAACTGACAACAGCATCTCAGAGAACAGTGGCAGTCATACTGGAAGTATGACACAGCTGAAGAAACTGCTCTTTCAAATAAAGGTTTCTCACAACTGTGACACAATTTAAAATAGATAAGCAAAATAGTGAAGAGTTAGGTAATGAAGTATATCTCAAAATAAGTTTAATCAAAGAAAAAATGACATCCAGCTGTTATTAATTCAGACCTTGTATATGCCGATGCAGAGATAAAAATCACCAGACTCATGGTCCACATTAATTAAGTGTTCCGTTGACATGTGTTACATTTTCATCAATGTTTTGCAATAGTCTCTGTGCAGTCTTAATACATAATAGTCTTTCATACAGACATAAAGTAAGCATTTTCCGTGTAAAGAAATATAGACTCTTGGCACAGAATTTGGTCCAAATTTCTCAAACAAGTGTTAGCTCTATCCTCAGGAGAGCTTCTTGTTTCAACTTTCATAGGTTTTTAAGCCATTAGAAATCTTTTATCCATTCTAGAATAGCAATTAATTTTTTTATTAAATATAGCAAGTGTCCTTCAGAATATATTCACACAAATATATTGTAAATATTTTGAGCTAACTGCTTAAAAACAAGGTCAGAGTGATTCTCATAGAACAGGCCACATCAACTGAGATCTCAAACCCAAACTGTCTGAAATTCTACTTTATATTTATTACAAGAAAAGTCTGGACTTAGATTGTTATTTTGCAGTTAGGGAGATTCAAGTCAGACTAAGCAGTGACACCCAAGAAAAATCAAGACATACTGTTTTGTGAAGCAGCAGTTACTTTCCTCTTTCTGAAATTAACAGTAAAAGAGTCAAAGTAGACAGAAAATAGAGTGCAGGAAAGGGCAGAAAGGCCTGTGAAGGCTGATTCATCTGGCAAGATAAAAACCACTTTGATTCTTGTGAATTTGCAGCTGATAAGTCATTCAGGTATGGGTCATTCAGCCTAATTCTGCACAATAACCAATACAGCAGTAAATTCTAAAGGAGCGAGAATAATTTATTAGTGTGGTACAGAATGGCATAAACAGGATTTACTGGTAATTGCCTCAGAAAGGCCAAGTGTAGTTTATGGTTATCAGAACTGAAATATTCTTTTCTTCCCTTAAGAAAGTCGAACTCTTGAGTCATGAGAATTTATACAAAAGCATGTGGTGGCACAATGCAGAGATATTAGACACAGGACTGTGCTTCTGCACAGTCATGAAGTAGAGAACACCAGTAACTACCACACATGTCAGTCGGTGAGCAAGAGGGGTTACCCTGGGTCCTCCACTTGGCTCCCCTGTATGCAGAGCCTCACACTGATGGAAACCTTTCCAGACAGCAGAGGCCACAGCTAAAACCCTCGGGTCACACTTCTTCATACACTGAAGACAAAGATGTGACAAGGACAGACAGTCCTCTCCAGTCCCACACTGGGCCTTAAGAGCACTAGCTTCCACTTAAAAACAACAATATTACATGAAACTGGCTGAAAACTCAAAAACTAATCTGGATACATGAAATTGCAATTAGAACAGAACCCTTATTGTTCATAAAGGCTGAATGCCTGGAAAATAAATGTCTTTTATTTAAATTGTGTCCTTAGTTACAATGCCACCTGGACAAAAGCTTAGCTAAAAAAGTCTAAAGAAACATCTCTATTCGGCTGCAGTACAACCACAATATGTGTCCTGGGTTGATACTGAATTGTATCCCCATTTGTCTGTTTAGCCCAGAAGTAAGTTTCACACCTTTAAAAGTGGATCTGAAAGTGAAGAGGGGAGAAGGAGAAGCAGTGGCTGCTTTCAAAACATAAAGATCAGAGTGTTCAGTGTTCCTTCAGCCTGTGCTGTCTGCAGTGGACTGAGTGGGAAAAAGCTCTCCTTTGCTCTCCATTAGTTTCTGGCTAGCTGAGACAGAGAAGTTCTCTGGACTGTGTGTTTTTCCCTTTTCCCTGGAGCTGTTCAAACCTCCTGTGGAATAAAATCCCAGGAGAGCATCAGGCGCTCATACCTGTGGTCCACTGGGGCCTGGCCCAGGCCACAGCATTTTTTTAGCACCAGAGGGACTGATAAACACTGAGAGAGCTGAGGTACAGCACACAAAGGGGCCTTCCAGAATTGATCATCTCTTGGAGCAGCAAGAGGTTTAGTTCTTTCATATTGTTCTTTTTTGTGTTGAGGAGTGATTTGCTTTTAAATCAACAGTTTTTCCACTTCTCTATGAGGGGGTCGTGTTCCCAAACCAGCTGAGGGAAGGGACTGCTTGGATCCACTTTCTAGAGAGATCCCATTCAGAGGCTCTCTCCCAGATTTGCCCTAAACCAGGACAAATATAATATGCCAACAGCACCACTCTGTGGATTAACGGTGAATGGTCCGTAGACTCACAAGTTGCCTTTCCAAACCTCAGATCAATCACACTAAAGAAAAATGCAAATACATTTTTATGTATATGTATGCATGCATGTATGTATGTATGTATGACTGTTGCAGTCGTGTAAACCTGGCATCACTAGAATTTAATGAGCTACCTTATTTTTACAACAGTGTAATTGAGAATATAAACCAGCTTGCTCAGGTCATGTATGTGGCATGCCTTCTAATTTTTTCCCATAATTTCTTTGAGTGTCAGTGAGAGAGGTTGCATGTGCTGAATTTGTAAGAGATGCCTTCCACTGTACCAAAATGAGAACTTGACTCTGAATCCCATCCTAGATTTACACCTGAAGCTTCTCATCACTGGTAGCTGCAGCAGAATCCATGAAAGGCAGATCAAAGTACAGTAGGAAATCAGTTTATCAGTAGTAAATTTACAGTAGTGAATTTAAATACTTAAGCAAATCTTTAACTGAATTCCCTAGGTCTGCAAAACAGTGGGCTAAAAGGAGCTTTGTTTCTGGGTCTGGGAAGAAATCAGGGCTGAGAATGGGGGAATGAAATTATGGGGGGGCCTATACAGCTCCATCTTAGGCCCTGTGCTCTTCAGTATCTTGGACAAAGGCCTGGAAGGAATATTAAGTTCGCAGATGATACATAACTGGGAGGAGACTCCCTTGTAGATAGGGAGGCCCTGTTGAGAGATCTCCACAAATTAGAGGACCTGGACAATCACCAACCATATGGAATTCAACAGGGGAAAGAGGCAGATTCGGCATCTGGGGTGGAGCAACCCTGTATATATGGACAGACTGGGGACTGAGATGCTGGAAAGGGACCTGGGGGTCCTGGCAAGCTGAACATGAGCCAGCCGTACCCTGGCAGCCAGAAGGGCCAACCCTGTCCTGGGGGGCATCAGGCCCAGCATCACCAGCCAGGCAAGGGAGGGGATTGTCCTGCTCTGCTCTGGGCTGGGGCGGCCTCACCTCGAGTGCTGGGGGCAGCTCTGTGTGTTACAATATGAGAAACACATTAAAGGTAAAGGGCCTTAAGGGGAAGCTGTACAAGGAATGGGTGCAATAATTTCATTTGTTCAGCCCAGAGCAGACTGAGGACAGACTTCACTGCAGTTACGACTTTCTTGTGAGGGGAAGAGTAGGAGCAGGCACTGATCTCTGTAGTACCCAGTGACAGGACCTGAGGGAATGGCTTGAAGTTGTGTCAGGGAATGTTAATCTGAATGTCAGAGGAAGGTTGCTCATCCAGAGAGTGGTGGGGCACTGGAATAGGCTCTCCAGGGATGTGGTCACAGCACTGTGTTCTCAGGCAAATGTTATGACTCCTGGGGCTGGTCCTGTGCAGGGTCAGTTGTATTTGATGGGTCCCTTCCAGTTTATTCTGTGGTTCTGTGAACATAAGCAATTACAAAATACTTCCTATTTCCTCACCTCTAGCTACAGCAGCTTCAAGCAGTGAGTCCATCAGAAATGAGTGCAGGGCGGCCATGCAGTCTTGACGCCATCTCTGGGCATTCCCAGGGTGAATTCACACCTCCAAAAAAGAAGGGCTGGCTACAATTGTTACAAGGTTGTGCTTTTCCAAACAAATCTTACCACCTATGTCATGCACAACCTGACTTCACAAAATGATAGAATATGCTGAATTGGAAAGGACCGACAAGAAGCATCATATTAA
Organism: Regulus satrapa; assembly: GCA_013396955.1. Taxonomy (NCBI): domain Eukaryota; kingdom Metazoa; phylum Chordata; class Aves; order Passeriformes; family Regulidae; genus Regulus; species Regulus satrapa. Next base: position 97,670 of record VWZN01001626.1, read on the forward strand.
CCCCTGGCCCTGCACAGCACCATCCCCAAGAGTCATACCGTGTGCTGAGAGTGTTGTCCAAATGCTCCTTGAACTCTGTCAGGCTGGTGCTGGAGCCACTGTCCCCGGGGAACTTGCCCCAGTGCCCGACCACCCTCTAAGTGAAAAATCCTTTCCTAACATCCAACCTAAACCTCCCCGACACAGCTTCAGGCCATTCCCTCAGGTCCCTCAGGTCAGGCTTTAGCACCTTGAGAAAACGTTGCAAAAATAATTGGTTTTTGAGCATGTGTAAATTCTGGTTGTCTTATCAGATGCAGGGTATGCTCCTGTATCATTTAAGGTGTGATTGTATCCTCGGCTCCCAAGATCATAGGCAAAAACGACAGGAAGGAAAAGCCATTGTACCATTAGATCATATGTAGTCTCTTAGTTTCTGTCTGTAATTCTGAAGGAAACACGCAAAAAACCCTCACAACCAAAAATCAATGCCAAAACAAGAACAACAACGCAAAACCAACCCCCACCCGAGAAACCCACCACCGGTATTTTGTTTAAGTTGTTAATTGCTATTCTCTCCGCTGAGCCTTTCTCCGACACAAACGACTCTCCCCTGCTGGCTCTGGCATGCGCTGCTCGGAGCGGTGCGGAGCGGGGCGAACAAGGAAGACAGAGGAGGGAGGGCTGCAAGCGGTGCACGTCGCCCTCTTCCCCTTCGTCCGGGACTTGTCAGCTACACAGCACTCCCTCAGCTCCCGCCTCACGGCAGCGCAGTCTAAGCCCCTGTCAGGAGGGTCTGCGGGCGCCCATGCCGGCCCCGCTCCCTCCCTCTTCGCAGCTCGCCCGCCGCCATTTCGAGGCCCGCCGACTAAACCGCAGCGGCCATCGCGGCCCGCACAGGGCGAGCGGACGCATCACCGGCTCGCCGGCTGCGGTGGCCGGCTTTTTGTTCCCGAGTCCTCTTTTGGTTGTTAAAATTAAATAGTGTGACTTCTTGCAGGGGCACCTGTCCTGCGTTAGTGTCTGGCCTGAAGGCAGCAGTGAGCGCCTCACGGCAGGTTGCCTGAGGAGGGCAGTAAGTTCTCCATTGTGGTGATGTCATTTTTGGCCTTCCCTCCAGTATTCGCAGTTTCTTAGTAAAACGGAAAGCAGGGGGAGAGCACGGGTACGTAGAAGCTTTCTTAATTTCTCAGTGTCAATCAGCCTTCAGGTTCTTTTTTCGGTCTACTCTCCGCTCTTTCCTATTCAGTATCAGAACAAGAATAATACTGTTCCAGATGAAAGCACAAGGAAATTCTGCAAATGTAGTAAAAGGCTATTTCCCTCCTCCTCCTTCCATTACATGGACAACTCAGAAAGGAACAATTTTTGTTTCTGCAGGTTGTTGTAATGCAACAATATGTTCGCTTGGTGTTTGGAGAGGAATGTGAAATGGAATGAAGAAGGCACTGCACTCCTCTGCCCTCCTGAAATAAATAGATTTTCAAATTGGGCAGTTTTTCATTGACCAGACCAAGTGTAATTACTCTCAATGCAATGGCTAGTTGTTCTTAGGTATCTAAGGAAGGAGGGCTAATGAGTCAGTGAAACCCACCTTGTCTCTATGTAAGATATTTTTTCCCCCCAGAATGTTATGCGGTTTGTGTAGCCTGTATAACATGTGTATGCAGAAGCCATATGACCGACCATACATGAAAATCTGTGGTGAACTCTTGCACATCATCTGAGTTACCAGACTTAACATTGCTGCTGAAGTTCAGCTACTCTTAAGCCCTTCACAAAGCACCTGCTGTGGATAACAAATGCCTGCAAGTGGCAAGGCAGACCAGAAAACCATTTTGTGTTAGCATGCCACTTGCAATGCCTTGGCTAGAAATCTCAAGTAGGCTGTTTAAAGATCAGTTTCAGTGAATGGCTCAACCAAGTCATGAAAATTCATCTGTAATTTCTGACCCATGTCAGAACTCTGTTATCTTGCCACGCTGTTCAAGTTCCTCCTTTGCTTTCAGTATTATAACCCCAATTGTGTTTTATGCTACTTTCCACACCACCATTTCTTACAGCCTCTAATTAAAGATCCCTCTGAATAAAGCCTTCTGCTTGAGCAGTTAAGACTGGCCCCTCTGAAAGGCCTCTTTTGTGGGTGACCATCTTGTGGAACACAACAAAGACAAGGCACCGCAGAAAAGACACTGTTTTATTTTGTAGCCACTTCACTTGTCTCTGTCTCAAATTAATTAGCAGTGCTCTGTTTTCAAATGTAATAACACTTTGGTGAGATGAATGGAGCTTTCAGGGAGTAAAACTGCAGCTCCCACCAGCCTTGAGCAACAAAGCAGACTACAGAGAATGATCATTAGAAGTGGTAGGTGATCAGGACTGAGGTAGAACTCAGGTGTATGGGACACACACACAGCCCCCAGCCTCCTGAAGTACAGGCATTATTCTACATTAGTCTACATTATTAAGAAAAGGTTGAGTGATCCTCGCATTGGTAAATAGTAAATTAAATACCATTTACAGTTATTTCGCCTGAGAACCCCCCACATTCTAATCCATGTGGGGTTTTTTACTTGATAATCATTTCCTGATGACTGTTTCTTCTTCTGCCTATGCTTAAAATTTCCCCTGTATCCTTGAGCACCTTAGCATACAAAGATCTGCGTCAGTGGAGAAGGGGCTGCATCTGAGTGCATGTGCAGGTGTCCGTATTAGAGCAGCTGAGATTCCTCCATGAATTAACTGCTCTTGAAAACAGCGCTACAGCGATGCGCAGGCACGCTATATTTAAAGGCTGCTGAAATCCAGGGCCTACAGCTGTAGGGTTGTTCACCTTATGCTTGTGGCATTGGCGTGGTAGAAACAAGTTGCCCTGGAGATAGCCCAGCTTCTCTGACGAGCGTTCACCCGTGGAGCAGCTCTTTTGGAACCCTCCTGAGAACAATTCTCTTCTTTCTGTTGCCATCATTCTTCATGTCTTGCTCACAGAAGCTAATGTGGGTACAGCACAGTGAGTACTGCAGCTTTCATTGATCCCAAAGGCAATCATCTGGGTATTCTCTTTGAGTAAATCTCCAGGGATGCATAAGTTCACCGCAATTTGCATTTACTCAGGAACAGCATCCCTGTAGGGTTATTGAAATTGCATGCTATATTATTGGAGTCATCACAGCTCTAGCTGAAGGCCACAAAACTCAAAAGGTTGCTTGATACTGGCTCTTGGCCCTCCTGTCTTGTGTCAAATTTTGCTGTTAAATATGTAAACTTTTGGCTAAAAATGAATTATATTTCTCAGATATAAATAAGATCAGAAATTAACCTGCTCATTTTATTTTCATGTTCTCCATGTGTAAGCAACCTTTTGGACAGGCAAATATTTGTATGTGAAGTGTAAACTGCTCTCTGAGGCTTTGTTTTTATTTTCAGTGTGAGTACCCATGCTGCACTGATTTGATTTGCGCATATGACTGCGGGATGTTTAATATCAAGTCAGTGGCAATCCTGGAGTAAATTTAGTTGTAGCAGGACCAAGTTTTGAAGAATGTCACTCTCCATGCGAGGAGACAGGAAACAGGCATGTTTGTATGGTCAAAAGCAACCAGTGTAACTGATGAGTCTGCATACCAAATGCTCCTTCTGTCCCCACTGATGGCAAAAATCATCACTGACAGAAATCAAGCTAGATCTTTTTTCATCTCAGAAAATTAAAAGGAAAATAATGAGCCTGCTGACAGATAACCTGTGAAGGGTGAGAATAGTGAAGCACAGCATATTAATTATTCAGTATAAACTGCTCACCCTGATCTTCCAGCAGGCACTGTCTTCTGCTCCTGCTCGTTTTTGCTCTGCATGCATCTGCCTGAAGTTCTGACCAGACAATGGTGCAACTGACCCCATTGAAACATTTTCCATCCACCTGCGCTTGTTGCATTCATGATTTAATATTCAGCATATTCATAGTTCAGCATTTCTTCTGCTTGTGTCTACAAAGGCAAGATGCTGAGAAATATGGAAAATAGGAGAGCACAACTTCAGGGACAGGGGTGTGGTGTGGAGCACGGTCACCTGTACAGATGCAGCTGTCAAGAACTTGTGGAGCCTGATCAAGAAGTACCTTTAAACCTATACATATGTCTCAAGAGCTTTAGGGGGATAACCTGTGTGATTATATTTCTTCATATAACTAAGGGTGTATTTTACCTCTTTATAATCCAATAAGGAAAAAAAATTAAAAGTTTTGGTAAATCTTTGGCATTAGAAAAAATCCTGCAACCTAGCTGTTTTTCTCAAAAAGCTGTTTGCAGTGTCTGATGCTTATGTTTTGTAAGTGCTCCCTGGAGGCCATTATTCATCAGCACAGAGTTCAGTGCAGTCAGATGAGAGACTCGCAGTTTGGAACTGTTCCTGAAAAACCTGTTATGATCATCTCTCCCCTTGGCCAGTTAATGTAAGTGACCCCAGTCATCGCTGTTGCTGCCTGTCCTTGCCTGCATGCCCTTATCAGCCACGCATGATGTGAAACTGTGTGAGCTGACAACAAACCTGGGTGTGTGTCTCTTCAGCAGCATCACTTGGAACGAGCTACTCTGGCAGTAAGACTTCTGTTATCTCCCGAGTACAGATACTTCTGTGGTCTCACTGCACCTCCTGCTGCAATTTCATGGTTTGTGGCTACAAATAATTCGCTTTTATTTCTGCATGTGAAGTCAGTCAGCCCTAAGTTTCCATGTTACAAGATGAACTGTGCCTTGAATGTGATTATTACTTGCATCAGGAGAGATACCAGTGTACACTACAATTGTGAAAGCGACAGATTGCTGTGTTATGAGCAAATGCCTCCAAATTGCTAGTTGCACCAGTTGATCTTGTATTTTAGATCGCTACAAGTTGGTCTGTTTGTTTTTTGGTTTTGTTTTTAATGTCAGAGGTTCTAAATCTCTGAATAAAACCAAGGTGGCCATATTGATTTCTCCAGTGTTACAATACTTTCAGAAAAAGACTTCTCAGACTATTTTGCTGTTTCCAGGCAACCTTGCTGAGGAGAAAGATAAATTCAACATTGTGCTAGCAGATTGACATAAGACTTTGACAGCTATTTTTAACAAATGTGAATCTAAAATACTGCACCAAACAGCTTCGTTCAAAATCTGTGATCTCAGCTACTATAATACCTATAATGTATTTCTTTCCACTTTTGCCTGACAAACACAAGTCACAGAAAGCAATCCAGATCCACAGTTATTGGCAGGGTGATATGGACAGGCATGGTGTTTGTTAAAAAAATACTTCTGACACTTTCCTCCCCAAATTGAGAATAATCTGAGCTAAGAAGACAGATTGATTGTGGACCTGAAGATAGTTAAGAGGGAGCATGTTTGGAAAGAGCAGAAATACTAAAAACTAGATTTTTTTTCTCATTTGTAGACACTCTGGAGCTCAGTGTCTACACAAGTGTGATCAGTCATAGGGAAAGTTTGGAGAGCAACTGTAAGTCCATTGTCAAGATTGAACAAAAGTCCTGTTTTCCTCCAAAACAGAGCAAACATCAGTAGATGATTCACTACCCCCACATGATTGAGACCTGAAGAACATTTTTTGTGGGTAACTGAGAGCAAGCTCAGTCGCCACCCCTTCTTGACCTGTCCGAGGGGCCAGGCAGGGAAACATGGGGATCAGGATCCCCAGTCGTGGCTAAACTTCTCCCAGTTCTGTGGAACAGTTTTCAGCTAGAAAATTGTCTTACATTAAATTGTTATCTAGTAGAGTATATTATCCTATATTAAAAAACAGAATAATGAAACATAATTCAATATTTTATTCTGAATATTTGGTTCGAAAGGGTCAGTAGAATACTAGATGTCGTGCCTTAGTGTGAGCCTGTGGATCAAGCACTTCAGCACAGGTAATCTCTGCCAAAACCAGTGAGTGTGATTCTCTTGCTTCTGTCCTCAAGGTAAAATTCCCATGAAGGAAACGTAATTAACACCCAATAAAATTTTGTGTCTTCTCTATGCTGATTGACATAACTTTTAATTCTAGCTAGGAAACAGCAAGATGAACACTGAATGCAAATGAGCTGATAAGGGTGCTGCTTGGGATCAGGAGTCAGTGGAGATAAACTTCACAAATTTTGCCGATCTGTTTTTCTTAATGTCTGATAACATTTTCTCCCTGGTTTTGGTTTGTTGTAGTACAATCCCTGGACTTCTCAGTATTTCAGTGTCTTACCTTTGCCTCGGAAGTGTTAGCAGAAATCTGGTCTGCTGGAAAGCAACTGTGCCCTATTAGATGTCATGTTATGGTAGACATTAGCTACAGGGCCTGATATACTATATATTATTCAGGATGCTGAATAATACTTAAGAAACTAAGGTGATCTTGTTTCTGAATTGCTGTGTGCTCTGATCAATGACACTGGACGGTGTAGAGGTTTCCTCTTCCCTCTCCTGATGCAGCAGTTCACAGCTGCAGGTCCTGACACTCGGATGGGCCTCTGCTTCTAATGTCCAAGGGTCCTCCCTTCACCTAGATCCATCCCTCACTTGGTGGTAGTTGATGCTGCTCCTCGGGTCCCATCACTGTTGATACGTATTAATTGAGAACTACTTTTTTTCCCCACCTCCTTTATTCTGTGTTCATTAGTAGCTTGTTCATAGTATGGGACTGTTGCATCTTGTTCTTTGTCTTCTATTTCCCTCTATTTCATGGAAATTATTTAAAGTAATTGCTTCCAAGTAACAATGATTGAGAGAATGTCTAATATGACCGTCATTTAAAAGAACATGTTCTTCTTTATTACAAGAGGAGAACCACAGAGCTATCTTTTAGCCCTGGAGAATTTGAACCACTTAAATTAGGGGTCAATTTGGTGGCTCTGGAAACTGTAACTATTCTGCTCTCTAATAAAAGGGATGTACCAGGCTGTCAAGTTGGCTGGGTAACTGCATCCTAATGCTTACGGTGCTTCATTAATGAAAGCAGAAGTGTAAGCCACATGTGGGGGCACATACTTTGGCAAAGTGTCTTCAAAGTAAGTCTTGTCACTAACAATAAGAGCAACAACACTTTTGTCGCTGTTTAAGAGTACTGTTCTTATAATGATCAGGACATGAATTCAGGAAGGAGGACTCTTGCTTAAGTGATGGGGCAGTAGGAGCACCTGATGTCCATGAATTATCTGGATGTGTGCTACAGAAAGGGGTTTTATTAATCATAGCAGGATATTGGATGTCGTTTACAAAAAGCTGTGTTTTCATGTGAATGTGGAAATATGGAGTAACATTTATGCCTTTTATTAAATAAAAAAAAATAGTGAGTATCATGTTATTTCACAGGTCAAAATAGAAACTGTTAACAATCTTAATTCTTCCTAATACTGGGGAGAGGTTGTACATTTTTCTGTAAAACAGTAAAAGCTTTACAAAACATTTTAAATGTATAATAGTTCTGTTTCAGTAGTATGATTTTAATTTTCGAAGCATAAAATAACTTGTGAGGAGATGGAAGTGCAATAAGCTTTATTATCTAATGTTAGTGCTCCTGTGGACAAGACACATGGTCTTTAATGTGCAAAGCACAGCCATAAGACATTAAAAGAGAATTTGCAAAGGCAAGGGAGACCTTTCCAGTCAGTGAAAATTCCTCTTCCCACATTTGGCATTTACATATATGTGCAGGTAAGTAGAACTCAAGGTCTCCCAACTCCTAAGTTTTGATTTTAGAATATGTAGCCTCACTTTAGATAGCTATATGTTCAGTCCACAATTAAATACTTACTGGTCTTAGCCTTCTGAGGCATGGGTCATTCATATATCCCTTTTAATGCTACTGGAAGTTACTTGTCACTATTATGTAAGAGTCCAAGTCATGGGAAGTTCAGTGGTACCCAGGATAGGTGTGACCCAGATAGTGCTGGATGGCCTATGTCCCACTGCATAGCAGGACTTCATTTAGTTTTCTTCAGTTTGGAAAAGTACAAGTGCCAAGTGAAATGATGCTTCATTTGCTGTAAAGATGCTTTAAGTGGGTCTGCTTCAAATAATCAATTTGAGGTATGCAGGAAAATCGTGTTTATTCTTGCACTACACTGTCAGGAATAGAGAGGCCAGTGGGTGGCAGAGCAGCACATCAAAGGGTGGGAATCAAGTAGCACTGCTGAAGAATGAGGGAGCTCAGGCTGAGGCAGAAAGTCTCACATGAAACATGATGCTTAAATGCATCTGTGTGTCTCGTATTCAGAGAAAATGGTACTGTGCACTGAGCATCCAGGTTGTTCTTCATTATTCTAAGATGGCTGCCTAATGTTTATGTAAATTACATTTTTTATATATATAGCTCATAGTCTTAAGAGAATTTTCTTCTCTCCATGATTTACCTGCTTAACGTGACAAAGAGACAAGCATAATAGTGGGTTTCCTGACAATCTGAGGAGAAGAATAGCATGAGATGCCCTTTAGGCTTCTGACAAGTTGTTGTATTCAGCATAGCGTGAAGACCTCTCCCGGGAGACTGTGCAGATAGGCCTGGGCTTTTTTGTGCTCAGTAGAGTAAATTAAAGGTTTTCACAAGTATTTTCACTGGAGCATTAGATGTTAAATTAAGTACTGATTTCCATT
>VWZN01001626.1:106290-116406 GCA_013396955.1 Regulus satrapa
TTAACTCTGAAAAATACTGGGCTTTAGACACTCTCATCTATGTGTCTGCAGAAGGAATATTTTTAGTGGAAATCTGTAATTTTTCACTGGTAAAAAAAATTTAACCCCCTGCTCTAGCTTCAAGCGTTAAAATATAAGCATTTCTTTCATATCTTTACCACAGACAACAGACTTTCTTCAGTTCCTTTGCCTCCCAAGTTCCATGGAAAATATTACCTTGAGTCATAGTTTGCATTTTCGTTTCTTTCTTTTGGTTAACGACTTTTAGTTGTTCTTACACTGTTCCCTACCCTGAAATACATGGTATCTGTCAGTGTGTTTAGCAGCAGAAAGAAGTTCAATAGAAAGACTGAACTGGATACATGAAGCAGTCTGAAATGCTTTTTGAGGGCTCGAGAAAAAGCACTTTTACTTCCACGATTAAGATCATTTAACAGAGAAGTCTGTTCTGGTTTGGAGGAGAATCAGTACGTGAGGAAGTAACAGAGCTACCTTTCTGTCTGGTGGAGCACTGACATTGTCCTGCACTCTTCTCTGCAAGAAGTGAAGAACGGGATCTTTACCTTACCCTATACCTCTAGACAGTTGCAGTACACAGGGTACAACTGCAGTACACACGCTGCAGCGTTCAAAGCAAGGGGCAAGTAGAAAATGCTACAAAATTTCCATTTGTCAACATAGATCATCAGTGAAAACGTCTGAGTAAAACAATTTCAGTAATGCTAAGTGATCCTTAGCCAAGTTTTGTTTCTCAAGGTTATTTCTGAACAAGGAGGATACTGTTTTTTTTAATTTCCAGTGTCATAACATGTCCATTTCCAGTAATCCACTGAGAAATCCACTTAGAGAGATCATTGTGAATAAAATACACAACTCTTCTTGGAAAGGAGTTGTGCCATGCAAGCGTCTGTGCTATGTATTTAGGTTGAACTATGACAGGAATGTCTAATTTCTCTGAAGTTCTTCTAAGGAATCATTATGAAATATGGAAACAGATTTTTCTGGTTTGAGATAAACAATAATTATATATCAGATAGGAACCATCAAAATAATAATAAAGATTATTTAAACCCTAAAGATTAAAAAAAAATCTGTATGTAAAACATTGCCTACTACATCATGTATCGTATCATATCATATCATATCATATCATATCATATCATATCATATCATATCATATCATATATCATATCATATGTATTATATTAATTTTGTGAAAGAAGACTGAATTATTTGACCTTGTCAGTTGCCCACAGTTAGAGATGCAGTGGCAGCTTTGAGAGCAGAATCATCTTGGAAGACCCTAAACAGAACAATGCATATTGATGATGATAAAAGAGGACAATTTTAAAAAACATATATTGGTATTGTTTCCTGGCAGAAGTCTCATTGTCACTTCAACTGACAAATCAAGTGCACTAAGGCATGTCTGATTCATACCCAGGGGAAGGATGCAGTTGTACAATAAGCAGCAAAATTTCTATTTTGAAAACAAGAATTCCCAATTTGTGCAGCTACGGTTGAAGACAGCTAACTAATCCCATTACCTGGAGCCTGTTTAACCAAAATTCCTATGCTTTTCAATTTAAAGAAGTACAATTAATTAAGCAAGGCTTTTACCTTTGATGTTTCGCTCATTTAAGATTCCTCAAACTCCTATGAGAAGGGAGGCACAATTTATGAGTTAAAAACCCACATGGTCTGATCTGCATTTCAGCTAAAGAATTTTATGTCACCTGCTTTCAAACTCTTAACACAATTAGCATACTTTACAATGAAGTGCATAAAGAAGGAAAGAGTGCAACCTGAAGCCAGAAAACAACAATACTATCTCAAAATACGAATTCATTTAGGAGTGCAGTCACATTGAAAGACTGACATAATAGAAATGTGCCCCCCTAGTATTCTGTGGCTTAAAAATTATTTGTATGTCATCAGCTGCTATTGCCAATGGCAAAGCTATGTTGTCATGACATTTCAGTTATTTATCTTACTGCCTTTTGGCCATTCTAAAAACCTTCAGTAAAAAAATAAACAAGAACAAGCTCTGGACCATAATAGCACACTACACTTCATAAATGTTGCAATTTTCAGAGACAGATAATTACTTGTATCATTAGTTATTTCAGAATGTGTAGAATGAGCAGAACATTTTCATTACTAACTAAGTCCTTTGGTCTCCTATTTTGTAATATGTCCAGTTGTTAGTATATACAGTTTATCTAGACTGGAGATGCTCATACAAGAATTCTACAGATTATATATTGGAAACTTTAAATTTTTGTACTTAATGCACCAAATTACTGTGGAAGGCTGTCTATTATTTGCTTTAATTCTAGATTATGAAAGCCAAAATATGACACCACCCCCCATAATTCCTATAACATTCTTGTGTGTATTTTGTCATTTTTCTGAGCTGCCAAGCAAAAGAGTTCTCTTTCCAAAAGCACAACAATAGCAGTTATAAAAAGTCTAAAATGCTCTTCATCTTCAGTTGTTACTCTTAATAATCAGCACATACAGATCTTCATTCAGCCTTTCCTGTACTCTGTCATGTGAAATGCAGAGGATAAACAAAACTGCTTTTATATTATGTTTCAGGAAACTTGCAGTAAGTTTCCCCAAGGCTGTTGGCTAGCCAGTCTGGAGTATTAAAAACAAACTGCTGTGCAGCACTAGAGAACAGATTCAATAGATTTTGTCAGCTAACAATCTGCAAATAAAGTCTACTGGTGAGATCCTGTTGAAGGACTTGCAGAAAATTGTTGCTTGTATCTGGACATCAAGATTAAAAGGGGCCACCCTTGAAAGAGAAGTCCTCCACCATTTTGGTAGCTGTTTCAACAGCTGGGTTTACTTTGTCAAACCAAGCCTAGCTTAAATCTACAGTAGTACATAAAATTGGCCAGGGACCATTCTCCAGCATTAAGGACAACAGGTATAGCTTTCCTCAAATTCTTATAGCTGAGCTCTTTTATGCTCTGGAGTAGTTTATCTTCATGTGCAGGGCCTCTTTAGAGGAGTTAATGGGCTATGGCTATGCCAAGGCATGCCAGAATTTTACTTTGGGAAGGACTAGCTGGTGGCAGACCTCTCATGCCAATAACTAGACACATCTGCCCCAGCCTCGTTCCGTGTACAAAATTTGGGGCAGCTTTTTCATTCAGGTCCCATTCAATATGTGGATACAATAAATAGTATTGTAGTGGTTGCAGCATAGGATGGTGGATAAAATATAATGTTCCTTTTATTTTCTTTTACTTTTTTTTTTTTTTTTGAAGTGTAAGCTAAAAGACTAAGTGTAAAAAAGGAGCAACACTTGCTAATCTTTCAATTTCTAACCTTCATAGTGAGACTGAATGTCACAAAAAATGGCAACAAGAGCTTTTCAAAACATTTCCCCAGGGTAAGAGCTGCTTGACTGTAAAAGTGAATAGATATCCTTTCCTATTAAAAAAAAAACTCGAGGCAATCTTGCACAATTTTGATATATAATATCAAAATATATAATCCTGTGAACATGAAAATTTCAGATGGGTACATGGGGTCCTGTGTACTAAATTCCAGCCCTCTGACAGTGGATATATTTCTCTCACCTTTTCAGATCCTTAGAAATCGTCCCTAAATCTGCAAGACTAAAATACTGTGCAGAGAATAGAAATATTTCAGTTGGAATGGACTTAATACAATGATGTAATCCCATTAGTGACCAATTCAGGGCTGTACAAAAGCAAGTTATGAAGAGCCTTGTGCAAATGCCTCATAAACCCTGACAAGGTTGGGGTATCAATCATCTCCCAAGGGAGCCTGTTCCAGTGTTTGACCATCCTCTTGGTGAAGGAACGTTTCCTGATGTCCAGTCTGACCCTCCCCTGCTGCAGCTCTGAACCGTTCCCATTCCATGCTCCTGGATGCCAGCCCAGCCCTCCCTCCCTGGTCCCCTCCTGGGGGAGCGGCACAGAGCAGCGAGGTCACCCCTGAGCCTCCTTCTCTCCAAACCAGACAAACCCCGAGCGCTCAGCCGCTCCTCACAGGCTGTGCCTTCCAGCCCTCCCACCGGCTCCGCTCTGCTCCTCGGGACCCTCCAAGGACCTTCCCACCCTTCTCAGAGCGTGGGGCCAGCGCTGCCCGCAGGGCTCGGGGCGAGGCCGCTGCCCGGCCGAGTGCCGCGGGATGATCCCGGTCACAGCTGGCGATGCTGTGTCGGGAGCGGCCCGGGATGGGCTTTGCCCTCCTGGCTGCCCGGGCACACTCTGCTGACTCGCCCCGAGCTGCTGCCCGCCAGCACCCCCGGATCCCCTCTGCAGGGCTGCTCTACACACACCCCTCTCCCAGCTTGTGCTTGTGCCCAGCTTTACTGCATCCCAGCGGCAGAACCTGTATTTGTTCTTGATATATTTCCTGCCCCTGATAATTACCCAGTGCTCCAATGTATCCATCCCCCCCTGCAAGGCCCTTGTGCCTTGGGAGAGTCAGCAGCACCTCTCAGTTTGGTATTCTCAACACATTTGCTAATGGTGCATTCAAGTCCTGCATCATTGATAAACTTGTTGATAAATGATCATTGATAAACTTGTCCTACAATGAACTCCTGAAGAATGCCACTGCTGACTGCTCACCCCACACACTAAAACCCCTGAAGTTCTGACATTTAGGCAATTCTTCATCCAGCACACTGTGTACCTGATCATCTCACTGTACCTGATCAGTGGACAGCTTGTCCGGAAGATGCTGCGAGGGACAGTAAGTTTTACAATGATCTAGAAAATCTACAACTAAAAACTTCAGCACTAATTATGATGAAACACAATCAAATCACCTAGAAGTGTAGGAATATGCAATGACTTTGTACAGATTTTTTAATGTTTTCTGAATGAGCAAATCAAAAAAACGCTCATTACTCATCATGTTTTGTTAGAGTTTATTTCTGATGTTGCACTGCAAGGAGTGTCTGGCAGTATTTTTATCCAGATGCTAGCTTTCATGTGTTTTTTTCTCCAGGAGCTATTACTGTCCGACTCTTCTTTCTTGATTTTCAGTTGTATTACCGACCAAACAGATGCTCTCAGAGCAACAGAGCAGCTAATCAGAGCAAGATTTTTTTGTTGGTGTTGGTGCAGAGAGGGTGCAGGTGAGTCTATACCTCTGTCATTCAAGAATGAACAGGAGTTGTTTTGATCTCAAGAATTAACTAAGACGCTGTGATAACTGCCAAGAAACAATACGTTTCTGTAAGAAATAAGTCTTCACCCGAGACATAATAGGAATGGCTTTTTTAGCAGTCGACTTCCTTCATTGTCACTGTTCTCCATGCTTCCCTTTCATTTCTGACCAAGCTGTCAGAGACTTGCAGTTTCTTTCATATTTTCCCTTCAGATACGATTCCTGTTCTCCTACATACACCTCAAAATAAATTCCCTGAGTAAAAGTAGGAGGTGATTAAGATACTGATGAAAGAAGGGATTCAAAATATAAATGGAAGCTTTTGTTATGTTATTCTGACCAACGCACTAGAAACTTCTGGCAATATTAATTTCAATAACATACCATAGCATCTTTAAATGCGACGTCATTCTCCACATGAAACATTCATATGAAAATTTTTTTCGGACAAGAAATTCAAAGCATTTTCCAATGCTTTTAGGATCTGCTCCAGAGTTTCTTTGCATTACAAGGATTATGCTAAGTAGGCTCAATAAAATTCTGAGAAAGGGAACCCAAGATTTAGAATAGTGTTGATACTGAAAGTAATAGTCTCCTGGTATCACTGATTAAAGAAACAATGTATGCAGTTAAAACAAGGCATTCCTTAACTTTATTCTGTTTCTTATGTGTTTTCTACATTTGCTGGGGTTATCTAACAGAAGCTGGTGAATGTTTGAAATACTGCTTTTTTACTTACTAGGTTCTCCACAGGTTTCTCTTTTAAATTTAGATTCTTTTGATACCTGGATCCTCTCTTATGACATATGCCACATGCCTGGAGAGGAAAAGCTACATAACAGCCCTGGCACAGCACATTCTAATGGAGCCCATGTTGCACAGCTCCTGGTAGACTTTTAATGGCTGCAAGGCAGTGTGTTGAAGTTCTCTGTTGCCCTTGGTAGCCAAGCTGCCTTACTGACATCTGGGCATTTGCATTATCCACAGTACAGGAAAGACAATGTGACCCTGCAAGCCCTGCAAGTACCAGGATAACTCTGGTCAAGGCCACCAATATTTCTGTCTGTCTGCAGCTTTCAAGAAACTAGATTGTATTTGTGTGGGGTAAAAGGAACCTTGTCAATCAAAAAGGGCAAGGCTCTGAAGTGAGGTCAGAGTGTGTGATGGGTGATGGCTCTAGCTTCAGAAGTACAGGACATTGAACTGGAAATACAGAAAATGGAGGAAGGAACATACAACTATACTGCAGTACTTGTTTAGAGCAAGGCAAAAATATTGTGAGTTAAGGCTGTGGGGTCTGAGACTAAAGCTTTTGTTTGGGAAGATACTGCATATGTAGCTTGGGCTGATAGGTAGTGTTTGCTTTTTTTCACAAGTGCCTATGCAAGTTGCATGGCTTAGAATCAAAATTTGCTTGTCAGCAAGGAGGTAGCTCTTGAATTGATTTTTCTTCTATGGGGTTTTGTCTAACCTTTTTCCTATTGTAATGCAAATTGGGAAGAGAAATTATGAGCCCTGCAGCATGAAGCCCTGTAAAATCACAGCTATTTTATGAGAAAGTTGTTTATGAAATGCAAAAACAGAGCAGGGACGGTACACGCAGAAAGTAATGCTGTATCCTTTAATCTCTATGGATATGCCTTCATGCTCAAGCTTCATTTTCAGCAGAAAGAGCAATTTGTACCACATAGAACAGAAGCACTTGTAATGAAAGCAAATTATTTGTATGGCTTTCATCTCTCTATAATATTAGACCTTCCTTGAACTTACATAACCTCACTCTTCTGAATTCCTTTCTGTCCAGCAAAGGTTTTCCATAGCAGATCTACCATGTTAACATTTTTTAGTGTTGTGTACAAAGAATTTAGTATTTATTATATTATCTTTTGAAGGCAAAGCACACAAAGTGCTGGGGATTTTTTTTCCCCACTTGTATGTGTTTTTTAGCAATTAATAAAATGCAGGGAAATCTATGAGACTGATAGGTTCTTTAAGGAAGAAATCACTCACCCACTGAACATCGAAGTCCTTGCATAAGTGTAGTAAATAATGAATTACAATATGAGTGGTAAGTTGTGGTTGCAATTATTTGCAGAAGAAAAGTCATTGCAGAATATTATGGAGAAACATCCAGGTAAAATAGGAACATGTAACTCCATAAATAAATTCTTTAAGCAACAAAGCTGAAAAACCTAGCCAAGAGATGAGCAAATGTGTGCTGATGCCAGTTGGTCACTCTGGACTTGAAAAAGTTAAAACTGGGGTGGAATACAAAGCTAAATGTTGATAAGGCACAGCCATAGTTACTGTTGCCATGGTTTCTGCTTAAGTTTCATGGCAAAGGTTTACAAGTCTTTCTCACCTCAAGGCATGCTGTGTCAGGATGGTCAGAGAACTGCTACAACTCTTGGGATGCTATCAACCAGAAGCCTCTGCCACTTTGGTAGGTATCACCCATCTTGTGAAAGGACCCATTTCCATAAGGCCTGCTGCTGGTGTTGATATCATTAGGGCAAACATCCTGCCATGCTCAGAAGTTCCACGTGATGGTTAGCAATTCACCTTCTGTCATTGTTTTTAGTGCATCTTCAGTGCTTTGCAAAACTAAATGTTCCAACAGGAGTTTGCAGTTTCCCATGCCAGTGTACAACTGCTCTAAAGTAAGGACATTATTAGACAACAAAGCAGACCTCCTCTAGTCTTCCAGGATGAAAAGACACAGATCAGGCTTTAATCTGAAAGGTAATTAATTAACCCTTTCTTTGTGAGCTGGGTGGATGGAGACAGAGCCTACTGTGCTAGCAGAGATCCATGTAAGAACACTCACCAGGCCAAGAACTTTTAACTGGCTTGAGAAGTATATTGCAAAAGCTGTTTTGTCTGCCAGTGTTTCCAGCATGGCACACTGGAAGCTGGACATTCAGGCTAATTTGTAGACAGTCTGCTCAGATCTCTGCAATGCCCTTTCCATGGCTTCCCATGGGGAGGTAGAAACAGCTTGTGGCTTTTCTGTGGTACTACCCCCCTCCCTGATAAATAAACAAACTCTTTTTTTTTGTTGTTTTTGTTTTTGTTTATTGGGATGTATTCTAGCTTTGTGGCTTTCTGGCCTTCCAGGAAAAAGAAAGGATGGAGTGTCTAAGGTGTTGCAAAGATATTTAATCCTCCTGTGTTTTTAAAGCAGTATTCTTACCTGCTAGTTGTTTTGTTGAGGGTTTCTTTCTGAAGTCAACAATCTCTCTGTCAATATTAGTAAAGTGAATATATTTCTCCTCCCGCACATTACCAAGGTCTGACTTCAAAATACAACCTTACTACAGGCAGATGCAAAGACACATTAATCAGTCAGGCCAGTTTTTAGAGATAGTGTTCCAGATTTTTGTTCACATGAGACTACTTCCTGGCTACTCTGGAGACTGGGCACTACATAATGGAATTAATTTGTAGCACAGCACCTTTTATTTAATAGCATACTTCATGGAAAACATTCGTTAGCAAGCCATATGTAAATGCTTCTTTGGATGCAAGTGAAAGGCTGAGAATTTTATGAGGAGAATTCAGATACATAGGATGATGCCGTTTTCCTATTTAGATCACGTAATCATAGAATATCAGGTTTGGAGGGGACCTCAAGGTCCAACTTTTGGCACAGTCTATACAAGATAGCCCAACAACTTGCCCAGCTAAAAACTGTGTGGTGTTTGGAAATCCAACACTTCCCTGAGGACATTATGTCAATGGCTGACTGTTCTCATGGTAAAAATTTTTCCACTTGTGTCATGTGTTAAAATCTCCCCAGGAGTAACTTGTACACATTATGCCTTGCCTGTTCTGTGAGACTCCATGTAAAAAGGAAGTCTCCATTTTCTTTGTAGCCCATGCTTGAAATATTGGAACAGTCTCTAATCCTGATGCATCTCTGGGAATAGATAGAACTGCAGTGTCTCTTTCATGATGTAGTATAAAGCATGTCAGGAAAGAAGGGATCTTCTTCTCTTTCAGTATTAGCATGTGAGATTGAGCAGGCAACATTGCAAGGCAACTTTAGTTTTTGTAATCACATCACACTTATATACAATCTTACATACAATTTTCCAGTCTTTTTTTTTTTTTTTTTTTGGTTGTTTTTTTTTTTTGGTTGTTTTTTTACGGCGCATCCTGGCCATAAAATAAATTTACCTAGCATCTTGTGTGACAAAACGCATACTCTATTTTAAGATGAGATATGGAAAGGAAGTGTTTCTCTACATTCTTATTGCCAGAAACACTGTTCCCAGTATGGTGGTTACTATGGTCACCATCTTCTCTCTTAAAGGCAAGGAAAGTTAGTAAAATAATACATTACTCAATATCCTCTGTCTGATAACTCTGCAGGTTGCAGAATAATGGCTGAGGAAGCAAGACATGGGACAGTGACAAATACAGCAAGGATGCTTGGAATAGAAGGATTGCAAAGGCAGGAGTGCTGGTCCTGTCTGGTGCAATAATGTGCTAGATTTGTCAGCACTCATGGTGTACTGATGCTGTCTGCTTAGTTGCTAACATACTTCTCATCTTGAGCTTGCATAGAGGGGAATCTTGCCTCTTGAACAACTGTGGAAGTAAGAAAAATGTCTCTGTCAGCATTAATTGTTTATTTTAAAATAAGCTGATTATCCCTTTGATGATGGTACAGGATATTGTTTCCAGGAGGAAGAAAATACATATCTTGCCTACTTTAAAACCGAAAGTCTGTGATAAGGAAATACAAACAACTCTTAATGAGCCCTAATGTATTAGCACTTTTCTGAAGAAAACAATAGCATAGGAAATTCACCATCATTCTAATTGAAGGAGACTTTTTCCTCAGAGCAACAGCACTATATGGACTTAAAGATCAAATTAAATCTCTGGTTAAAAATGCTACCAGGTTCATTCTCCATGAAAAGTGAGTTTACCTGAACAGAAAAAAAA
>VWZN01001626.1:116475-132160 GCA_013396955.1 Regulus satrapa
ATTTCACTTTTTGCTATCAAATTGTGAGAAAAAAAAATCTCACTGAACAATACTTGAACCTATGCAGAATTTTCCTACTAATATTTTTTTTAACTCTAGCTTTTATTTTCCTGTATTTATGTATTTATGTGCTACTCATCTTTTTCAACAAAACAGAAATAAATAAGTATGCTAAATAGTAGTCCANATGAACAATAGTAGGATTCCAAGCATTTTCTCTGACATGAACTGATAATCCTGCCATCTTGAACAACAGAGTAATACACAGAGTCACACAGCTGGTACCTTAGAATTTATAATATCCAAACTGAATGGTGGGGAATCAGTTAATTTCCATCTGCAGGAGAGAGGCCTGAAAATGGAAAAGAGTATAAAGCTGCCTGGCGTGTTTCTCAAAGAGACACCGTAAGGCCGATGGTTGCACAGACATCTTTGGACTCCAAAAGAGAATGAGCTGAAGGTTGATGCTTCACATTTTTTTTTTTCATTCAACAAATGGACAGTGCCCACAAGACAGATAATAGGGATCAAAGGGCCTTCTGTTGAAGCAGCAAGAACTGTTTACTGTGAGCAGAGAGAAGGAGGCAGAATAAGTAGAAAATACTTATTTTATCCAAATAATGTTTGGATAGAAATTACTCTTCCTGGGTTGACAGAGAACTTTAAAAAATGGGATTAAGAGTATTGCAGACCCCTAGTTTTTTGCATCCTTCTCATTTTTAATGCACACAGGTCAGAGCACTGTTTTTATAAAAGCAAAACCTATTCTCCAGTGACCTCAGATTCAAGTTAAATCTCAGAATCTTACTAATGAAAGAATTCTATGAATTCAAACAAAATAAAATAAATCAGCATGTATATAAGGGGTTTCCAGTTTTGCAGTAGGCTTATTAATGAAATGCTGTATTTACCAAACGTAGCAATTATAAGGCAATAATCCACTACTTAGTAGGGATCAACCTGACTTTGTCCTTATGTTTCCTTTCTACTCATTTGCTCTGGCTTCCACTCAGGAGAAAGTGTTAGGACTTATTTTACATACACATTTTCTTCAAATTAAATATTTATATAATGAAATTAAAAGAAATATAGTACTTGAAAATTTCACTACTTGGAAATGACACTGTTTAGGAAGAGTTCAAGTAAGCACATAATAGCAACTGATAAAAACTGTCTTGATTACTCTAGTCTAGGAAATAGTAATTTTATCCTGGCAGTATGCAGAATATTGTATCAATTTATTTTCAGTATGTAAAAGTTTGAATGAAATCACCTGAATCAAATCCTGTTTCATTTTGAACTCATTCTATCACTTTTGTAAACCCTTGACTTTGATTTTGGAAATAAATATTCAGAATTAAATTAGAAATTAAATAGTCACACAACAGTTGCCTCATCATAATAGTCAAATTACTGTTTTCTGACCTTTGTATCAACAATACTGTAGGAAGTGTTTTGGACTTACATTCACATTTCATATATTTTTTATACTTTAGGAGCAGCTGAACAGTGAGTGCTAGCACTATCTTTTCATAATCCTGCACAGCAAGTCAGAGAAGAAAATAATAACTCTGAATCTCCAAGATGAATCCTCACTCAAGAACATCTGGGACTTGTCCTGGCAATTTGTCTGTGTACTGTGCTCTCCAGGTATACTTTTATCTGCATGTTACATCCACCATGGGATTCACAGCTACCTTGCATAGCAGAGAGCACTTTTCTAAAAGATCTGAAGCTTTCTGACACCTGCTCAGATAGCCTGTAAACTACTGTCAGATTTGGACTTACAAAAAATTTTCCCATAGGCAGGACCTATGAGGAAGAGGAGCATTAGCTACACTGCTCTGCTTTTTTGGGGGGCATGTTTGGAATAGAAAATGCCTCCTTACCACACAGCTGACTGGAGGGCAGAGCAGCAACCTTGCTATTTGAGGTAGACACTCCCATCCCTTCCCTCCTGAGATGCTCAGGACTGCCCTTTTTGTGAGGAAACACACAGGCCAGTCTTCTCACTGGAGAATTCACTGACCTAACAGTGCTGCTGTTATGGCCAGCGCTAACTATAGATGATCAAATGCATAAAAATTTGCAAAATGCAGGTCTTGTACCACCCCACTTTGTGTCCTGAGCTACTAAACAAGAACTCATGCACAGTTCTTTTAGAAACAGGGAACCATTTTTCATAAAGGGCGTGCCTCAATTTGTCAAAAAATCTTAGAAAAAAGTAAGTGAACAGTGTATTTTTGCCTGCCTCCATAAAAGAGATGCATTTGGTACTATGTTTTATGTTCTTTCAAGCCATTACAGCCACAGTGGGGTAGGCTTTTTTTTTATTATCAAAAGAAACACAAATTCAACAACAGGCTTTCAGCTGTGGGCTTTAAGCCATAATAATTTTTGAAACATACTGTGAATTGTAAAACTAAATAATATAATTTCTGTTCCTCCTGCAAGCCTTAGCTCAAATATCTCTCTAGGCTACAAGCAAACACAAAGACGTGGCTCTGATCCTGTTTTTCCTCTTTTGCATATATCACAGAGCTGCTGCAAACCAGTATGACTTGAAACTTCTATTAAAGCCACCAAATGCTAGTGAAAAGGGGGAGTTTGTAAAGGGCAGGATGCAGCTGTAGTGAAATGCCCTGGGGATGGGAAATAAGTCATCGAGGAGCATGCAGGTGCAGAGGGAATGATGTAGAAAGTAAGTGCATGTTTTTTGCCTTCCATTGTAAACATTTAGTCCTCTTCACCTGTTAATGGCTAGTTTCACAGAGGTTGAAATTTTTAATCCTTTAATCAACATCCAAACCTGAACATTCTGTGCTGGCAGCAAATACCACAAATTGTTTTGAATTACAAAATTATAGAGCATTTCCTTTCAATTTCTGCCTCATAGTTTTTAACTCCTGCAGACATGAAGTCATGTGTCCCTTCTGCATCTCGACACTAAAACAAATTTGAGAACAATTTGCCTGAAAGCACCAGTGTTCAACCTTTATTCCTTATATCCTCGGCAAACTGCAGAATTAGGACTTGTCTGTTCATCTAAAAGCTACATCTCCATCAAAGCACATGTGCACTGCTTCATAAGTGACTGTAGCATACTGAAAAAAAAACTCCAAAAAACAAAAATAAACCAACACCCTGCTAGATTCTGCATTCTACAGTTTATCTGGTTTTTGGTTTTGTGTTTTGGAAAGATCTAAACTTAGTACTATGCATGTAATTATGTGGCCCAATACTCAGATCTCTTCAAACTCCCATTCCCAAGTATTAGAGTTTGGCACCTGAAATGCATTGGAATGGGAATCTGGCATCCATAAGAGTAGAATAGTTCTAAAGAGAAGTAAATGTTATTTGGTAAGGGGTAAATTCTATTTGATGGAAATTTTAGAGGGAAGTAAAAATAAGCAATTTTTATCCATTTGCCTACCACATAAACTTGCACTCTCTGAATCTTACACTTGCAGGGGAGAACAGGATGAGCTCATTGACATGACTCTTCTTATTTCTTATGCTCTTAGGTGGACCAAAGGCTTCTAGAAATGTGTTTCGTTCTTTTATAGCATTAAGTCTCCTTGCAGATAATCTCCACAAGGATGGTATACAGTCATGAAGGAGAATAAAAGAGATTCTTAGATTCAGAAAGCAAAATGTCTTAATAAGAAAACATGAGCAAGTTTCAAGGCCAGGTTGTGCCTTTCCCATTGCTACAATTGTCTTTCATTTGTTTGGTTGGTTTTTTGGATGCAAAACACCTGCAGGATTGTGACTTGTGACAATAACTAATGGTGAAGACAGAATTTGATAAATATTTTCTTACACAAGTTGTTGTCCTGGACCACAGAAGCAACTGACACTGTAATGCTAGGATTGCCTCCAAAGCAACAAATGGGAGCAGGATGAGAGTTTCTGGAGAAGCAACCACTTTCCTTATATTGCAAAATCACATCAAGCCATATCTGGGGTATAGTTTCTTGAAAGTCTGTCATGATAGTCCCATAGCAGGATGGGGGTCAAGTGCCCCAGGCCAGCACTGGCAAATCTTTGTTAGCCTGGACACCAGTTCCGTGCACACAAACACATTAGTTGCAGATGTCTCCTTTCCCTCCTATTAGGCTTTCAGATTGCTTTACTGCATTTAACCTGGAAAAACTTATAAATAACTCATGCTTGAAACTTAGTATCATCTAGCAATACTAAAGGCCCTGGAAGTGTTCAAGGCCAGATTGGATGCAGCTTTGAGCAACCTGGTCTTGTAGGAGGTGTCCCTGCCCATGGCAGGGGTTGAAAATAGATGATCTTTAAGGTTTCTTTCAACCCAAACCATTCTACTATATGGAGAGACATGGAGCTGCTGGAGAGAATCCAGTGGAAGAACACAAAGATAATTATGGAATTGAAGCATCTCTATTCTAGGGAAAGGCTGAGGGAGCTGAACCTGTTCTGCCTCAAGAGGACACAACTGAGAGGGGACCTCATCAATGCCCATCAATATCTGAAGCAAGAGCTTCAAGGACATGGGTCCAGGCTCTGTTTGGTGGTGCCCAGCAAGATGCAATGGGCACAAACTGATGCACAGGAAATTCCAGCTGGACACAAGGATGAACTTCTTTACTGTGTGGGTGAACAAGTACTGGAACAGATTAACCAGAGAGGCTGTGGAATCTACCTCACTGGAGATATTCAAGGACTGGCCAGACACAATCCTGTGCCATGTGCTCTGGAATAAACCTGCTTGGGCAGGGAGGTTGGACCAGATGGCCCATTGTGGTCCCCCCCCAGCCTTGCCCATTTTGTGATTCTGGGGCATGCAGAGGGATAACCCTCAAAATTAAGTTGATAGATGCCACTGTCACTACAGCCTGGACTGCTGATTGTTTTCTGCTTCTCTGTCTTTTCCATTACACACATTTAAATAAACAAGTCCTACACTTCCCTGTAACAGAGGTGGAGGCACTTTCTGGTCACTGATAATTTCACCAGCAGGAAGCAAAACTGTTTTAGCATACAGAGTTATCTGTGTTTGCACAGTCACACAATTTATTATTGCCTGTGACAGCATTTCTTTCAAGGCCTTACCTTTCTTAGATGAATTCACTTCTCCAGTACGATGATGTTTTGCTGTGCATTAAGAGATTTGCTGCTACTCTGAGACATAGGATTTATTGAGTTTGAATAGTGAGTGGCCAATTAATGGCCCGTTGCTTTTTATGACTTTGTCTTCCTTTTCACCTCCTCAGAAGTAAAGGTATGTTTCAAAACATCTCCATGGAAGAGTATTCCATTGTTCTTTACCACTTTCCTGCTCCCTGTATCACATGGGTTTTCTCTTGAGCTCTTTTCAGCACAGAAGGTTGGAGTTCCATTCCACCATCCCCTGTGATTCTGTTAAGTTCAGATCTATCACAAGACAGCAGAGTGTAGAAATTTTGCTGTAAATAGAAAGACACTGAGTTCACTGCTAGTGAATAACTTGCAGTTGTAAAGTATTTGTCCCAAAACAACAACTAAGATTAGCTTTCACAGAAGGAAAAAGCAAGGTGACTCACCACTAAAAAGCAAAAGAACTAATGAAAGGCAACTTTTGCAGCTTTCTCAGTGAGTAATGTTCTCTCCCAACACAAGAGAATTACAGTACCTTCCATAACCTATCTCATTTGGAAGTGAACTCCATCTCATAATCTGAACTGCACAGAAAGTAGAAGAAAAATGCAATGGAGAAACTGTAGTCTAGGGGAAGGGAGAACAAAGCAGACTGAAGGGAGATGAAACCTGTGTGTTGGACTAAAGGATTTAAACTGTCTAATTGAGCTACCTGTGGTGGTGACTCCCCATAACTTCGAAGTACCCAGAATCAAATGATGAGAAGATTCAAGCCTAATTACAAGGAGAGGTGCTGTCTTCCTTTCCTTTTGGGAGAAAAGGGTTAAAAGGGGAAGAATGGTGATGAGGATGGTAGATTCACTGAAGTGACCTTACAGCTGGGAATACCAAGGCCTGGAGAATATCAGTGTGGGAAAACACATGTTAAATCTACTGCTGCTTGTCCTCTATCTCTTTGGAGAAGTAGCATTTCTCTGTAGAGATAACATAGGTGTNTCTGTGTGATGATTCTGTTGATTCAGACAGCTGTGAGCAGGTCAGGGGTCTGTTATCAGCAAACTTTCTCTGACAGGCCCCATGAGCTCCCAGGTCTGGGAACAGGCAAAAAATATGCTCTCATTCCGGACAAGAAAGACCTTTCCAGCTCCATCCTTTCCACTCCTTCTCCCTACCTAATGAAGGAAAGTAAGAGACGTGTTTTGATGAGGCAAAGCTTTTCAGCTCTTTTCATAAGTGTTGAAATAAGAGTATTTCTGGTTTTGCAGGCATTAGCTCACTATCCACTAATAGCCACTCACAACAATCAAGAACAGGAAAGAACTGTCCTCCTTTCACTACAGAAGGTCCACTGGGACTTTTTAAGACCAGTATAGGAGTCTTTGCTGAGAATCTCAATGGCTCAAGTAGTCATGAGGTAAATTCTGGAAACTATGGGTATGACTTCTGTTATCTTGTCCTTTTATCCAGAAACCGTGTGGGAAGGCCTTCTGTCTCTTATGGTCTGCAGCTGGAAACATCCTGTAGAAACACCAGAAGTAATCACTTATGTCCAGATCATGGTGTTAGCCATTGATCTCTTCTGCTGGAGGTGCCAGCTTCATTGTTATATGAACAATTACATGAAAAGGTCGTGGTCAAATGTTTTGACTAATCTGAAATGCTTAACTGAGGTTTCTCTTTGTGTCTTTTACAACAATATCTGAGGCAGGATATTCCCCAATAGCTCTTTTGCTCTCAAAACATATATAATCACTATGGAAATCTATTTCATTTGGTTTTGTTACCAACTTCCTGGATACTGTCTACTTTATGCAAGAGGCAACACTTTTTTTTCCATCATCCCATCACCATTAAAAGTACCTGTTTGCCTCATTTCCATTTATCTGTCAGTGGCATTGCTCTTATGTTTCCCTTTAGAATCATAAAGAGCCAGGTGCTACAGTATTCCCTCATTTTGTGATCAAGGACAGCAGCTTCATACAAGGCAAATAGGTTTTCAGGAGATGTAAACAGATTACCACTGTAGAGTGACTGATAAATGTCAGGAAGAAACAAGGTCAAGTGTCTGGTACTGCCAAACACTGCAAGGTCGCGCTAATGAGCTCTGTTAACAAAGGAAATCAGAGGCCAGGAATTCATTATTGTCTTCAAAAAATAATGACTGCAAAGTAGAATTAAAATAGGATAAATCTCAACATCCTTTTAAATAGGATTTTCACAGAAAATTCAGACAGATGTTGACAGTGCCCTAATTTCTAGAATCACTGAAAAGAGGAAGAGGATCACAGGCCAATATTCAAAGTTTCCTGGTCCCAGATTTGATAGACCAAGTGCAGTTCATAACTGATGGTCTAAGGCCAGAGGAAGGAAACACAGAGGCTGTACTAGGCTGCAGCTGTGGGATCAGGCAGTGCACTGAGTCTCAGTTGCCTGAGACAGAGCCCAAGTACTGGGAAAGTGTTCAAGGCAGAAAGAGCCTCTAGCAACCAAAACTAACAACCAAAAATCCAAAGTACATGATAGGAAACCAAGCCAGATGAAGAGATACAAGGAGAGTAAACAGAGTGAAATGCATGTAAGAACAAATTTACTATAGAAATAAATGAATAGATTTCAATATAAAGGAGGGTTATACAGTGTTAGGCTCCTCTAGATCTAGTCCACCAGTCATTTCAGAAGAAGAAATCCCAGGGGAGTCAGCAAGGGCACATGTTCATCCCTGGAACACTTGTATGTTCATCCCTGGAACACTTGTATCATCTCTACCATTTTCTCAGGCTGCCCCTACCTTGTTGAGAAACAATATAGACAGTTCAGACTGTAAGGAATTGTGGCTTACCTGCCAGCACTCTCTACAATATTTAATAAACCTAACAGATACAGCAGATATAATAGACTCTATTTTACCTCCTAGAGGAGGTAAAGACTAATAGTCTACCTATTTTACCTCCATGTAGACAAATGAAGATAAATCATGGGAAAATATGTAGATAAATTATAAACCATGTAGATAAATAATGTGGAAAAAAATGTTTCTTTTACCAGTTTCACATTGGGATGAGGGAGAAAGAACTGCTAAAATGTTTAGAGCTTTGGCCATAGTGGACTGCTCAGTAGTAAAATATGTTAGTATTTCCCTGGAAGCAAAACACTTGGTTCAGGCACAAGCACAGCATCAGCATCACTCACATCTTTTACCTCTCTGTTAAGAGCACAAATGAAAGTGTGAAGTGTGAATACGACTTGATCACTGTAGAATGCCAGGACTGATTTTTAACTACCCATAGCCCAAAGCTCCTGAAATTCTGGAGGTTACTGCATGCAAATGATGAGCCACCACCTATATCTGCACAAGAGTGCAGATATTTTTCTCATAGCACTGACAAGAACTTAAGTTTCTTTCCAGGTTCTTTAGTTATGATCAGAAATACTTTTTTTCACCTAAAATGGTGTTACATGCCTGATCTTCATCTTTACTGTTGATTTCTGACCCCCTGTAGTTTAGCTTTACTGTCTGTAGAATCAAAATAAGTTTATTGTCTAAGACCACATTTTGAATTAGGATCAAAAATGTTCATGTTCCTAACAAAATCAATTTTCATCTGGAGGATGAAGAGCCCTGAGGCCTTTTTGTGCCTACATCCCTCTTTGTTTGGCAAGGTTATGAGCTTTTAAGTTAGCACTAACTTTGTCTTTGCAGTGGTATCTATGTTGCCATATTGCCAGAATCAGTAATTTAAATTTAAAATGTCTCCTCCATTTAATGAAAATTTATAGGGTATTTAATGTAATATTCCTTCTGCTTTATTGCACAGCCAGTATGTTTTTGTTGCTCTCTACACAACTGGAAGATTTTTTTGTGTGTTCTTACTTTTCAGCCAATAACACCCAAGTGCTATGGCCAAGTGGTGCCCTGGTTCCTGTCCAGATCAGTGACAGCAGGCATGACCAAGACATCATGTTATTAAACACCAACTTATATCATCACCAAGGCACTGAGGGAAAGGCACTCTCAGTCTTCTGAGGAATGGTAGCCCTTTCCAGTCAGGACAGCAAGCATGGCTATGATTGTGGCAAGGGTCCTTCCTCCATAGTTGTTCATGTTCCTGGGCTTGGTGAGCATTTTCCATGTATATCACCCTCTCTTTGTACACCTTTGTTAGTAATATTTGTACACCTTTGTCATTAATATTGTTGCTGTAACTGTTCATTTTCTCCTGTCATTGCAAGCAGCAATTGTTCCTATTTCAACCTGTGATTTTCACATTTCTGTGCCTCCAGTTTTCAACTCTGTCCCCAGAGAAGGGGGAAGGGGGANTGAGTCTCATTTGGGAGAATCTTGGGAAGAGGGGGAGGGGGGTGGGGGTGGGGAATGACACTGAATTGAGGAGTGCTATTCCTAAATCATGGCAACTGGTTATTTTACACTTTGAACAAATGCATGAATTAATACCAATGAGAGCAGAGAAAATGAAATTTCAAAAATCAGAAATTTATGGTTACCCTGTTGGTTCTGCTTAGTCTCCTCTCTTTGTAATAGTTGACACTGTGGTATATTATAATTTCATAGGAAAACTGTTAATGAAAGTGTTTGCTCTTACACTGAAGTTTCAGGGCCAAATGAAAACAGTAATTTGATGAGAAGTTGTAAAACCAAGGACTCAGGCTACAGTTATTCTTCTACACAGACAGCATTGTCTTTCTGTGTTGCTATGTTTGAGCAAACTCCAGCACCACCTTCTATGTGCTGCAGCACCTGCCAAAGCAGAGCATAGTAAAAGCCTCACATCACTTTCATCCATTTGCTTGCTTGGTAGGCCTGATTTAAAGCAAAGTCTCTGTTCACTAATCCTATTGCATTTGTGAGGCAAGAAGTGGAGATTGGTGAGGAGTGTGTAGACTTAAAGTTCCCTTCTCTAACCTGAGAAGAGCATAGGAAAAGCAGATTGCTGTCTCTCAGGTGCTACAGGAATTTTTCTTCTCTGGAGTTGTGTTCCCCTGAGCAGTGCACACAGTGTGACCTGGTGACCTCAAAGAAGGCTAGCCATATGGCTTTACACTGGTCAGGCACAATAACTCCCTAAATTCCTTCTTATTATTGGGAAAGCACATTTGGAAAGTATTGGTTTGAGTGTATTTCTCGATTTTCTGTGCCACTGCAAAACCAAGCCTTTTCATCATTAAAGCTCAGGGTGTGATAATGTCTGTACAGGTACTGAGCACAAAGGGATTCCCGCCACACAGAACTCCCCCTTGATTCACACTGAGACTGGTAGACCACTTTGCAGGTCTTCTTTTCACTCTGGTGAAGAGTAAAAGGGCAGGACTCATACTGACAGTGTTTTTTTACATAAACAAGTCTCAGGAAAAATAGATTGTCACTTGTGGATGTTGCTATGATACCAGAATCAGGTAGGCTTGGTGTCATTCAGGGGAGTGCAATCTCTGAATGTACACTAGGGTTTCCAGCTAGACAGACACAATTCCAGCTCTCACATAGCAGTATTTATTAAAATACCAATTTAACAATATGTTAATTTGCTGAATTCTAAACATAAATCAATGCTGGAGTAGTGTAGCTGTACTGTATGATGTGGGTTATATCATTGTTTTGGAGTTAAAGACAAGAATGAGCATCCTGTTTCTCTTCTTTCTATCAGGTTAAAGCTGGTAGATGTGATGACACCCCACTCATTCCACCTTTTTCCCCCCTATTCACTGGTGCTGCTATGGTGCACTACTTTAATGGAACTTAGATTTCAAATTGTCTTTTGGTCCCAGAAGAGTAACACCTATGTAAGGCAGACTAAACAATAACTTTTCATAGCCCAATAAAATTATGGTGTTTTCTAATCCTTAGCATGTACTTCTAGTCCCAATAGCTCAAAAAACAGCATTTAGGGGAAATTTCTATGGAGTTTAATTGGGAATGACAAGCTTTGTATAGAACAGTTAGAACTACCCAGAGAGCAATGTAACTAACAGGGATGTAATTCTCCATTCATATCTATTAGCTGCACTAAATTCCTATGGAATCTTACTGATTTCTTCCTTGTTCAATTCAAGAAGACTTTTCCATAGGAAAAACATGCACTCTTGGTGCAGCCTACACAGATACAAGGCAGAGTATATCTGTATTGTTTAATAGGAGGTAAAATTGCTACTGTTCTCTTACATACAAGGTGGGAGGTCTCTGCTGCATAAATTCCAAGCATTTGATATTCAACAAAAATCGGTTCCTACTAAACACACTTTGTTTCAAAAAATATTTAAAGTTAGGCTTAGCTAACAGCAGCCTAAAATTATTCCACAGTATTCAGTGCAGGTCTCGCTAGTGATTATCAGCCTTAGAAGAACACAAAGAGTGGATTTATGCCTGCCATATATTATTGCTAGGGTACAGTAATAGCACAGGTGGATTTAGGTGCTTGTGGTTAGTACTTGAAAAAAAAAAAAAAAGGTCAAGTACAACTTTGAAAAAAACAATGTGAAATTCTGTACAAACACATAGGAAAGCCATGCTCATTTTAAGCTCCATTAACAACACAAAGGGATAGAAGAGGCTGATACTCCATTTGACACTACCAGCAGCTCCAAGGCTCACTCATATCAGAGGGCCTGGGCTTCCTGCCAGAGGGCCTGTCAGCAGGAAAACTGGTAGTGATATTGTTGAGAACAAAAAGAGAAAATAAATATTAAAAGCAGATATCAGGCCGAAAAAGCACACAAGCTTGTCCCAGTTCTTTATGCAGCAAGAACTCTGAGACCAATTTTTACTTCTTCAGTGTCATAGCCTTTCCATCTAAGGAAAGTATTGCAGTTTCTGTGAGCAGTAATTCTGTGGCAAAGTCTTTGTCTGCTGGACAGAGTCCTTTGACTGAAAATTCATAATTTATAGGCAAGACACTTGAAGAGAGAGTGAAAATGTGAAAATTGGTCTCAGAAAATTTTTCAGCAGCACTGGTCCTTGCAGATGTTTCTTTTCCTGACCAAGGCTGATGTAGCATAATATGCCCTAAGAAAACTTCTCTCTTTGCCAGAGATTTTCATCTCAGAACACCTAACACATGCTAAGATTTGTTTGCATCCTTGTTTGCCAACAAAGATGAGGAAGTGTGTGCTCCAGAGCTGTATGAGTAAGGTCAATGCCAACCACAGATTTTTATATTCAACAACCACGGTTCCCTGTATGCAACTCAGATCCCCAACAGCTTTCTGAAATGGTCCAAAGGTGAGTAATGCCTGCCAATCTAATCTGCTATAAATGTATGCTAAGTATAGTGAAAATGTGGTGAATCAGTATTTCTGTACCTCCCAGCCTGACAGGTGCTTCTAAACCAAGTTTTTAGCAGAACAGCATCCTTGTCTCACATTATCAGCATATTGGAGGGTAAAACCCTAGGGCCCTATATCTATGTTTAGCTTTGTCTTCTGTCAAACAGATTCCCTGGTTCTCATTTTTTCTTCTCTGTTCTCATTCAATTTTGGATCTGGTCTGTTTGTATTTTGTACAAACTAGTCATACAAAAAGAAATGGCTTTGTTGGAATCAATGTCTCTTGTCACACATGTGCTGCCTTTCTTCACTAAATTTGTATTTTACCTATCAATATTATTGATGCTCCCAGAGGTTTTTGTTCATGGACCTTCAGGTACCTCACAGCAGCATATACCTCTTTTGGAAGGTCTATGTCAGGAAAAAGGTGTGGAAAAAGATGGTTTTAATATCATACCAAAAGCTTGAAGACATTTCAAAATACACAATCAATATAATGAAAAAAAAATAGAATTATACCAGGTAATTAGAACTAAATTTTAGTAGAACTAAAATTGAATAAACATGAGTATGCAATTGGAATTATCATCATTTCTGAGCAAAGAAATAGCAAATTTTATTTCCATAGTGCAGGCATTAGGAAAACAGGGTGAGACAAATCCTAATGTCATGAAATGAAGGTGTCTCAAAGGGGAAACAGGAGAGCACATCTCCAGTACAGGCTAACCCCTAGCTCATCCAGCTAGTAGATCACCATGCCGATTTAAACCCTGAAGAGGGAAAGAAACACAAAACTGGTTACTCTTCCTTGTATCAGAGCTTGTCTCCATCAGACAGTGGTGATCCCAGGGCTTTGGCAGGCACTGTTGGCACAGAGCCATGCAATATTAATCTGGCATTCTGATAAAATGCTTTACTTCTTCCTGAAGAGGCGTAATTAGCACTGTTCCTTCATTTAATGTTACTGCAAAGCTTTAACCTTTCTCACACAGAAAATTGAGAAAATTCGCTCCCCAAGCACCTATTCACCATCCCAAGCTGCTGCAGCTCCTGAAGTGAAATGTTGCTGCCAGGGTGTCTTATAATTCCCATCAAAACCTACTTCAATAGCTTTAACCTAAGAAATTATTTTCATTAATTTTTTATCTCTATAGAATAGAAAATTGTGCAGGCCAAATTCTGACCTCAGTTACATCTTGTTAAATATTGAGGAACACTTCAATAGCTATAAAAGGAATTTAAACTCTAAGTAGTCTGTAGCCTGAACATTGAGAACATAAACAGGAAATTTGCTATCACTTCACACCAAGTCAACAAAGCTAACACAACCATACTTTATTTCTTTTAAGAGAAATATCTATGGCCACTAATATTTATTTTTCATATTTAAAAATATTTCTGTACAAATGAATACAAATACAAATGAACAAAATATAAGCAAAGAAGAAATAGGTTTTGTCAAAATGAGTTCTGCTTGTGTCATACTTTTGTATTGAACCCTATTTAAAAGAAAGAAAAAAGGAAAGAAGGAAGGAAGGAAGGAAGGAAGGAAGGAAGGAAGGAAGGAAGGAAGGAAGGAAGGAAGGAAGGCAAGAAAGAAAGAAAGAAAGAAAGAAAGAAAGAAAGAAAGAAAGAAAGAAAGAAAGAAAGAAAGAAAGAAAGAAAGAAAGAAAGAAAGAAAGAAAGAAAGAAAGAAAGAAAGAAAGAAAGAAAGAAAGAAAGAAAGAAAGAAAGAAAGAAAGAAAGAAAGAAAGAAAGAAAGAAAGAAAGAAAGAAAGAAAGAAAGAAAGAAAGAAAGAAAGAAAGAAAGAAAGAAAGAAAGAAAGAAAGAAAGAAAGAAAGAAAGAAAGAAAGAAAGAAAGAAAGAAAGAAAGAAAGAAAGAAAGAAAGAAAGAAAGAAAGAAAGAAAGAAAGAAAGAAAGAAAGAAAGAAAGAAAGAAAGAAAGAAAGAAAGAAAGAAAGAAAGAAAGAAAGAAAGAAAGAAAGAAAGAAAGAAAGAAAGAAAGAAAGAAAGAAAGAAAGAAAGAAAGAAAGAAAGAAAGAAAGAAAGAAAGAAAGAAAGAAAGAAAGAAAGAAAGAAAGAAAGAAAGAAAGAAAGAAAGAAAGAAAGAAAGAAAGAAAGAAAGAAAGAAAGAAAGAAAGAAAGAAAGAAAGAAAGAAAGAAAGAAAGAAAGAAAGAAAGAAAGAAAGAAAGAAAGAAAGAAAGAAAGAAAGAAAGAAAGAAAGAAAGAAAGAAAGAAAGAAAGAAAGAAAGAAAGAAAGAAAGAAAGAAAGAAAGAAAGAAAGGAAAGAAAGAAACTCTGTTCTTTGTTGCCATAGCAATAGATTCCCAGGGTGAAATTATATCATACTGCCTTTCTTCTAGGTTTCTGCAATGTGCTATCACCACCCACTCTCCTTCATTACAGTCAATAATCAGCAAAACCTCCCCACCCCCAGCCTTTATTCATCTGCATGTTTTGGGGTGGAGGACGCAGTAGTTATTGTTTTGACAGGTGTAGAGAAGCCAAGTAAATTCTCAGTGTGCTGAGGAAGCACAGGATGTGCTGCCTGCAATGCTTCCAGCCCCGTCCCCTTTGTCAAGGCCTGCGAGCAGCTGTCCATCCGCAGTCTCCCATCTCTTCCGCACATGTCCTAACTGCTGATGTCAGCTCTACAGCACTGCCCTGTGTCTCTGAGGAGGGATGCAAACAGGCACCTACACTAGCCCGGCATTGCCAAAACTATGTCAAATTTGAAGCAAAACGCTGATTTTCTTATATAAAGTGCTGTTGCATTAGCTCAGAGCGTCACCTTTCCCTTGCACTACTGCAGCTTCAAAGTTAACACCTCCATAGCAGACCAACAGGCTAAGAAGAGTTTGCAGAACACATCCCAAAGTCTGAACACTGGAATACAATGTAATCTAATTCTAACAGGCTTGTTCCAGGATTTAAAAAAAAAAAAATCCAGCCTTCCATGTAATTATTCTGAAACAATGTACAATTTCCACTCTCACGCTCAGTATCTAGCCCTGCATTTGAGTTGTATGGGTATTTCTCCAAGGCTGGATTCACACATGGCTTTTCTTTAGCAGTAAATTCCCCCAAGTCAAGTGGTTAAGTTAAACAGTTAACTCATGTTAAATGCTGACCTTGTTTAAATTCATTACTTTAGAGGACCAAACTAATTTCATCATACTGATCACCAACAGCTGAAGACCTAGCCCTGGATAACTTTCTGACATTTAATATTACAGAATCATTTTCACTTCATTTGGAATAGAGGTTAGTGTTCTCTGGTGTTTCTTCACATTCTCACTACT
>VWZN01001626.1:144058-193385 GCA_013396955.1 Regulus satrapa
TGTTTGAAATAAGGAGAAGGCATGATGGTGTGCCAGGGCTAAAAAAAAAAAAAAAGGCAGAAAAAGTAAAAAGTAATCATAGTCCTGTTATCAAAATGTCTTGAGTTTTCTTCTAGTCTTTAGTTCATTTTCATTTATGCCTGGGGAGAATAAGGAAAAATAAATAAGCAATTGTAAATACTGGTAGAATCACACTGGTAGAATACTGGTAGTATTTATTGTATTTATTTTCCTTGCCCATATGTGATTTCTTCTGACAAGTTCATGGCTGTTCCGGTTGGTTTATCTTAAGTTTTTGCACCAATGCGGCCTTGGGAGACTTATGGATCTAATGCTATTTTTGGAACACATAAGAAGATTGCTCTTGATTAATGTATGTTTTGTTGCATACACCTTTTCTGTTTTCCGTCTTACAAATACAAAATTACACGTGTTGGTTGTTCTCATGGAGGTGACCTACAGACGTGTTAAGTAATCCTCTAACCATGAATTTCAAGGGGAGGTAAACATTATCATGGAAGACCAACAAATTTGCTAAGAGCAATGTTGTCATTTTAATTCTGCCTGCAGTTGCAGGTAGTGTGACTGTGCATTTTAAATACCCTGCTGCAGTGCTTTTCTTCAGTTTGCCCAAAAGTCAGGAATTCAAATTCAGCTGTATTAAAAACCTCGCTATGGTGAGCAAACAAGTAAAGCTCTTCAAAGCACACTGAACTTTCCAAAGTATGTTTTTTCCTCCTGTGACTGGCCTTGCTTGGGAATTCATACAGTATTGTGAGAAACATGGTATTGTTTAAATAATTTTAGGGAGAGCTATCCAAAACTGTGTGTCTGTGTGAGTTCCTGATCATATAGACAGCTCCTTCTTCCTTCACCCCCAGCACCCACATTTGGTATTTTTTGATTGTTTTATTTTCCTTCAGGCTTTCATGTGCTTTCTAAAAGAGATGCAGAGTGTTAAGTAAAAGTTGGAATTGAAGAATGGTATTTGTGTTGCACTGTGGTTCACAATTTTTAGATCCTTGTTGATTCAGAAAGTAGGAAGAGATATAGAGTTATATAACTAAGAGATACAGAGTTTTGAATGTCAGGCTTGTTTGGACTGTTGGACTCACTAGGGAAACACTTGTAACTTGAAAGCTATACTGAATCTTGCCAGTTTTGGAGACTCTCCTTGGTAGCTCACAAAGCAGAGATGCAAAGACTAAAAAGCATCAGCCTAACCCTGCTACCTATTGTAATTAATGGCTTTATCAGTCATGAGAGGAAAATGCCTAGGATAACATGCTGAAGATGTTGATAAGAGAGAACAGAGAGCTGTGCAAATATGTATTTACATTCTGTAAAATGTTCCTCTACCTTTCAGAGTTGAGTGAAAAAGAATTTATTTTTTTTTACATTTTCCCCGGGAAAACTATTTCCATTGTGAACAGGAAGTATGTAGACTAAATATACAAATATGTGTGTGTGTGTGTGTATGTGGTTTTGATTATTCAGGTACTTGATTCTGATAACACTGCTTTTTACAACTGAAAAGGCTGCCTGTCATCTATCCAGACACTGTAACTGTAACTACACTGCAGTCTTGTATTGGGAGGAAAGTAAAAGCAGTGAAAAAACCCCAAACAGACCAGTTTGAATGGCGACCAGAATTTGACCATCATGCACTTTTCAGGCTTGACAACCTAAGTTAATCTTGCTAACTAGCCCATGAATTAAAATTGCGTCAGTATTGTCAGGCTCTCTTTTGAGATTTATAGGATGTGAAACGCATTTCAGGTGACGTTTCCTTTCAAAACTGTCATATTTAAAATCCATGACAGCCATTTTTAATAATTTTATAGTGTAACATTTTTTCCTATGAAAGAAAGTAATATCAGAAAGTCATATGGGGGAAGGGAAGGAGCAGTATAAAAGATGGTTTTGTAAATCTAAAACTGTTGCGTGTGAGCTACAAAAGTTTTAACTGTGGTATATTGAAATTTCCAGTTTCCTTGCGTTTTCTTGCTGTAAACTCATCACCGTTGGTCCATTGTAAGGCTTGTCTTAGCCTTTCTTCCCATGCAGCAGTAAAGTGGTTAAACTGAAGAAACAGAAGGTGCAGACCTCTGCAGTGCCATTTCCTGGTTTTCATACAGGCATAGTAATAATTCACTGTTTTTATAACTACTTTATTTAGATCTTACTAGTACGTGATAATTAAATTGAACGGACTATATGAGTTTTTCAGGGAAAAGGGCCTCTGAAGGAACTCTGAAAGTGTTTGAAAATGATGACAAAGCCCCTCTTCGGCCAGGAAACTTGGTTGATTGGTGTCTTTGTTTTTATTTAAAGAATTGAAGGTTGTGTAATTCAAATTACATCAAATAACCCTTTCTGTGCTGTTTGTGAACTATGTACATGTTTAATCAGTCTTGTCAACCCTTGGAGGAGAAGTTGGTTGTTCCGTGCTTGTCTGTAACTCCTGGCTTTGGTGGTTGCACGGATACTGAAAAGGAAGCTTTCTTGGCCGAAAAGCATGGTTGCAAAAATTATGCATCTCAAGTCACTTTGCCTCCCAGACATGCCTCAAAATGTTTCCTTTTCACAAATGCATAATAACCTGCAAGCTGCTGATTGTGCGGGCTGCAAGAGCTGTCACCGTGCAGTGCCACTGATGACAATTGCTGCTGTATAAAATGTGCTGAGAGGTTTGCTTCATGAAAAGCACAAGAAGTGCTGATGCTTTTCTGGTTATAACTTGGTCCTGCTTACTTTATTTCTCCCTCTGGGGAAGAATAATGACTCCTTTGTATGGCTTTTAAAATACAGTGTAATAAAAACTAGAGCCTGATGATTATTCTGTGCTTTCAGTTTAAATGCACAAATCTTTGTAAATCTAAACTCATCAGGAAGCAGATAAAAATGCTTGTCTGATTTTTCTTCTAGCCAGGCTCAGTGAGGCATGATCAGTACCAGAGCAGGCATGTTAGGGGTGTGCTGAAACTTCAGTCTGTCCTTCTAGGTTTCCACATTATTCTTTCTGTGTTTTAGGGAGTTTTTTGGTGTTTGTTTTTTTCCTCCCCATTTTCTCTCTTTTCAGAAGTTTGAGTATGTCAGTTTCTTTGCTGGAATTATGTGTACTGAACAGTAGTTGGCCCCTTTAGCCTAGGAAGGGGAGGCTGACACTGCCCTTTCATGAGAGCTTTGTTCAAAGCTCAGGCTGCAGTGTTGGTGGTTGAAAGGATCAGTATCTCTTTCCTCTGCTGTGTGCTTCTCTGCAGGTTGTTTTGTTTCAGGGTTGTTTTTTTTTTTAAAGTAGTGTTGCTGTCAGGGGGAAAAATACCCTGCCTTATATCTAATTTATGGCAAGTGTACACTCTCAGATCAGCTGAAAGCACTGTGAAAGCACTCAGCCTGCATGGAGTTGTGATTACCTCCATAAATCTACTTCAAGTTAAATATGTAGGATGGAGATAAAGAGTCACTTTACTACAAAGACTGAAGAGTATAAACTGACAACAAGGTAGTTAAAGCTGGAAATCAGGAGAACTATGGGAGGTGCAATAGTAATTGGAGTAATCTTCACAAATTCTTGCTGCAGTTAGTCAGAGGTATTCAAAGCTGTACCAGTTTTTGGAGGAGATTTTGTGTTTCTTGTGAGACCCTGGATTAATATGTAGGTGTCTTTCTGTTTTTACCTACCTTGGTTAGAAAACCTGTGCAACTTGTTGATCCAATTTTACATTCTGAAGAAATTATGCCATTTAAATAGTGGCTCAGCAGCTTGTTTTCTGGATGTAGTGGCTTTGTTGGAGCATTGTCTCAAGTAAAACTGTTGTTTCTCAAACTGTGTTTTGTCCCCCTTGCAGGAATATAGGTGGCACAAAGGAGGATTAACCACTAATCGTGAACAGCATTTGTTGACTTTCCATGCAGTATAATAGGTCGTACTTAACTATGATGAGTTGGTGGCTGAGATGGGTGAAGCTGAGAAAAGTGTAGACAAAGCCCAAATATCTTCAAACCTTTCCTATTTTGTTGCTTGTCTACCTTACGCAGTGAATTTTGGCGTAATGTGGCATTTTGCAGAACTGGGTACAAAGGCCAGTGCCAAGAAGTCTAACATAGGTGATGTTGCTAAACTCTGAGGTCTTGCCTAGGAGGTGATGCAGGAAGAATTGAGCCTACACCTTTGGTCAGTTGTTGAATAGCATTCCTGTGCGTTTTGGTACAGTTATGGAACAGACTCATGACAGAGATGAATTTTAGAGGCAGGAATCTCTCCATATCCTTGTAAACCTTGCTACATCCTCCTTCACATATTACTTGCAGGTCTTGTCCCTCTGTTTCCAAGAGATTGCTGCTGTCCCCTTCTAAGGTGAAAAAGAGCTGCAAAGCTAAGGTGGTGAAACTTCTTGAGAAAGAAGACTTCAGACCTCAGTACATTTAGCCTTGTACCACTATGCTTGGAGTGGAATGGTATTATTAATATACTGGAAAAATTAAAATTGTTGGTGAAACAAACTTTAGAAACTGTGTTTACATTTACAGTTTTTGCAGATGGTTCTGCAGGCAGGAGTTGGCAGACTTCTTGCCACAATGGCAAGATGGCTGATGGGACCTGTTGAAATAAGATCAGTATGAACAGGAAATCTAAATTGTATCAAGATTGAGCTTGTAAAATTAAGAGAAAGACTGTGTAACACTGTTCAGGAAAAGGAGAAGGCTGATAAGGATATTGATTTGATTATTTGGATCTGTTCTAACACTGTTTTTCAACGTTTCCGGGCATATTGTAGTCCTTGAGGATGTTGTCCTGTTATATTAAAAGTGTGGTATTATTGGCACGTTGGAGTATCATGGGGTTTTTTTGATTGTGGCACACACTGATGTTGAAGGGAATATCTTGTATGGGGTACTTTTCACCCAGTCCCAGAATAACCCACATGGTTTACAGCAGTGCTGTAAAACACTACACTGAGCAATCCACATGGTGGTCTGCAGGCTTATTCTCTTGGTTAGAGAAGTTTAATTTCCTTCCCCTTATTCCTTCCCATTTGTGCCGGTCCATTTCTGCTTCCAGAGGCGGTGGGTGTTGAGGAGGAGGCGTTGCTGAGTGGCTGTCCAGACCTCGTGGGTGCCTTGACCGCCTGCAGCAGGGACCTGGTGTGCACGGGCTCCACTAGAGCAGGTCTTCCCCGGTACCACCTGCTTGCAGGGGCAAGTCTCTGTTTGTTGTGAAGCTCAGACGGTCTTGCCTGTATTTAACACAGAGAGAAGTACCTTACTTGCTACCCCATGAACTTATGGGGATCCATAAGCTTTATCCAGAGCAGGAGATTTCATAATGTAAACTATAACGGTCTTTACGTACTGATTGAAATTAGTGTTTGAGATTTTTTGTTCTGAATTACACAAATGAGCAAGGTTTTGTAAAGGATAAAAATTACTTGGGGCAATCGCATTTGTCTCTGTACTTCTTGCTTAAACAGGATGCTAAGAGCCTGTAACTGAACCAGTGTACTGGAAACATTTTATTTCCACTATGTCTTTATTTGTGAGCAATTAATGGTATGCTTCTAAGTTTCCACGAGTTACTTGGAATCCTGCTTTCTGCCTGGCGTGTAATTTGGCTCCCGAGCTCTTGTACATTTCCTCAGTCTTCTGTCAAGTAATAGTTCTAGCTTTGAGATGCTGGCTAGGTGTGCCTGTAGAAGTATGCATTTAGAGTACCTGCTTTCATGCTACAGGAAGAGATAGCAGAGGGATATTTTCCCCAGATTGTAGTCTGTTGGACCTGTAGGGTTCTGAAGTTGTTAGCACTTATGGGATGGAGAAATATGTTCATTTTCTGGAAACTGGTGACTTCTGGCTGTTCTGTGCTTATAGAGAAGTGGTATGGAGGCTCTCGTCCTTCTTTCTGTTCACTGATTTGTTAGAGAAGAAGATTGAACTTCGCTACTGATAGGGTACTTTGTAATTTTGTATTTCTAAAGGAAACTAAGAAACTCAATGCATAAAGCTTCAAATCCTGTGTATGCCTTGTGGTGCCTGTTGTTTGGCACTGTGCTTACTTTGCCTAGCTATGTAGGTGTAACTGAGTGCAGCTAACTGATAATGTTTTATTCTGGCATAGTTTACAATTAAGTTATTCTGCCAGGTTAAATAACTGAATTAATTCAAGTTAAGTTAAATCATGCCAGGTTTAATGGGTGACACAGTGTGGGGTTTTCCCCCTTGTGTTGGTTTTGCATGGCCTGATTTTTGGTAGCAGGGGTACCAGAGAGGTGTCTTCTGTGAGAAGCTGCTGGAAGTTTCCACCATGTCCAGCAGAGCCAATCCCTGATGGCTCTGAAGATGGATGTGCTGCTGGCCACAGCTGGGACAAGGAGAGAGGGTGCTAACGCCTCAGTGGTGACATATTTAAGAAGGAAATAAAAACAAAGTGGGACACAGATA
Source organism: Regulus satrapa (assembly GCA_013396955.1). Lineage (NCBI taxonomy): Eukaryota > Metazoa > Chordata > Aves > Passeriformes > Regulidae > Regulus > Regulus satrapa. The sequence continues at coordinate 150,500 of VWZN01001626.1, forward strand.
CAGTTGTTGGTTTTTTTTTCTCTAGCCAGAGGAGGAGGTGAGAACATGTGAGGGAAGGGAGGGGCAGGAGGTGCTCCAGGTGCTGGAGCTGAGATTCTCTGCAGGCCATGGTGAGACTAAGGTGAAGCAGCTGTACCCCTGCAGCCCGTGGGGATCCACGGGGATGCTGAGATCCACTCATGGGTCCATGGGGGAGGCAGAGATCCACCNCCCACAGCTTCCCCTCACAGGGGAAGGACTCCTCTCCTAGAGCAGCAGAAAAAATCTCTTTGAACTGACCAAAACCCCCATGCCCTGTGTCCTGCATTGTGGGTATGAAGGCGGGAGGGGCTGGGAGGGAGGAGGTGTTTTAAGGATTTATTTTACTTCTCCTTATTTGCCTCTGATTTTCTTAGTAATAAATTCACTTCAAACCTCTAAGTTGAGACTTTTGCCCTTGGAGTGTTTTCTCATGGTTGTTATGTCATGAAACCTTTGTTAATTTTTTTTCCTCCTCTGCCAGTTGTGGAAAGGGAGGATGAGCAAGAGACTTTTGTGCATGCCTGTTGTTTGGGCAGTGTCAAACCATGACACCCCTTTGTCCACAGGGGGAAATAATACCAGTGTGTGTCTTATTTGGGTCCTACAACTTTGAGGCCAAGAACCTCAACATTGAATAACTCTGTCAACAAGGCTGAGAGTTTATTATTGCATGTGAAAAAAAGAAGTATATGTATGTCTTGAATGGTAACAAATTTGATCTTTCAACATCTCTCTTCTTGCTAAGTTGGACTCCTTTGTTGGGACACTTGGCTCCTGTTATCTTTAAGGAAGGTGATGCAGATGTAATCCTAGAGATAGATACTTCAACTTTTCTCCTTCAGCTTTCTCTGTCTTTTAGGGATTTAATTTTGTTTGCTTTAGGTTTGTGTTTATGTGTTTTTGTTTTGTTGTGGTTTTTATTCCTTGCAAACACAGACTTCAGACATTTTGGTATGGGAGCATTGACTTTGTTGGTGTATTATTTGTCTGTCAGTGTTTTCTTATCTCCACGAGCAGGGCCATCTGCGTAGAATTGCCATTGATTCCCTGAGAAAGGAAAGCACATCAGGGAACGGCTCAGTTCCTTATGTCTCATCTTTTCCCATGGCTTCTTATTTGAAAGGGCCTTCTGATGCTATTTACTTCACATTCTTGCCTGAAAGGAGGATATCTATTTTCCTGGTTTCGCTGCCAGTTCTAACATTAGCTGAAGAACAAACCTTTCCAGATTCTATCTTGCAGAGTTGGACTACTTCAGCTGCCTCTTTCATTCCTCTAGAAAGAAACCTTTACATTACTGTTCCTTCTAGGGCTGTGCTAGTTCCTGATCAATGCTGCTCTGCCTGCCTGCCTGCCAGCCCACCCAGGGCAAGGGTCAGAGTCTGGGATGGTGCTGTTCCTCACCCACTGAGCAGCATTCTCTCTCCTCTGCTAGCGCTGGGACTGTGGTGAGCGCAGCCTGGGAGCGGGAGGGGATTACAGGTTGAGCTCCCTGAACTGGGTCAACACGGGCATGTCAGACAGGGATCAGTGCCAGCCACCAAGCACAGCACAGGAATGCAGGGCCGGTGGGATGGGGAATCCTCTGTTTGTGACAGGTACTGGCTCAGCCGACTAGACCACGCTGAAAAGCCAGCACCAAGTGTGCTCTCTGTCAGTGTGGGGCAGGTCCAGCCAGCTAATACCGTGTGGAAGAGCTGCTCTGAACTGGGAAGCAAAACCTGACTGATTAACCCTGGACAATGAGACTGGTGACAGCACAGTCTGAGTATGTTTTCCTGTGGCAGCAGCCAGTCAGACAAGCCCTCCCTCCTTTGCACAGGAGTTAGAGGGGACAACTTGGATTTTTATTTTTTTTTATATATTTTTTTAATATGCTCTAAATTCTAAAGTGCCCAAGCTTGTCTGCAAAAGCTGAAGATCTGGGGAAGTGTAAAGTGGCTCATAAAACCATAATGTGTATGAAAGTTACTAAGGCACTTAGCATGAGAGCATTGTGTTTGTGACACAAACTGCTTTGTTTGTAATGCCAGGTCATCTTAAAAAGCTGCCTTTAAGTCACGGAAAACACCATTTTCATCACTGGCTAAAAGGATGTGTTTGTAGCTCAGTGAGTTTCTTACATATTTAGTGTACATCAGGTTAATAATTAGGGGAGAAAATCCAGAAGTTTTCTATGCAAAAAATTACTCCACCATCTTCTGTGGAGCAGAAGGGGTTTGTTTCTCCTTATGCTCTAATACTAAAAGGTTAGTAATACACCTGTGGATTCTACTGATTCTTCATACCTGGCAGAGGTAGAAAGTAACCAAACTTTAAATTGTTTCCACACTTTTAATTTGTATAATTTCTATAGAAAGCTGAGTCATAACCTGATTGGGGTTTTGCAATACATCCTCACTTGTGCTCTTAATGATTAGATTTCATCTTTTTTCTAGCCAGTGTTTGAATGATCCATAATCTATGACTGTATTTCTTTTTTTTTTTTTTCAGGTTATGCTGAAAAAAAATCAATTTTCTTACATTAGCATTGTTTAATGTATTTAACAAGTGCAGTTGTGCTGTAAAGGTGATGAATTTCTGTGTTTTGATTTGTGGCCATTCATCATAAGATACCTTCCAGAGTCAAAATCCCCATAGGAATGCTGCTTATAGGCACAGTGGTATTGCTCATTAAGATGATAAGCATATGCTACTAAACAGGCAATTTCTGAAAAGGTGACATGAAGAAACGCTGTTCATTGTAAGGAAAGAGTGGGTTACACAAGCGAGGTGTGACAAGGTACTATCACTAGTCTTTTCTTCACGAGCTGAAGGCCAAACACCCACTCAGGAATGCTTCAGAACCCATTGCTGAAAAGAGAAGCTCATAACTCAAAACACTTGCCATGAAATAGCAGCAAAAGCAATCTTTAGCATGACTAAATCAAATGTTTCTTCTGCTTATATGTTTTAAAAGTCACACCAGTCTCCTGGTTTAAGATTTTCTGAGCTAGTGATAACTGAATTTTTATGATCAGTTCTGAGCCAGACTCATGTCACATGTGTCTTTAAACACTTAGCTAGATTAACCAATTATGATTTAATGTTAATTGCCGAGTTGGTTTGCAAATTTCCTGAAAAATCCGAAAGAAAGGGAAAATGAAGTCCTAAATAACAGTAGAAGCATTAAGATTCTACTTAAGTGCTTGCAAGGTACATTAAGTTCTCTATTTATATGGCAATGCTTAGGCATTGATTCGTAAAGTAGCTGTATGTGTACTTTTTAGTAACATGAATGGCAGTTGCTTGAAAATCTGTGGCTTTCTTAGCATTATCTCCCTTTTTTGTTTTTTGGCATTTTCCTGTATGTTATAGATCTAGTTATTACTTCAACTACTCACACTACTTAGTGTGAGTACTCTGTTTTTCATAGTGTAAGATGATTTCTAAAAGGCTTTAGCAGATGTACTTGTATTCAGACCAAATGGGTTTCTACAGGCTCCGTTCCAGGCATCATTAATAGGAAATGGCTGACATACAGCTGCTTTTGAAGTTTTACAGCCATACACATTCCTCCAGCTTATACATTTAATACCACTGTTTTGATGTGGACTTCACATCAGTCTTTAAAACTCCTTTGTCTATGACTAGACTTCAGTCAGAAGTATTTTCTCTGGTACTTTTCACATTCTGCAGTTTGATAATTACTTAAGTATTTTGGTAAGGCATTTGGGGCATAGTAACATCTCGCATTTTCATATTTGTGTGTTTTTACCATCCCCAACTTTTACCCAGAATCATACATGGGTTTAGACTGAGTTCACCCTCATAGGTTATGCTCATATTACATTGGTCCTGTCACCACATTCAGTGAATTATTGTTTCCAGTGTAGCTACAAAGGAGCAGCTCCAAATTCCTCTAGAACAGGTCAGTACATTTTGCCTTCTCGCAATGCACGTGTCAAAGATTAATGACTCAGAAGTGTCCCTTGAGGGAGCACCACAGAATACCAAGATTCACTCAATCTAACACTACTTTTCTTTTTGTGAAAGTGGGAGAGACTGTGTGGGTGTGAAAGTGTGGTAAAGCACTGCTTTTTTCTGTATAATAGAAAGCTAAGAGCCCTTGAGCTTTGCAGCATTGCTTAGTCTCACATTAAAAATAATTCTTTAAAAAAATTGAACATACCACAGAGAAGACTGTATAAACTAATTCTCAGCTTCTCTAACTGTCTGCACGTCTCTGCATTTATGCCACATTGATCTGTATTAGATGAAACTTTAAAATTAAATGTAATCATGTGGTAAAATTAATTCTCAGTAAGGAACCAAGAAAAAATGATTTTATCTCCTGAGCAGTGAAAAGTTTTGCTGTACTTGAAGTGTGGAAGTTACAGCCTTTAGAAAAATGCTTTTGCTTACAAAGGAGTAGCCAATAGTTGCTTTTTTTATATTTATTTATTTTTAAACCTTTTTTTCCTCGATAATGTAATTGCTGTTCCTACTAGGCAGTAACTGGATTGGACAGTATAAAAATAGTGTCTGACTATTACTCAGTCTTTTGTATGAAGTTTCAGCAACGTTGATAGCTTGCATTTCTTGTCTTGTCTACTGGCACAGTGACAAGTATGCATGTTTGGTGTTACCCAGACTGTACAAGTGAGAGCTGGATACATAATATGAAACTGGAGACAGAGCTGAATTGTTTATATACATACAAGAAGGAGGGAAGGTTTTGTTTCTGCCTGTCTAGTGGTTGCCTCTCACCCACCTATTGAACAGTTCGAGGCACTAGAAAAAGGCAGGAAAGGGAATTTAATCTTTGACTACTTTCAGAAGAATAATTCAGTCAATTTCTTACAGCCATGTATAAAGCTGTAAAGTGCATCTCTGTTTTGTATCTGCAGTAATCCATGGGTTTCCAGGAGAACAGAATCATCAAACCTTCAGTAATGCTTCCAGCTTTTTCAGTGTGCCTTTTCTTCTGAACATCTGCTGCCAACATAGACCCAGAGTACTTTACTCATTCACATTTGCATTCCAAAACCCAAATGTGAATATAAGAAAAAGAATCTGACATCAGAATTCCTGCTTATGCAAAAGAATCTGGGGTTTTTTTTCAAAGAATTACAGAACTCTGTAAAAGCGTGTAATATCTCTTTGTTCTGGTTAAAAGTAACAAAAATCTACTTATTTGCCTGACAACTAAGCCACATCAATCCATTGACAAAAGTGTAATTTAGAATGAACAAGACAGTACTGGTGAGCACATTGATGTGGAGAAGTTCCTTTTTGTTTCTGTGTACAGCTTGTAACTTGGAAGACTTTTTCTGTTTGTATACAGATGCCAGTTCTTCAGTGCCAAGAATGTTCCTTTCATACACTACAAAGTTCTAGCAACAGTGCAGCTCTTCTTTCTGGCAAGGGCTTTGTATGTGCTTGAGAGTTAAATCCTTCTACTTCTTTTCTGCTTCATCTCCCCTGCTTGCTTTCATTCCTTGACCTTCAGCTGCGCTAAACTAATTTTCAAGAGCACAGTTTGACCTAATTGCCCAGCAGAGTATGATCATGGAGAAACCCATATATTGTCTGATAACCAACCCTGTGGTCATAACTACTTAAAAGTCATGTGCTCCTTTGAAAGAAGAAGACCACATTAATTGCAGGGAGAGCTGCATGCTTCCTTCCTATGAAGGATTTAGCAGCTGCAAGATCTTTCCTTTCCCTTTCTTCCATAGTCTGAAATACCATTGCTATGCTACCATATCTTATGGAAGAACCCTGGCCTTCATGCTGCACAGCACTTCAGAAAGACAAACCCTTGAATCTGCGTTTCTGCACATTTTTTTAAAATAAGGCTTATGTGCAGGCATAATGTAAATCTGAAATGCTCTCATTATTTGGAAGCAGGTAACCAATAAGAGACCAGAAGTCAAAGTAGAACAAGCGATGCAATGGCAGCTATTGAGCCCCATGTTCAAAGCAAGCAGCAGGTGAATATTGGAGGAAGAAAGGGAGCATGATTGCCTCATGTCAGCACTGCCTTCCTTAACTGCATCTTACTGCAAACTGGTGATACTTTGTCTAGCTCATCAGGGCCGTCTCTAAAAAAACTTCATTCTGCTGCAGAGTGAAGCTCTCATCTGTTGAAACATCTGCTACCTGCCCTTGTTCACTGTGTTGATGGGTGTGGGGCTACACTGTGATGGGGCTGTGAAAAGTCTTCACGTGCTTCTGGTTTAAGCTGTGTGCAATGGTAGCACAGAGTCAAGTGAAGGAATGTTTTCTCCGCCTCCTTTGTATGGCAGATGGAACTTACTTTTAAGTTCTTTGTGTATGTCTATCTGTATTAAAACAACCCCTACATTAAGTGGAGGCACAGGAGTTTTTCAAGCTTACGGAGTAGCCTAGTGACAGGAAAATTCACTTGCCAAAATAAGACCTTCACTGTCAGGTAGAAAGTGTTTTAGGATTATTGAAGTTGATGATCTGGAAAGTACAGTCCCAGGAAGAACATAATTGTTTCCTAATTGCTATTAGATTCATTTGATAAATGAAATAATTGTGAGATATTAATTTTTATCTTTTCTTGGAGGATTGATTTTGCCTCTGTAGGAGATTTCATTGTGTGAATCATGCAGAATTCTAAGCTGGAGATTTGAATTATATTGAATTGTATTTGACTTGTAGCACTTAGTGCTATCTGTGATGCTGTCATCGTGACTGCTTTTTACAGAGAAAAAGAAAGCTGAGGTGGGAGAGCTCTTCTGACTGTCATTTTCGTTTGAGAACTAGTAAGCAAACTACTATTTTTTTTAATGTGTTCCAGTATTAGACAGTCTTTCTGTCTTTTTTGTAACTTCTTTTTAAAAAATTTATGGACAATAGGGTGACTGCACTTTAAGTGTCATGTGTGTACTGCATGCTGTGTGTTGTCAAGGATGTCTTTTCAAATTGATACCATTCATTTTATACAATTCTGTTTTTCTGTAATTTATGCCATAAAATTTACAGCTCATGGCCCTTGAGCATACAGTGTTAAATACTCTTGTAGCAGGTCTTTTAGAAGTAATGAGAGGTAAAGGCAAGTGGAAATATATTTGTGAGGGAGATGTCTTCCTTTTTTACTTGGAGATGGAAGGGAAGAGGACTATGTGCCTGTTTGTAGAGACGTGCAGGATGTATGGTAGTTGTGTTTCTTTGCTTGGTTGTTCTTCTATTTTTACCACACATGTAGATTCTATTGTTATTGGCATGTTTTGGGAGGGGAGATCCAGTGTTTAGTCAGCTGCACAAAATTATGTAATGATTTGTGCACAAAATTATGTAATGAAGTTCTGTTCCTTTCCTCAATTCTTTTGTTCATTTGGAAAGACTCTGAATTTTTATACTACTTTTAACATGTTTCATTTAAACAAACTTTCTTCTATCTGCTAAGTAATGTTACATTTAATTCTGTTTATGGCTGGTGGTTTTTCATACATTCTCAAGAATGACAAGTAGCTGACATAAAGAAAAAGAAGGCTCTTTTGAAACAGTTTCCTGTCTCAATTAGGCCTGAAACACTGGAGAAGGCAAGATAACATTCTCTGATAACATCTGTTGAACTGAGAATTGAATCCACGCTCTAGTGAAAGGGATGTTCTTTATGGATGTGGTTACTGTCACCTTGTTGGTAGTTATAAAATGCTCATGAGAGTGTTTGGTTTGCATGTACCTGCTTGTACAGGTAGTTACAGCACATTTCTCAGATACATGGTGTAGCCTTATGCTGGCATTGAGAGCAGGTTTACTCTAGTTTACTATAGGTATTTGTAATGGCTTGTCCTTGTGCAGTGTGGAACAGGGGGCCTGCTCTAACAAAAGCAAAGATCTGTGAGTTGCAGGTGTGCTGCTAGGAGTACAGGTCTTCAGCTGATCTTCTCAGTAGATTTCCTGTATTTCACGACTGCACAGGGGAGAAGCTGCCTAGTCTTTGTAAAGCTCAGACTAGGTTGTTAAATGCATTTGACAGATTGTTTGTGTGTGTAGCTTTTTAAAAATCAATTGTGTTCTACCCATTGTTCCTCCTTCTCTTTCTTCCTCCTTGTATTAAGGTTCAGTTGTTTCTGTGCTTTGTCAAAAGAACACATCTCTGCTTTCTGGTCTGCCTTGGATGTTATCTTTGCTTACATTTGCTTTTTGCCCTCTGCACTTTGGCAGCTATTCAATCTCAACATGATACTCACTTCCTGCTGCCTGTTGGATATTTTCCTTGACTTTGTCTCCAAGTGTCAAAATGCACCATGCTGTCCTTAATCACTCAATAAACAGACAGAAGTTGAGATTTTCCAGGATGTTGAAAAGTTTAAAACATCATAAAGTTTAGTCTGAAAGCATCTCTTTGGCCTGTGCTGTGCTTTTAGCCTGCTGTTTTCTTCCTCAGAAAGTTGACTTGTACAGTAGCAAGCTCACCTTGGCTCACAGGAATTCCCACCAGTTGGGTTTTGTGGTTGCTTTTTTGTGAAAGTTGTTTTAGCCCCCAAAAGTTATTGGAATATTTAAAAAATAAAAATCCAACCTCCCCAACACCTCACAAGACAGTAGCAAAGCTGGGATCATTATCATCAGAAGACAGCTTACTGCAAAATCATATGAATATTAATTTAAAAATTGCTGATTATTAATATTTATCTTTGTTCCTCATAAGTAAGTGATGGAAAATTTCATTTGTCTGTAGACATTTAGAGTTTTCATTCTAAAAATTGGACAGTAACTGGTTTTGTACAGGATCATAATGAAGCAGCTATTGAATCAATCACTTTTTTCCTTTGGAGACACCAAAGTTGGTCCTGCATGCATTACTTCTGTCTGTAAAAGCCTTCCTGCTGAAGTTCCTAAGCATTTAAGCTGCACATCAATACTCTCCTGGGATGAGAAGATTACATATAAAGGAGTATCTTCATTGTATTATGCATTTCTATTTGTTACAGGGACAGTTGTTCAGTTTGACTATTCTGCTCACCTGGAAAGTCCTTCACAGCCATTGCAAGGTGGCCCCTTAGCTTGTTTTCTGTGGAATTTTGAGTATAATTTGTTGAGAGTGAAAGCTGATGAAAATATTTGGAGTTGACTTTGTACTTCTAAATATAGATGGTTTGGTGCTACTGCTGTAAAGTTAGTGCAACAAAGGCTAATGTGTTCAGTTCTGTCCTCTCAGCTTCATAGTTCAGGGAGAAAATCATCTACAGAGAAATTTTTTCTGACCTATTTTGCATATTGTCTGTCTTAATTTCAAACCATGAGCTTATATTTGATTTTAGGCAATCCATTTCTCTGTCCTATATAAAAAAATCACATTTGATGTTTCCATAATATTATCCCAAATGTAGTGAACTAGCTATAATTAATATAATTAATTTTGTTTCTTAACCTGAGATTAATTAATTTTTTGTAGTTGGAAGAAACTGAGCAGCTTGGTTGCAGGGACCATGCACTGATGAAGTTTGCAGTCCTGATATGCGTCAGGCAGGTAGTAAAGTTAGGGTTCTGAACTTTACAAAAGCAGGTTTCCAGCCCTTCAAAGGTAGTCAGTGGGCTCTCCCAGGACGCTGTCCAGAGGAACAAGAGAGCTAGCAGATCACTGAGGAAGTCTTCCATAGAGCAGAGGAGCTGGCAATCCCCAGGAACAAAAAATTGGGCAAGGAAGGCAAGAGACCAGCACCAGTTCTACCCAGTTCTGAGTAGAAACTACTGGTCAAACAAAAGGGAATGAATCAAATGCAGAGGCAATGGAAAAAAGGACAGGTGAGCTGGGAAGGGCATGGAGATGAAGCTCACTTGTGCAGCATTGGGGTTAGAAAGGCCAGGGTGTACCCTCCCTGATAAACAATGATGGCAAACCAGTAAGAAAGGGTGAGGAAGGCTGTGGTACTTAGGATTATTTTTGCTTCAGTCCTCAGCGGCAACCTTCCTTCCCGCAGCTCTTGTGTGTGGACAGCAGGATGGGGGCTGAGAGAGCAAAGTTGCTCCCACTCTAAGTAAAGATATGGTTTGTGACCACCTGAGGAGCTTAAACATCTATAAATCTGTGGGACCTGGTGAGATGCACCCCAGAGTCCTGAGGGAATTGGCTGATGTAGCTGCAAAGTTACTTTTCATGGTACTTGAAAAGTCATGGCAGTCAGAGGAAATGGAAAAGGGAAAGCCTTTTACTTGTCTTTAAAAAAGGTAGAAAGTAGGATTGTGGGAGGTACTGACCTGTCAACATCATCTCTGTGCTTGGATAGATCATGGAACAGATCCTCCTGAAAACTTTGCTAAGCACATGGGGGACCAGGAAGGGACTCTTACAGCATGGATTCACCAGGTGCAAGTCCTGCCTGACCAACCCAGTGGCCTTCCATGATGGAGTGACTACATCGGCTACTTTTTACAATAATTTTATCCACTCTGCTGATTTACTTTCGGTATTTTTTTTTTATGTATAGCTGACACAGGCTTTAACTTTTGAGCAGAGCTTAAAATTCAAAAGTGCTATGATCATCCCTGCTTTCATCTTTTGCAGTTCTGGTAGTACCTATTTTTTTACTATCCTGCTGTTATTGACTGAAGTTTATTCCTTCTGCTAGTCATGTGGCAGATGGGGAAAAGACTCTCAGCATTTATAGCATGCAAAATCATGTGAGGCCAGAAAAAGTGACTGTTTTGCGGTTGACTGCCTGGTTTCCATGTAATTGTCAGTTTCCTGTAGCATCTGCAGAAGAGGGCAGTGTTCGTTGTACTCCCTGTAATTCCAGTGACCCTGTACTTGAGTTGTGAGAACACTGTGTTTGTGCTTAGGCAATGCTAGTGAGTCGCTTCTGCAGCCTGCTCACCGTGTGCCACCATCTTTCACGTGGGTGCCGCTTCAAGCCCTTCTGTCATCTAATTTAATCTGACTGTGTTCCCATCTCTGGTGAATCGTCTTCTTTTAGCCCCACGCTGAAATGGTTGTGTGCCAGGGTGTCTTAGAGCTGCCTGGTAACTTGTCCCATGAAGCTGCTATTGGATTGCATCTTCCAAAGGGACCTGGATTTTTGAGGAACCTTTGCTGGAAGGTGTTGATACTCACATTGTGAAGTAATTTTATATTGGCATCCCTGACAAAGGTTGTGCCTGGCTTTTTTGGAGCAGTGCCTGTTCTCTCTCCAGGGGAAGCCTAGACTCACATATGTATTGGGATTTAAGCTTGTTTACTCAAATGTTCTTTGATTCACACTTTGAGATTAAATGTTCTCTGATGCTGAAGTTCGGTTTGGTTTGGTTTGGTTTTGGGGAATTTTTTTATTTCCGTGCTTTGAGAAATCTTTCAAAAAGATCAATAAATATCTTCAGTTGTATGTACATAGTGAATGCATTGAGAATGGCAGTGAATTTAAGCTTAAAAACTGTTTATAAAACAGCTGCGACTCACTGGTGGTGTTGCCAAGACAATGAAAATTAATTCAGAAGCTTTTCTGACTTTTTGTGTAATTATACAGTTTCAGAAAGGAAGGTGTTGAAGGATTCCCTATTCCATTTGACAGATTTTCATGTCAAGCCTACAAGCTGATTTTTTGATTGCCAACCCTGCAGTAGTGTACTTGCAGCAGCTGAGCTCAGCTCTCTGCCTGTCACCACCAACACACTATCACTTCTGCCAGCTAGACAGTCTTACGGTTACACTTGGAGTAACACCTGGGCAAACTCATTAATTGCTAGAAAAATTTCACTGATGTCGCTCTAAGAAACAGGAAGAGAGCAGTCTGTATATTCTGGCAATCTTTTTTTCTTGTTTTCCCTCTAAAAATTCATTTTCCTTCCAGCACAGAGTTGGCATTGAGAAATCTGTGAGGCCAAAGCAGCTCTTGCTTCCAGAGAAACACCTGATCTATGAGGGGAAGGAAGACTTTAACATGCAGCTGCTGCTCTGTAGATGCAGACTTGGGTACCCGTAGGTTTTCTGGACAGGCTACCAAGATAATGAGTGTCTTCCATTAGTTTGTTTGTGGCTACCAAGGCACAGCCATGTGGGTTGCTCACAGCTGGTCAGAGTAAATGTATTGCACGGGCAATTGCCATAACAAAACAGGCTTTTCCTGCAGTGACCGACAGTCCCTGCTGAATCCTGAATCGCACACCAGCACACTTGCCTTGCTGACATGTTATGAGGCACTTTGCATCCAAGTGCAAGACAGTCAAGGGCAGTTAAGAAACCAAGGCATTCTGGGACCCCAGTCTTACTTTCTTTGGTCAAATTTGGGTTGTTTTTTTTGGCTCCAAACTCCCAAACTAGATAGCAATAAACCTGTTGTGGGCAGGTGTGTGCCCCCTGGCATCGAGGGCAGTGGTCTCAGTGGGGCAGCAGTGCCTGTGGAGGGCTGCCTGCTGCACCCTTGGCCCTTGCCAGCCAAATTCTTCATTCCACTCTGTGGTGCATGCTGGGCTCTCAGCAGTTGTCCCAGCAGAAGGAAGTGATCCAGAGGTGATACTGACTCCATCTGCCATAATCTCCCCTCCACCACTAGCAGGGCCTGCCTCAGGATTCCCAGCTCTGCCAGTGGGATGCTGCTCCTGATCAGTGCAGGGAAGAAACAACCATTTCTGGCATCTAGCATCTTGGAACTTGGTGAAATTGACTGAGCAGCCAGAAACATGGTAGTGTAGAGGGATTGCAGGATTCTGGTTTGAGTTTTGCAGGCTGAACAACTGAGAAGAAGTACAAAGTGGCCTTGGGGAAGGTTACCGAGGTACCATTAACAGGAAGGGAGCTGTCCTGCAAAACACTGGGCTGTCTCCGGGCTTCATGGAGCTACATTTGAGTGCTTACTTCCTGGCAGGTACCTACTGCTGCCTTCTCTAGCTGGGCAGGACAACTTTACAGAATGTGAAACAAAAAAATGCTACTTGCCACACTCTGTCTCTGGCAGCACAGGTTTTCTTACCCAGTGTAATAAATACTTCTTAAACGATCTCTTTCTCTGGAATAAAAAAGGACTATTAAAGTTTGTTGTTCTTCATCATACTGTGTTGCAAGGCCATGTGTGGCAAATGTACTACCACGCTGGTTTCTTTCTGGTGGCTCCTCATTGACATTTCCCTGCGTAAAGAACTAAGAGAAACCCCCAATCAGAGCAATTTTTCTTTGACATTTTACCATGAAAAAGAGCTAAATGAAGCTTGTCACCAGGGGAGAGCACATTGTGCTGGCTTCCCGGAGGCAATTTACAATGTACTGGAAAACTGGTGGCTGGCAGTAGGAGAGGCAGGCTGCCTACAGTACTGACACAGGGGGTCTGTGCAGAAAGCAGTCACGAGGCCCATGATCCTCTGACACAGTGTTTTTTATTTGAGAATTTGGCTTCTGTGAAAGAAGCAATAGCAGTCCCTGCTAAGGGAAACCTTGCTCCAGGTAATGTTTCAAGTAGATGAAACTTAAAGAAATAAATGTTTCTTAATGATAAAAAAAAAAAAGAGAGAGAGAAGGAAATGTGGAAATGGAATTTGTATTCTTGAGACCAAAATAAAATGCCTTTGCGAATTGGGTGTGTAGCAAAAAATTCAGTAAAAATTAGTTACACCTTTGTTTGCCCTAGTGGAGCTTGTGTCATTTCTGTCTGTTTCCTTTGTCAAGGAGACAACAGATACAAGAAAATTTCAGGGATTTGTACTGTTTTTAATATTTGAAATCTGAACTTGAAAAGCCTGTGTCCAGAAAATCAATGATCAAAGTTGGCTGTGGTTTGGGAAGTGAAATATTTCAGGATTGTTTGCCTCTTTTTTCCCATGTGAAAAACTGTGTAATAACTACAACAAATGTATCTTCCATAAAGCAGACTCTCAATTGTGGACTTTTTAATTAGAATACTATATACTTCAGGAATATCTAACTGAAACTTTCCAAACTTCTTTTGTGAACTTTGATGCAGGGTTAAAATCAACTAAAAGTCCTTTATACCCTTCCGGCATGTCTACAGTACTTACCCCAAGGCTCTGAAATCTTTAAAGTAAACCGTTAACACTTTCAGGAAGTGAATTTGTAGTTAATTTTTTAGGAAGTTATAACAGCAAAGAAAATGCAGTGAAATACCTCTAGAAGGATGGAGGGGCAACTCTGATATGCAGAGAAAGTTCACTGGAAGTACTGAAATTGGGTGACTGGTCCTGCTTTTTTGCTCATCTTCAGTTTGTATGCAGGGGGCTCCTGAAGGCCCTGAAGGAGCAAGATGAGGAACTGAATCTAGGGGGACTCACTTGCTGGTGATAGCAATAGGAAAGAAGCTCACAACTCCTTGCTTATTATACTTAACTCTTAGGCAAGATAGATTTGGATGCTGGTCTCTACAGAGGTACTGCCCTTTTGTTTGAAAGCTGTAATGAAAAGGCCAGCTTTCTGGAGGAATACATTTGTTGAAGCTCTGTTTACAAAGTAACTTATTAACTCAAAAAACATTGCTTTATTTTGGAGCTGTATTTAAGCACACTTTATCACTCCTCCAAATGTCTCCGAATTACTGCACTTGCTTTCTCTCTGGTGTAGTATTGCTTAGTCATAGCTTATGAAGCACCAGGGTGGAGGGTGGAAAAGCCAGGTTATGTAGATCAGTTACAATTCTAGACTGAAAAATTCTACAGAAGTGCATCTTGATTAAGACCGTAATTTCTAAAGTGCTTCCTTGCAGTCTGTGCAGTCCTTTTCTCTCAGCCTTGTAATGGGAAGAAGAGCTTTCAGCTGCAGCCTGCAGTGACTGTTAAGCTGAAGACCATGTGAATGTGTTTTTATTCTGATGCCTAACTCTTCATCTGAGTAGGAAGAGCTGAGGCACTGATAGCTGGAATTGATGCATTAGAATCTCTTGGAGACTGACTAAATTACTGTAGAAAGTGATTATCAGTAATGTTAGTGCTTCTAAATACACTGCAACTGTTGGGATGACAAATCTCCTTAGTCAAAACCAAACCTATTTTGACAAAGACATTGAATTTTAGAAAAACACTTGTTTTTAGTAATGCTGATATGGACTTGCAACTTTTTTTCCTCCACCTTTTTTTAGTTATATTAATTATCGCTGCTAATATTTGTTGAGCATTCTCCTTGCAATAATGAAAGTGTCTGCATTGGTTACAACTGTCTCCAGCCTTTCCTTCTATGTAATATTTTTCCTGGCTTTCATAAAGATCATTGAAGTAGGCATGTGGATTCCAACTGCTTTGAAACACTCATTGCTGAAGTCAGAAATTGAGGTGGTGTTAGGTCAAAGCTTTTAAACAAGGAGAGAGCTTCTGTGCACAGCACTGAGTTGCAGAAGTAGGATAATGCTAGTGTTCTAGCTTTATACTTCTATAAGCCATCTCTAGAAATCACCTAATCAATTTCTCTGCTTTAAAAGAAGATGTGATTTCTAATCAATTTCTCTGCTTTAAAAGAAGATCAGTTTAGCTGCCTGTAAATATAGAGAAAGATCGGTGGTATTCTCTGCATAACTAACTGAAAAATAAAACATTCTCTTCTTAAGTAAACTCTCTTCTTAACAAAATACGTACTGCTAAATTTTTTATGATGACTCAAAGGCAGTTCTTATAAGCAGAGATCATGTTGAAAAACATACAAGAAGTTGTTGATGTTTTTTAAGAGAAAGTGTATGCTGCTAAGAATCTGAAACACAAATGGGTGGAATCCTAAAGGTTAGTGGTAGTGTTGCTGTTCTATTTCATGCAATGAAAGAGATTCAAGGAGGATAAGGTGATGATGCATCTATTTCTCATATTAATTTGATACAAGCTTTTAACTTTTCAGTGATCTGTTCTTATTTCTCATGTAAGTTCTGAAAAAGTTAGATAATCAGATCTCTAAAAAATGGATGTTTTCCTGTCTTCTCAAGTCTAACTGGAAACCTCATTCTTGCTCCACAAGGAACACTTAGGCAAATCAAATGCATGCTTAACCTGGGCCCATGTAATTATTCAGCAGTCATGCTCCAAATTTGCTGTCTCTCTAGTGCTGTATAACAGCACTTCCAAATCCTATCAAAGGAAGAGAACACTGTGTTTTTAATTAAGTGAGCTGGTTTTGGCACTGATGATTTTCATCCGTTACTTTCACAAGAATGCTGTGATTGTTAGCACAAAGTTCTAATAGAATTTATTTCCATGTTAAACAAAACTAATATCAAAGTAATAACAAGCAGCAATCTTCAGTTCAGCATATTTTAATATAAAGCTGTGTAGATTGGATTACTAAGTCATAGGCTTTAATTTTCCATTAAGGAAGGCAGTTGGAGACAGTTACAGGGATTTGGCTAGAGGTTAACTATATAAAAAGAAAAATAAAATGCTTGTCACTGTCTTTTCTTCTCACTCCAGCAACTGAATCTGTACTGTGCTCTCAGATTAGACAGCATACGGGTGCTGCAGTCTTCTCTGTCTTCATAGTTAGGTCTATAAGCCAAAGAAAAATTATTTTAGTGTGATTTTGGATAATTGTGCCATTTAGTTCAGTTATGGTGAGACCGTTGATAAAGAGAGAAAGTAAAAAAAACCTGAAGCTAACCTGAAGGAGGTATATTTATATTTTCAGAAGAATACTGGATTGAAATTAGAAAATAAATGTGGAATTTCATACCAAGAGAATTTCTATGAGTGAAGTGTCTTGGCAAATGCAGGAACTTCAGAAGGTTTGTACTCTAAATGCAGCAATACTTAAAATGAATGACTGAGCTGGACCTAAAAGCAAGTGGGTAGGTAAATGTCCAAGAATTTCCCACTGAAATACTATTTCTTAAGAAACAGATTTTTTTTTTTTTTTAATATTATGAGAAAGATAGAATATAGGGGAGGGGAAGACAGTTTCTGTGTTGATGCTGGTTATACAGCAAGATTTGTAGATTAATCCTTTTACCCATGTTGCAGATTGATAGTTAACTGCATGATATGCCATCTGCTTAACTGTTTAACATCTGTTTAACTGTTAAGTTAGACTTAATCTTTGTGCGTATATGCTTTTACTTTTTATTTATTCATTAAAAGACTTCTTACAAGGAATTAAGCTGTCTAAATAAAAGGAAGTAAATAACCTTGAAAACAGCAGAATTGTATTTTTAATGGGGTATGTAGAAGCTTCAAATTAGTACTTTAGATTACAGTTAATTCCCTTTTTTGGTAGATTAAAGTATTTGTTTAAAACTGTATGTGTTAACTTGAACATGCAATTACTCCATCCACAGTTAAGAACATAATAGGTTCTGAAGAACTGTTCCTGTCAAATTACTGAATAAGCCCTACTGAGTTTTAAGTACTGGGTGAGTGTGAACAACATGTTTGGGATTCAGCACTCAGTTTAGTCAAGACCAGAAATGTAATTGTCAGGGTGGTTTGGGTTTGGCTGTTTCTTTTTCAGTTATGTTTTCGCTGTGCTTTTGCCATTTTATTGTGAAGGTGGGCTAGGCAAGTTGGAAGGAAAGCAAGTGTCAAGCCTAATATAGGCAGCAAGATGGTGATTTGGAGAAGGGCATCTCTCAAAATCTCATTCATCTCTCTTTAGGAGTACTGGTTCATTTCTTCAGCTGAGCTACAGGAAGAGATCTGAATACCTGGCTGCCATGCTGAAGTCAGGTTAATGTGAAAGGACAGGAAAAAGCCATAACAATGAGAGCAGAGGTGAAAGGAGTGAGGAGAAATTTATGGTCTTTCCAAGTTTTGGACAAAATTGCTTAAAGACTAATATTTAATGAGATACAAGAGAAGGTGGACTTACTTGCAAGTGCTGAAGCTGCAGCTGAATCTGGAGGCCTTAAAAATCCAAAATTAGGACAACTGAGCAAGGAAAATAAGTACAGCAGGCTGCCGTTGGTGAAAATCCTTAGAAGTACTCCTTTCTTTTGTATTAAAAGAGCATGGTGAATGGGATGAAGGGGACTGAAGCTGGTAAGCAGCCTATGAAACCATACAGCTTGTTCAAAAGTTAGTGTTAATAAAAAGTGAAGGGAAAGCAAGAGGTGTTTCATTTGTATTGTAGAATTTTGACCAAGAAAGAGTACAAACCATACAGCGGAGGAATTGGAGCCCGCTGTGCTGTCTGGCATCGGTTGCCACGGTGGACAAGGCTGGTGTGTCCCCTGTATTGTAACCAGGGAACCAGTGGCCACCCTGGGGCAAGAAAGGACAGGAGGGAGAATACCAGGAGGTGCTATGCTCTGAACTCTATTAAATCTTGGACTTGCCAGGTTTGCTGCCCCTGCCATTATTTCTAATTTAAGGAGGTGGAATAAACTCATGAAATGGTGGCAGCTGTGTGTTAAAAGTAGCAAAACACTTTATTCATAGGTCTTAGTTTGAAAGCAGACAAGGTATTAACATTGAACAGATGTGAGCTGTTTCTGTGAATCTTCAAGTCCTTCCCGGAATTATTCCATTGTATCAGTGTTGAAAAGAGGAATCTAACCAGCAAAATAGTTTGAAGAATTCTGTGTGATTTCTTAAATCTTCTCGTGTATTCACTGACATTAAGTTTTACACCTTTAGGTAGCATTTGGTATGAAGTTGTGTCATGTCTTGATCATAAGGTAATAATTTAATGTGTGGGTTTTTTCATTTACCTTGCACATGAGTTTGATAGATTACTCTTTTATTAAATATGAAAATTATAAAGGTTATTTTTAATGCCATAAAAAATTTGAAGACAACTTAAGAAAACAGAAATCACATTAATTTTGTGGTTCTCTAAATTGAGGGAAGTTGAGTCACTGGAAACTTTTCTTGCCCTTAAAAAAGATGAAAAGTCAATAAAAATGTTAACCTGGATTTAAGACTAACTAATGAGGTATATAGAAATAGAGTTTTGGCAGCATCAGAGGTTAAGCTTAAGAACTGATTGAAGGATTAAAGATGCACATTTCTTGTACAGCATTTTTTTCTGAGCAGGTGATTTCCAAAGGCTTTAATGAAATTTTTATTACATTATTGAGTTGTTACCTGCCAATTTGAGTTTATGGATGTTAAGTCTTATTAAAGTCCTTCGTAAACTTCATTTTCTGATATTTTAAAACAATTATGAAATGGCTTCATAAGCCTGGACTGTCTCTGAATTTCATGCTTTATGTGACAGTTTAGATAATAAATATTTGTTTAAATACTCTACCTACCGGAGAACAGAGCTTTCCATTCTTTGCTGTAACTCCTGTATTCTTCTTCCTCATTCTTTTAAACAATGGTATCTTTAAATAGAGATAAATTTGAGTTCAGTGCAAATAAATTCTTCAGAGGTTATGTTCTTATGATGTTTTTTTAATACTAAATTTGTGATACATGTTTCTATTTTAATACCGTGTTGTAGTTTAATATCTCTGCCTTTATTTTGGCAATCAAAAGGGTCTTGAACATTATTAATGTTCACAGATCCGTGTAATATGCTGAGTTGGAAATGACCTATCAGGATCATCGAGCCCAGCTCCTGGCCTGGCAGAGGACATCTGTGAGACACACACCATGTGCCTGAGTGTTGTGCAGATGCTTCTTGCACTCTGGCAGGCTGGTGCCGGGATTGCAGCCCTCGGGAGCCGGTTCCAGTGCCCAGACACCCTCCTGATATGCAGCCTGCCCTGACACAGGTCCAGGCCATTCCCTCAGGTCCTGTCACTTTCACCACAGAGGAGAGTTCAGTGCCTGCCTCTCCTCTCCCTCCCATGAGGAAGTTGTACCTGCAGTGAGGACTGTCCTCTCTCTCCTCTTCCCCAGGCTGAACAGATCAGGTGGCCTCAGCTGCTCATCATTATGGCTTCCCCTCAAGGGCCTTCTCCATCCTCATGGCCCTCCTTTGGACATTCTCTAATAGCTGTATGTCATTATTACATTGTGGTTGAACATTGTTTACTTGTTCCTATGCTGTAATATCAGGCTGAGGGAGTTGGGGCTGTTCAGCCTGGAAAACAGAAGGTTCTGCAGAGACCTTCAGCAGTCTTTCAATACCTGAAGGGGGCTTAGAGGAAGGCTGGAGGAGGATTTTTTTACAAGGGCATGTAGTGGTAAACAAGAGGAATGGCTTTAAACTGAAATACAGAATTCAAAGAACAGATATTAGGAAGACATTCTTTACTAGGGTGGTGAGGTACTGGAGGAACTGGTTGTCCAGAGGAATTGTGGATGCCCCATCCCTGGAAATGTTCAGTGCCAAGTTGGATGGAGCTTTGAGTAATCTGGTTTAGTGGAAGTGTCACTGCCTATTGCAGGGGAGTTGGAACTTGATGTTTAAGGTCTCTTCTAACACAAACTCTTCTATGGCTCTGTTGATGNGAGAAATTCTACTTCTCCAAAGAGATAGAGGACAAGCAACAGTAGATTTAACATGTGTTTTCCCACACTGATATTCTCCAGGCCTTGGTATTCCCAGCTGTAAGGTCACTTCAGTGAATCTACCATCCTCATCACCATTCTTCCCCTTTTAACCCTTTTCTCCCAAAAGGAAAGGAAGACAGCACCTCTCCTTGTAATTAGGCTTGAATCNCTTTGAGTAATCTGGTTTAGTGGAAGTGTCACTGCCTATTGCAGGGGAGTTGGAACTTGATGTTTAAGGTCTCTTCTAACACAAACTCTTCTATGGCTCTGTTGATGTGTAATGCATCATGACTCACCTAAACGTTCCTTTAAAGTGGTGAAGCAAACCACAGTTCAGCCACATCTAATTAAGTATCAAGGAGTTGGACTATGTAAGGAAAATACTAATAGCTTCAGTTTTGAACTGTGAATCAGTGTGCACAGGTGACTGAGAGCAACCACAAAAAAACCACAGCTGAAATGCAAACAATAAAGGTACTCAAATAGCTCGCCAACTGGAGGATCCTGAAACAAGGCTGGGCTGCAGAGGCACAGAACGAGGGCAGGCACCGTCAGGCTCAGTCCAGTCCCAGCGGGCAGCAGGGCTGCTGCTGTGCCCTTTTGTCCAGGGCCTGAGCACGCCGAGTTTGGCACCATGCTGTGATCTCCCTGTGCTTTTTATCATCTCTGCTTTGGTCCCTCTTCCAGTGAGGTGCTCAAGCCTGTCTGGGATAGGGTCTGTAAACACCTATGTTATCTCTACAGAGAAATTCTACTTCTCCAAAGAGATAGAGGACAAGCAACAGTAGATTTAACATGTGTTTTCCCACACTGATATTCTCCAGGCCTTGGCATTCCAAGCTTGAATGAATCCATAGTCTTCTTTGCTGTTCTTCTTCCCCTTTTAACCCTTTCCTCTAAACACAAACAGACCTGATGTCATTTTTTCCCCAGTGTTTTCATAACTGTTTTCACATTGAATCACATAATAAAGCATCTCTGACTCTACTTTTCGTAATTCTCCCCCCGTCAGGGTCACATGCCAACACTTGAGAATCACACTGAGCAGATCTACATGTAGCTCTATGGGGAAAATTGGTATAACTCAGTCAGAACACAGGATTTTGCTGAAAATCCTGTTCAGTTTTGAGCTGTGAATTGAAACAAAACCATTTTTAAAAGGAAAAAATTTGTGAAGGCACTCTCCTTGGATAAAAGAGATGACTGCATTCTCCTCTGGTTACATAGCAGCCGTACTTGGCAAGGGCTAGGCATTAGCCTTCAGACAAACTACAGCAGTAGGATGAAAATACTGCAGGCATTTGGACTTTTAATTTCTTTTTCAAGGTGCTCTATTTCTAATTAAAACCCTTTTCAAGGATAGAAACTCATTTACTTCTTATGGTAAAATATATCAAATATTTATTCCCTTCACAGTACATTGTGTATAAAATAAACAGTAAACAAAATATAATCCCAAAATACCATCTATTCATATTTTTATCCTGTTTTTAAAATCCTCATAGTATTGTAAACAGAGATACTGTGCATGTTTATATGTACACAGAGGATGGCTGAAAGCTGTGCTTTATTCCACTTTATGAAATTCAGCCAAATCAAGAGATTGCCTTTTTTCTAAGCTTATTTGTAAATGTGAAGAATTCTTCAGTCATCTATTGTTTACTGCCAAATTGCTGATACAGGAGCCTCATCTCTGCCTGATGGACTGTACTAGTTCATAAATGCTTTTCAGCTCAGCAGATATAAGCACAGGTGTGTGAACACATTCATGAGTCAGCTGTTTAACTTGCTTGACATTAAGTTAGTTGGAAAACCTTTATCATGGTTCTCTCAATCCCGAGCAGATGCCGATCCTTCAGGTGAGTGTGCTGGCAAAGGGACATGGAAAGCTGTACAGGGATGGTTGGTCTTACTTTTGACATAGAGGCACAGGACACAGCTGTCTTTCTTCATCCCCTTCTCTCAGCCAGAGCTGTCTGATTAATCTGCTCCCACTTAATTAATTACTGTACTGAGGAGCTGTGTTCCGTGTGATGTGATCTTGACCAAATCTGTAAATGGATAAACAGGCTCCATAGGGTCCCTTGGCCATGACAGGCACTTGCCTTTCTAAATGTGTGGCACAGAAACCAGTTTATTTCTGTGATAAACCACCCTCACAGTGCAGAATTAAAACACTTGTGGTAGCACTCAGTGCTGCATACACATGCATATCCATACTCCAGCGAAGTAATAGTCTCTCATCTTTTCGTCTCTTTTTCTCTTCCTCCCCATCTCCAATATGACTATTCCTCTAAATTTTTTCATACACTACTTGGAACAGTACGAAGCATTTAAGAAATAATAATAAAAACCAGTGAACAATGTCTATTTTTCTCAGATACCTTATTTAGGTCTGTCATAAAATTTTTTAGCATGCTCTTAGGACTAGTGGCTCTTCTGGGTATCTGAGAAAACGGTGAAGAGAATCACTTTCCTGGAAGCTTAGGAAGTGTCTAGAGAAGTCTGTTAGCAACCTAATAAAATTACAGAAATCAGCAGAGCAACAGAAACCTCCGATTTCATTAGTGTTATGTGCTGAGGTTAACAGAACAAGAGGATTTCTGTAGGATATAAATACATAGCTAAAAGGCACGTTTTCAAAATAACCAAATCACAAAAATATGAGGCACAAGCTTTGAAATGCTGGAGAAAATAACAGATTGGACAAATTCTCTGCTTCTTTGTGTCTGGTTTCAGCTGTAACAGAGTTTGTTTCCTTCTTAGTGGCTTGTACAATGCTGTGGTTTGGATTTAGCATGAGGACGATGTTGGTAACACACTGGGGTTTCCATTGCTCCTCAGTAGTGCCTACCTTAAGGACTTAGCAGCTTCCTGTGCTCTGCCAGCTAGCAGGTGCACAAGATGCTGTGACCGTCTGCTCAGACTGGACAGCTGACCCAAACTGGCCATTTTGGGCCACGTTAGAACATACCATGAAAATCATACCCAGTATATAATCCAGGGGGAGTTTATAACGAGAGAGGGGCAGTCACTGCAGACCACTGGGTTTGGTCATCGCTGTGTGCTGAACAATTGCATTGTGCATTGCTTCTCTTAGGTTTTATTTCTCTCACCCTCTCCCTTCCATTGCTGTTGTTATTGTTTTTGCTTTTATTAGGTTTTTCTTTTTCTTCATTCTTTTCTTCATCATTGTAGCTATTAAACTGTTCCTATCTTAACCCTTAAGTTTTTGGGGTTTTTTTTTTCTGATTGTCCTCCCCATGACACCTGTGAGGAGCTGGGAAGTGGTGTTTGATTCCATCTGGGATTAAATCACAACACTGTAATTCTTTATTTTCTGATCCATCACACAACCAGATTTCCGCTACACAAAGTTATGGTAGATACTTTAGCCTATAAATAGGCTTAAAAATTTAACTTGGCCCACCTGTTTATTAACTGATTGAAACATCAAATTCTGCTTCATCTTGTCCTGTTATAGACACTATCAAAGTGCTTCTATTAGTTTAATTTCTAAGTTAACAGTTATGCTGTTCCAACTGTATTTGAATAGGTAGTACAACAGAAGTTTCAGCTAGTCTGTAGAGACAAAAAAGGTATCTAAATAAATTATACAGCAATAGAATTAATTTTGAAAGTTTATATAAAATATATAAAAGAAGAATTATTTTTTATATTTTGCATGTTTTGGTAAAATAACTTTGAATATTTGATGTACTTGTAGTGGAGGATTATCAAACTTAGCATCACATACATTTTGTCACTGTGGTGGAATCATGGTACTTTTGGAACTTGGTAATTAGACACCAAAATTTATTCCAAATCAGAAATAAATAAAAATAATTAAAAAGATGGGGAGTTTTATAAGTGTATAAATTCATCTGTGCATAACGGGGAATTTGGACCTTAATCATTATCAGAACTCAGAAATACCAGGTGTCAGTACACTTGGGTTTTTTATAAATGTGATTTTCCCCTTTGCTTCCCCTTCCTGCTGCTGCTCTTTTTGTCTTTGCTGCTCTTCCAGAATACTTAAAAGGAAAGTATATTAGCATGCATTGTACTGATAGATGTAAATAACAACTCCATTTTAACCCTTCACCTATTGGAAATGTACTGCACAATTACCTAACACGTGTTGCTCTCCTGCCTGTGTGCTTGCAGCACTCAGCTTTTTGTTGTTCCACAGACAAATCCGGTTAAACCCTTCTGTTTGCTTTTCTGTACTAGTAGTACTTGAAAGAGTCAGTTCTTAATAGTGATCTCCATGGTCCACCATCAGATTCCAGCTGGTTTATTCTTCTTCTTAGTCACTCATATATCATTTGAGGAGTACCTTCTCTTTAGCTTAAATACTGTATCATGTTTAACTTCTCTTTTTTCTTTTCTTCAGTACTGCTTTTATCATGTGACTCCCAAATCAGTGCTTCTATTACGCTATGGCCACCATGCCCTTTCCTATAACAACTGCTTATGTGCAGCCTGAAACGAGTTTCTGGTGATAAATAGGCTTCAGGTGCTTCCAGCTCCTTCTCATACCAGGTGTAGAGATGCTGTTCCTTCATGTTGCCAGGTGGTCACGTCTGTGGACAGGTGTTCCTTTTCTTTGGAAAAGACTTGGGTACTGCTGCCTCACCAGCGAGTTTTGCGAGAGCTAGCCTTGTTAGAGGTGACAGACAGCAGTATTGGATAGCAGTGGTTGCTCACTGAAGGAGCTGGCTCTTGCTGGGATGCTCCTGGGGCTGCAAATCCCCTGCTCCACTGGCCTTCGCTGCAGCAGGTCTCTGAGGAAAGACAGAAGCGTTGTACAGGAGGCTGATAGGTGTGTTCCTTTGGAGGAAACAAGTGGCCCCGTGGTTGAGTTGCAGTTTCTTTCACAGGCCAGTCTAATAGTATTATGTAAATCTCTTTATGTGGGATTAGTGCAATTTTTAAAAGAGAAGCAGTCAGACAAATAGTAAATGTAGATGCATCTCAGTACATTGTGTTTTCAGAGTTGTGTACTGAATATCAAATTTTTAATAGGAGAAAAATGCCTACATTGCAGAAACATTTCCAAGGCATCTTATTACTCTGATGGCAACTTAGTGCCTTTTCCTTACTCCTATTTTCTGCTCCTTATTAAACTTTGGAATGCAGTCTTCAGAAGATGGCATGGAAAGTTGCCCCATTCTTGGTCTGTTGTGGCCATAACTACTAGAAAATTGGTCACCACTTGACCAACTCAGTGTGCAGCTTAGAACTCTTTCACCAGGTTCTAAGAGTTTTACTCCTCACAGAATGAGTTAGCTGGGAAGAGGCAGCTGGGAGTGGGAAAGAATACAGAGTGTCTGCTACCCTCAGACAGTGTCAATATCTTTGTGGAACAAATGCAAGTACTTTTTTGTGTTTTCCCTTTGATTCTAAACCAAATGCCTCTGCATTTAAAACTTCCCTTAATTTATGCTAATGAGTAGTTGTTTTGTGATCCCACTAAGCAAGGACCAATAAAAGTTGACATATAGAGGTTTTATTGGTGCTTCCATCCCCTATCTGCATAACTTTTGCTTATACATATACTTATTGTAAAGAGCAGTGTGTCTCATGATGTAAAAAGGATGCAGAAATGTCTTGATTAGGTAATGAGTAAGTACTTTTTCTTAAGTGAGTCTGAAAGATCAGTGGATGTGGATGTATGCCAAGTGTCCCACAAAGAGTAGGTTTAGGGTAGTAATTAAGGGCTGGTTGAGTTAAGAATTACAAGATCACAAAACAAATTACTATTATTAGCAGAACTATTTGTTCTTATATCAAGATGTCATCCTGCCTTGCTGTTTAACCTGATCCTGCTACGTGGAAAAAGAATGATGTTAAATCCTTTATTAAATTTAGTACATTTATGATCTACTTAGGGGTGAGGGTGCAGGGTTTCTTCTAAAATGGCAATGATGTTTTGACTCCATGCCATTTAAATTAAACCTAAAAAGGCAAGGAAACTTAAAAACTAAAGGACTTTTCTAGCTTTGAAGATGCTGTATGAATGAATGCTTAATCTGAAAATAGCGGATCTGTGGGAAGATATTACTGGATATTCTATAAGTGTTAGCCCATGCAAAGCTGATTTATATCAGATTGTTGCTGCAGTTCTACTAGGGGAAGCCCAGTAAATGCCTTTCATTTACACATCTCTGCTTTTAAAACAGGAGTTTAGAGAGAGTTGTAAAATGGTGTGGCTTAGGGATCACAGGCATGAAACAGCCCCTTTGATTACAGCTTAAGTGTGATCTGTGTGTACAGCATTTAATAACAAACAGCTAATTGTGCAGTTGTGTGCTGAGTAAATACCACAACAGCAACAACAAATGAAGGTTATTTGGTGTATAACTGGCACTTACTCAAGATACTTGTTAGTTGATAACTTTCTTACAGTCTTGAGTAGTGTCAAGATTTTTGGAGCTTCACCTCCTATAAACCATGGATGAGACTAATCTTTAAAATTGTGTGTTTTAAAAAATGTGTTGGACTTCTCATAACATTTTTATATTCAGTAGTGATAATTCAGGGCATCGTTCCAACAGAGTGTTGTGGACAGAGAAAATAGTGAAAGACTGAAATAATTAATTACATAGCTCAGAAGAGAGGAGATCTACTTGTCTTATGTAGCCCCCCCCGTTCCAGGAGGTCAGCTTCATGCTGTAATAAGTCAAGATAAGTTTAGAGTCTTAGTCTTAAAGGCATTGGAAGCATGAAGTGGCTTTGGGGAGTGATGTAATTCAAGTATGTATAATAAATACTATGTAAAAATCATCATGCCAGTAAAACACAGACAATGCTTAATCCCCAACAGCTTTTATAAAAAAATCTTCTTGGATATCAGAATATATTGTATGTCTGTGTAGTTCAGATTTATGTTTTTCCTTTTTTTACTCCAGAGCTGATGTTAGTTGTAATTGGTGAGGGTGGGTAGGGGGAAATGTTGTTTCTTTTTTTTGTTTGTTTTGTTGATTTACCATAGTGAAGCAGTAGCTTTTGCTAAACTTAGAGGTTGATCATGGGTAAGAAAGTGGTTAGCCATACAACATTCAAGCCTATGGATGAATCATAAGGAGAGAAATACTCTTCTTCCTCTATCAGACATTTTAGACTTATGGTTTGAAAGCCAGTGCAAGGTGGTCAAAAGACAAACAGCAGCTTTTGACTTCCCTGTGATCCATGAGCTTGAGTAGCTGTTTGGAGTTGTGGTGGTGTCTGCATCTCTCTACTACTCCACTTTATTGTTTCTCTTAAACTGTAAATTTTCTGCAAAACTGACTGCTCTTTAAATAAAGCTTTGTATCCTTGTGGAGATGTGCATGTTGTGGGGGAGAGTGTGAGACAATCACTTGGTTTTCTCCCTGGAAGCAAGAACTGTGTTATCAATTCAGCTGTGCGAATACCTCTACTCTGGCAGTGCAAGATTGCTCAGACCTTGGAGATCAAATTCAGTTTTTGTGAAATTGGACTGAACCAAGCAGAGAAGGCTGATGACCTTAGGACACCTTGTCTAGCTCTCTGTTGCCAGTTTAGGATGATACAGGTGTTCCACAGGTCTTCCTCTTCTCTTTCAGTCATATATGAATGTCTTACATGTCAAAAAGCACCTTGAAAACAGTAGCAGGCCAAGTCCAGGCAGGTGAAGCAGGTTTACCAGGCTGTGTGTGATGGAGAAGAGGATAAAGTGTGGTCTGAAGCCCCGCTACGTCTACTTTCATTTGCAGTAGTAATGTGGGGGTCCCTGTATGGCAAATCTGGTCCTTGAAAACTTTGTGCTGAATGAGGGCACAAGTGAAATTTAAGGCAAAGTTATTTTTCATGCAACATAGTATCTTCTCACAAGTTCATTAACTGATTTCATTAAACAATGAAGAATGGAGCTTGAATGGTTATCGGAATACTGAAATAAATCTGAACTTCAACTTGAGACTGTTGACTTAAGACTTCTCTCAAGGTTTACTTCTCTCGCTACGCATGGCTGTACACAAGAATTTCCCAGATGGTAGTGGCTGCTCTGGAGTGTCTTTTTAAGAGTTCACATGAGGGATCCTGTCTTTGCCCTGCCCTTCTAGGAGTGGCAGTCATTTAGCCTTGCCCAACTACGTGTCCCAGCTCAGGACAGTGTGCCACTCAGGGTACTATGTGGGATCAGCGTAGAAATGGTGGTGTGAAATATGTAGCTCTGAATGCCATATGGCTGTTCAAGTAGTCAAACCTATTAGGGCTAGCTTTGGTTTAATTGCTGTTCTAACTCTGCTTTAGAGAGCAGCTTCTTCTTCAATTAAGACGGTAAGCTAAATTCAAAAGATGTTCTCATTAGTATGATTTTATAAGTCTGTGATTCCTTCATATTGTGAAAAAAAACAGGAACTGAATTTCTTGAAAGATTAGAGAAACATAAAAGAAAAATAGTTTTAGAAATCCTGTTCTTTCTTTAAGTCAACATTAGACTCCTGGAGATTTCTGATCTAGATCAGCATCTACATATAGCAACAGCAGGCTTGTACATAAATGATAATGTGCTGGAGTCAGCAGCTTCCTGGAGTTTCTTCTTTTTAATACAAACATGGGGTTTGTTTCTCAGTGCCTCAGTACTTTTCTCATCTTCAAACCTGTACTTAACAAGATGATATAGTAACTGTAATTCTAGATTCTAGTGTATTTAGTCAGTGCTTTAAAAATCCAAAGTGCTGAAACCATAATGAAACCAAATTTTATTTTAAAAACTTTTTTTTTAAAACAAAGTTCAGGATAGAATAAAGTGAATATTGAAAAATCATGTAGATTTTAAGAAGCTATTAATTGTCCCAACTCCAGAACAAAGAGAAAGTATTCAACAAGCATGTGGGAGGAGAAATCCAGAAACCATTACTTTTGCCCAGTAATTCTGGGTGCACATATTTGTCAAAAATCCAGTGGCCCTCACTGATGAGTTGTTACCTTTTACTTACTGATGTGCTGAAATATGTACATTCATGTGATGCAAAAGGCATGTCTTAAATCACCTTTCCTGCCTCTTCCAGGTTTTTTTCAAGTGTTTTTCTAGATAGCATAAAAAGTAGTAATATACTTTGGTCAGTCAGAGTTAAAAACTGATTTTCCCCACCACAGTAAACAGGTTACTCTTAACTCTGTGTTTTCTTGAACTGAGCACTTGTCATCTTTTTTTTTTTTTTTCCAGTGGGCAGTTTGCCGTAGTGAAAAAATGTCGTGAGAAAAGTACTGGTCAGCAATTTGCAGCAAAATTCATCAAGAAAAGGAGAACAAAGTCCAGCCGTCGTGGAGTAAGCCGGGAAGATATTGAGCGAGAAGTTGGAATACTGAAAGAGATTCAGCATCCTAATGTGATTACGCTGCATGATGTCTATGAGAACAAAACAGATGTCATTCTTATTCTGGAACTGTAAGTAACTCTAGAGATCCGTGGATGAGTAGGAGAATATTTGTTTCTGTGTTTTTTAAAAAACAGACATTTCTAGAATTGCAGTGATGTAATGGAAATTCCTTACTACCCCAAAAGAAAATACATTATAGGTTTAGTAATCTTCATTTCTAAGTCAGTGTTGTAGCTTCTTGATTTCTGCACATATTTTTCACTGTAAATGCACTAAAAAGTAAAAAAAACAAAACAAAACAAAAACAAACAAACAGAAAAACCCCAAAAAAACCCCCAAAAAACCCCAGCATATTTAGGATTTCTTTTTTCTGTTTTTTACTTTAATCCCTGTTGATGCTATGTGTGGATCCAGAAGAATAGCCTGGAACTAAATAAACTGATTTGAAGCTCAGAGCACAGGAAAATAGAGATTCTGAGTGCAGATTAGTTCAGCAAATTTTACTGTGTTTTGTGTTGGTATAAATGGTCTCAATGAATGCTTTTTCTCATTTTCTAACCCACATAAGACAGAACAGAATTTTCCCCGTTCTCTCATGTGGAAATGAGAACTGAACTTTCACACTGTTTCCTACTGCTTTAGTTCCCAATTTTTCATCCAATGTCATTGCTAATATATTGAGGTAAATATGTCAGCAGAGACTACTTCTGCATTTTTTTCAAGTCTGGCTTCTAGTTCCTCAAAGACTGCAATTGTAGAAGTTAAGTGTTAGTCACCTGTTAAGAGTTTGTCAGTGCCCACTGCTGGAATGTGCATGTCTTTACACAGATGGCATGTCTGGCACTTTATTATTGCCATACCTGCTCAGTATCAGTTTACCATGCTTTAGAGGAAGAATTTAATGCAGGCAGAACACTTGGTACCAGAATCTTGAGCAGCACTTTTGTCTTTTTCTTGCCTGTTCATGTGGTTTTTCTTATATAGGTTTCCTCTTCTTGTTTACTAGCTTTGATAAATTGTATTTCTGCTTTATAAAGACACTTCAGTGTTGCATGGTTTCAGTAACACATAGATTTACAGTATAAATTTAAAAGAAAACTGAGAAGTAGCTTTTGGAGTTCTGTTTTTTTCTATGGTCTGTATAATCATGATACTAGTTTGTTATGTTTCTGCAAACATATTTTTATCCTTCTAGTCCACCATGTGATTTATTTATTGTTTATTTTTTATGGTTTATTGTAATAGTTGTGGTCTGGCTTGGTTTTTTAGTTCCAGTTGTATACACTTTCGTTAGTTTGCCAAATTTGGATAATTTAAGCAGGTATTTTTTTCCAAACTAAATTATCATCCCCAATGAAGTAGAAGTTCCTTATATTCTTATTTTTTCTGCGTTTTGTTCTGAGTTCTTTGAAGTGTGACGTGAATACACAGCAAAATTAGTGTGACGCTTATTCCTCTCCTCTTGATACTAACTCTCGTGTTCTCTTGCTCTGTGACCTTCCTGTCAGAGTATTGTTGCTTCTGCAGCTCCTTCTGCTCTAAAATGACGAATGAGATCAGGCCAGTGTCTGTACTTGAAAGCTGTGAGGGTGACTTGGTAATCATGGCAGTGGTGGGAGGAATGGCACTACTCCACCCTCCCACACTTCACACATGGAGCAGGAGCTCTTTTGGCAGCAAGGTTGCTCTGTGTGTGTGACAGTGTGTACCCACTACTGTCCACTGAGCAGAAGAATGGCAGTCTGCATACTCCATGAGCTTGACTGCTCTAGAGCTTGAAGCTCAGCAAATCATTTGCATTGCAATTTAGGTAATTGTTTTGCGAGGTGTGAAATCCCTGTATCTTTTCAGAGATTTTTTTTTTTTTTTTCACTTCTCCAAACTGCTTTGTGAGTCTTTCAAACTGAAAAAGTGCTCTTTTGGATATCACTAAGGTAACGCATTTATTTATTTAGACAGTCAAAGAGGAAAAGATGATGTTAGCAATCCCTTTGTAAACTTGAAAATGCTAACAGCTACAAAGTTTTGTAGTTCTCAAAATCACTGTGATGCTACATAAAGCTACTGAATAGACAGGATTGTCATTTAAATTGCATGGTTAGACCTTAAATATGTAATCCTTTTTCTCTGACATTCTAAAATTCTTATTTTGCCTAGAGACCTACCCTCTTGACAGTCTTTGTTCTCACAGAACAATTTCACATGAGCAGAAACAAGGCTGATATCTCATAAAATTACCTGTTTTGCTATCCTCAGAATCTACCCTAAGTGTCCGTTTTCTGTTCTGATTGGAACGTCATATATTTCCTAGCTTGAGTTCTGTCCTGACTACAATAATGAGGCAGTATATCAGAGAGAGAAACAATTTTGTACAACTGAGCAATTGCAGCTGCCCTTTTGTTGCCTGATGTCAACATGCACAGTCTGAGGGCAGCACGGTCTATGGGCTGTTCACTATTGGTTTTTATTTTTTGCTTCAGCAAGAGATTTGCTATATTGCATACAGCCTCCTAAACATTTTTCTGCCTTACTGTTTGGCAGTTTCTCCGTGGTGAGCAATTGACTGGACAAGGAGGAATGGCATCAAACTGAAAGATCCAAACTCAGATTGGATATTAGGGGCAAGTTCTTAACTGTGAGAGGGTGGTGAGGCACTGGAGCAGGTTGCCCAGACAAATTCTGGATCTCCATTCCTAGAAATGCTCAAGGCCAGGTTGGATGGGGCTCTGAGCAACTTGTTCGAGTGGGAGGTGTCCCTGCCCATGGCAGGGAGTTGGAACTTGATGATCTTTAAGGTCCCTTCCAATGCAAACCATTCCTCTGATTCTACTCAAGGTCATGATTTATATGCAGGAATATGTGGGCCGTTGGTTAATTATTGCAGTGGCCAAGTAGGGTCTGCACAGCAGCGAATACAAAACAGAGCTACTTTATATCCACATAGGCATCTGTTAGTTTTTTTTATTTCAGCTACCTTATACCAGGAAACTGATTTACCAAAAAACCCAAGTTCTATGAAACATTTAATTTATTTCATTCATTTATGAACATTTAATTAATTAATTAAGACATTTTATTAATTTATGAAACTTTTAAAACCAAATCCTTCCTTAAAAGATTCAGCAGCCATGCACAGGCATGAGATGTCCTTGAAGAACCTTACTTTATTGCAGTCTTTTGATATATTTAGAGCATTCAGACATATTTTCATACTCTAGGACTTAGTAACAAGTATCTCCTTTTTTGACTTGGAAATAACCTTTTAAATTTCCACTTTGTGGACTCTTCCATCATCTTGAAAGGGATGTTATGCATATTACATACAAACTAGAAGCCACTGTCTTTTCCTTGTCTAATTTAAAACCTTAATAATTTTTTTTCCCCTCTTACCACACAAATAATTGAATTAGTCAGAATTTCGTAGTATGTTTTTCTATCCAGCTGCAGCAATTAGAGTCTGTTATATGTTAGCAGTACTAAGCTATTTCTAGTGAGCTCTGCTGAAGCCATCATTTTTTCAAACTAGAAAACACAGATGTCTCTGCACAGCGATAATTATTTTCTTTCCTCAAGCGTGTTTTGCACCTACTTGGTTCCCCTTTTTCTGTCCTTGGATGCATCATTTCTCTCTTTCATTTCATTTTCTCTTCCACTTTATTATGTCTTTATTTAGACTGCAGATGTAAAATATGCTCAGTTTGTGGTTCTTTGTGGAGCCATGGTTATGGTTTCTTACAGCATTACAAAAAAATCATATTTTCATCCTGTATTGTGTAGTAATTCCTTAGAATTCATAAAAATAATGCAGGTGGTCTCTTTTTTTTTAAATGGCTTGATAGCAATACCTGACTCCTTTTACTTGGAAGCTGCGGATGGAGTTAGGTATTCATACTTCTCTCTGCAAGAAAACACGTATTTATTTCTGAATTTGAAATCTTAATTTAAGATGGCTAGCTCTTGTAGCATGATTCTGAATTATGTTTATCTGTTTTATGCATTTTTGGAAAAAAAAAAGCTTTGAAAGTATTAGAAGCATTTGTGCATTAAATACTAGGAGTTATGCTTCTTTTGAAAGTATAAACCTTCTTTTAAACTTAGTCATATGCATCACACTGTCTCTTGAGTTTCTGCTTTGTTGGTAGTTTCATGTTATTAATCAAAACAGAACTGTGCAATGAGAGGATGATACATCCTTGTGTAAAAATTATGATACTTTCATTAGTTGATTATTGAAGAGTAAATAAGGGCAAATAACTGTGAGTTCTTTAAATTTCTCTTCCATCTTACTGGGGCTTTAATTTAACTTTTTACAGTTATGCTCAGGAAGAGAGTTATAGCCTGTCTTCCAGAGAAGCTTGAAGTCTTCACAGGGTTTCTTTAATTTTCAGCTGTCTTTTAGTAGACAGCTGAGATTTTTGTTAATTTTACCCATAAATAAATAAGAAAGGTATTCTCCAGTGGCTTTGCCCTGAAATTTGAGAGGATTAAATATTTGGTGCTTCTGGGATGTAACAGATGGTTAGCAAGCCCTGTGACATTAATTTGTAGGTCTTGTGCCACCTTTTGATTTCAAAATCCAAAGTTCCAGGCCCACAGGTAGATGCACAGGGAATATGTAGACAGGTTGGAACAAAGGCTTGGCAGGTGCCTTGTCAGGCAGCTGTGACAGGACAGGCTCTAGAGCTGGTGTGGCTGTGCCATACAGTGAGCACATCCCAAAGGGAGAATTGGTTTCCTTGTGCTGCAGTCCCTGAGCAAAATCATTTCCCCTCTTGTTTGCTAAACCTGAATGCTCCTCATATATTAAATTTGAATGTTGTGGATGAGATCAAAATACTAAGGCACTCTGCTGGGCCAAGGTGTATCCAGACCAGTCAGGACCTGCTTTTTCCAGACTCTGGGTACTTCAGGAACTTCAGTGATGAAAACCTAAAACCAGTGGTGTTTGAGTGCAGAAAGATTCACAGGAGTGCTCAGGGCCCCTCCCTACCACCCTCCTTAGTGAGACTTAAATTTTAGTCCAGGTTTTGGTGCATGTGTCATGGGTGACCATTGAGGCCAATGCTTCTTATTCAGTATAATTGAAGAATTTAGGCGCACTAAAGAGAGAATTTCATGATAGCTGATGTCTCTTATAGAAGCTGGACAAATAAAAATGAAAAGGCACGGTGATGCTGGAACATGTGTTCATTTGCCTGGTAGCTAGATAAAGACAAATTGAAGAGCAATGTTGTTCAGCCAGTGGGTAATTTAATGAGCTAGCAGCCCTGTTCTGCTGTTTCAAAATGTTTGGTACACTTTGTACTTCTGAAGAGTGGGTTGGTAACTGCACAATTCATAAAGACAGTGAAATGAAGTCGATGTTAACCCCCTTATTTTTACATAAAACAGAAGTAATAATATTTGAGTCTAGTCTTGGGCTGACAACTGCATGACTGGCTGTCATACAGGACACATTTGACCACGGAATCCCTAGGGAAAGCTTTTCTTTTACAAATTGACAAAAGAAATGGACTAGAGAAGAATTTAGATAATTTATCAAATTGTATCTGTTTTAAAACTGGAATAAATTGATGGCATGCTTCTTTGACTTAGTTTATGTTGCTTTGAAATTTTGGCAATATAAATGTTTCTTCAAGGGATTTGGGTCTAGATCTTAAAGCTCATTTGTAGATTTTAAAATTCATTAGAAATCCTTAGATAATCATTAATTATCATTTAGGTGCTATTGCATAATAAGCAGTGTGATCATAGCATATGACTGAGTCATTACGAGGTGACCACGCTGACTTTGAAGGTTAATTGATTCTAAGTTCCCTGAGTAGGTTCCCATAATGACTTCCTCTGAGATCTGGCGATAGTTCTGTTTCATAGTTAAGAAAGCCTAGCAACTTGAAAAAGCACTATCCAGAAATCCTTTTTCCATGGGCGTGATGTATTTTATTTCCCAGAGGGAGGTGTGTGGGTTGCAATCACATCTGTCAACCTTCCTTTGGGAAGCCTGGGAAATGCTTTTACCACTGTTGCATTTTGCAAGAAAGAATGCAGTCAGCTGAAAGCTTTAATTTACTTCTCTCATTTCAGGGACGCTAACACTTCTGCCTAGAAGTATCGGTGAAATAACACATACCAGCTTTGCTCTTAGTGAAAATACTTCTAAAAATGTGCTCTGCTACTTTAAAACAATAGAAGAGGTCATGTTACAATGATGAAATAGATTTACTCAGCGCTTATGACTTTCTGTGTTACAACATGGTCAGTAATCAATTAGAATTAGGTGGAATTAAGATGTGACTGCCACAAAGCACAAACTCTGTATTTTATTGATCATTATATTTGAACAAGATATTATGACTGCAAGATTATGACTTAATTTAAATATAAACAGGTTTTATACAGGAACATTAACAATTAATGCTTTAGAGGAAAACATTATGTGAAGGTGAACATGGAGGCTTTGCAGCCTTAAAGGAATTTAGCTGTGACTTGGCTTGTAATCAAGTTTCTCTGTTAATCTGAATGGGTATGGGTTGCTGCCCATCCTTTACATACTGGGATTTTGGCAGTTAGAGTTGTCTAAGGGCACGAAGAACTGATCAGGGAGCTGTCTGGTAATTCCTGCCAGCAAACAAGGAAATTGAAAGCTCTGTGCTTCCCAGGGATACCAGGTAGTGATACTCCAGAGTCCATTACAGGAAGATTCACTAGTGCTTGGTGAACCTCTTGCCTCCACTCCCTTCAGGAAGCATCTTTATCCAGCTGGTGGCTAGGGCCAGCAGTCTTTCAGAGGTTGGTTGTGTGGGCTCCTCTGTAGAGGTCCAAAGGCAGGCTGGGAGCAAATTTGTGTGGCTTGGGAAACCATGCAATGGTCTGTTTTCAGTCAGATTTCTGCACTGCTTGTGCCTCAGCATCCCCAAAGCTAATTTAGAAACAAGAGCCCATGGTAATTGAGGTGGAAACAGTGTACTTCTTGGTAGAAAATGATAATTCAAAAAGACCAGTCAAAAGGGCTGATGTATGGAATTACCTGTGTCTTCTGTGTATGAGATGGGATGTCCACATTGGTGGAATGGGGCTTTCTCCTTGCCTTCTGGCTCCACTTTTGAAGGTGACTCTGGTTTCCTAAAATGGGCAGTGTTTATGTACTGTGGGATTCTGTCACACCGGCTGAGGCACGGGACTAGACTCGACAGCCCAACAGCATTTTAGGAGGTTTGTGAAGGCTGGAGTGGCTTACACAGCCAGTGTCTTTGCTGACTCCTAACCCATTTCTTCACTGTATTATCTGGAAGTCAAGATGGGCTATATTTTACGCATATAATCCAATTTACAAAATCTGTGAAACCCAACTCTACAGATAAATCTGAGGACATTGTAATTCAATCAATTACTTGCGGAAGTCAAACTTGTAAAGTTTGTATTTGTAAATTTAAAAATTGTAAACTTGTGAAGTTGTTATGTTAACTCTCCATGATTCACTTGAAGATTGCCTTGCAGTGATATCGTGGGTTTTTATGTGCCCATGGTAGTACAGCCTAATGTCAGATTTTCCCAAGTCAGCAAAAGGGTAAGGAATAAGCAGTCCTGACAAGCATGGAGAGGAAGCTGAAAAAGACAGCCTCCCATGAGGACACGGTTCACTTCTTTACTCGTGTGAGAAGGGCCTCCCTGGTGCAGAGGGACCTTTCTGGGAAGCAGGCATGTCTGAGCTTCTAGGTGAAGTTCCTTATGCATGCTGGTATAACCTTTTACTCATCATTACTACAAAAACCCTTTTCTCTCGTGCTTTATGTCCCTACCGTAAGTAAGCAGCAGGAGCAGCTAGATGGGCACTGTGCTTGCCAGCTATGGCAGCGCCCCAGGGGAGAACATGGCTTCCAGAGCTCACCCCCGCAGCTGAGGAGTTACTAGCAGGAGAATTCACAGTGGGCCCCTCTCTGAGGCGAACCCACGCAGGATCTCCTCCTAGACATCAAGAGTGAGATGCGTAACATGAGGGGGCACACCAAAGTCCCACAGACCAGAGGCACAGCTGCTTCTGGAACAACACTTTGAGTGCATTACAGCTCGTCCCTCCTCACTCGCCTACTCGTTCAGCAAGGGCTGCCAAGTCACTTAGGGTAATAGTACTTAAGCACCAGAGAGGCACACACCAGATTGGAAAAATCTACCACTTCTGCTAATGAACTTTCAGTTTTAAAAATCTCAGAAAAACATTCCAAGCCTTTTACCTTCTCTGGCCCTCAGTTTTGAGATTTGCAAGCACTAGGTACATTACCTGTGAAATGCAGATAAAGTTTTATTGCACACAATTATTATAAGACTTATGATGTGTCATTAAAGAAATGTCACTACAATTAACTTGTGGTAAAGACGGAAGAACAGTACTCAGCAGTACAGAATCAGAATAATTGCAGATAAGAAGAAACTGAAGAAGCTCTTTCCATTTTACACAAATGCAGATATCTCCTAAAGTTGCAAACTTTAGGAATTTAATCTCTTTTTTGGGGACTATAAGGAATGTGTATAATCAGTGATAATCAAAATGACTATTAAGTTTCACAGACTGCATGTCTTTAAAATGCCAGCAGGAGTAAGAGCAAGTTTTGCCGGCCATGAGGCATAACACCACCTGTGTGACGCTGTCAGAGTCTGTTTGAGGGTGGACACAACAGCATTCAGAGAGAACATTGCTGCAAATGCATGACTGAGTACTTGTATTTGTGATGGCTGATGAAAGATTTAAGCACCAGCAGGAGCTTTTGCTGTTTTGCAGGGTTTCCAGCTGCTTGAAAAGCGGGACCAGATGCAATCTTTTGGTGGTGTCTTACAAGCTCTTCCTCATCTGAGGATCCATCTTCTCTGGTGGCCCACACTGTGATAGCTAAGCCCAGTGCCAAACCATGCTGAGTGCATACATAGGTGGTGGGTTCTGCTGTGGCTGCTGCCACAACTGCCCGCAGCTGGGGCAGTAGCCACGGTGAGTCTGCCTGCTCCATGTGGCAAGGCTCTGCTGCAGTTTACAGCCACTCATTCGGCCAACATCCACTTGTAGGGGCATGAAGCAAGCTTCACGTGATGCTTTAACCCAATAATTGGAAATTAATGTCAGTGTTCAGTGCAGTGCTGTGCAGATACAGGCGTTAGCCTGAAAATATTCTCTTCTTTAGTCAGAAGCAAGCCATGAGAGAATATGCGTATGTGTCTATTTGGAAGACACTTCTGACTAGTCTCTGTAAAACAACAACTTGGATTTAATTATTAGGAATTCCATTTTAATGTCTCTGCAACAGCAAAAAATCATTAAAATTACCTCTCATCCTTACAGTCTATAATTCATATATTTTAATGGCACTTTGTTTCAATAATTGCTTTCATGCAGAAAATATTACAACACAAATAATAGCCACAACAATACTCTCATTATTGTCTAGGCAGCTCAATGAAAGCTCCAAGAACTCATTAAAATACACTTTTCATGCAATTTGCATTACAATAATGCAGATTAAGTCTCTCAAAAAGTAGACATGATAAAGAAGTCAAATGTATTTCCAGAAATTTGCCCAAACTATTCACCTATTGTTATATGTTAATCACCACCTCATGTTTCATAATCAGAGCTTTAAATCATGAACAGATTCTTTTCTTTCCCTGCAAAAAAAGCAATAAAAATTAGGGTGCACTTTCTGAATTTGTGTTAATATCATTAGAGTGAAAAATAATACAGGGGTTATTATGACCGTTTTTTGCATTCTCTAAGACTTTTCTAATAGCCCTGCTTTCACAGATGTGAAAGTTTGCCACAGTCATATATCCTTCAGCAGAAAACTGTTTGTTTTTTATTTGGGAATAGCTGTAGCTCTGTCACTTCAGTTTCCTAGCACTTCAGTATCTTTTTGTTGTTAACTGTGTCAAGAGGTGCTTGACTGAGTGAGAAGAGGGTCATCTTCTCTTTATTTTTCTCTCTCTCTCTCTCAAATACAAAAATCCAGATGTGTTTATGTCTTAACTCTTTTCTTTCTGCTGTGGGGCTAGAATAGTTGCTGGAAACAGTCTTAAGGGCGTTTCATTGTAGAAAAGGTATTGTCATGCTAGAGTACAAATACAGTATAGGTGCTGCTTGTAATACCGTATTTCAAAAACAGTATCTATTTTCAAACAGTTGGATGCTCAGGGGAGTTCAGAAACTAAATAGTTGGACTAAATAGCTGCCAATAAATATTTCAAAATAAGCTTTAAAATTTTTATTTTTCAGTGAAATCTGATGTTTTACCGGTATGAGCCAATTAATGTTTTATTTTCTAGATAATGCAATCTCCCATTATGTTAGTATGTTTTTAATCTTGTTACTTCATATTTAATTTTGTTCTTTTAAAAGTGCATAGAGTAGGAGACGTCTACTTCATTTAAATTTAAATACTATTGACCATGTTTATTTGAGT
Source organism: Regulus satrapa (assembly GCA_013396955.1). NCBI lineage: Eukaryota > Metazoa > Chordata > Aves > Passeriformes > Regulidae > Regulus > Regulus satrapa. The sequence goes on from VWZN01001626.1 coordinate 190,623, forward strand.
TTTCGAAACATTTTTTTTGTCTGAAAATAAGACTGTAATCTTTACAGGGGGAGGGAGAGAGTTACTAACTCTTTTAGGTATTGATTTAAGTAATTTTTATCATTTTTTCTGAAAAAATGATGTTTGAAGCATTTTTTAATATTATATTAGAAGCATTTAAATACCTGGACCCTTTTCAATGCTGGTTTGAGGACAGCTATACTGAAAGAGACCCACTGGTCAAAGCGAGCTTGTCAATAACTGTGCTTTTGCTCTCCAAGTGTTGCAGGTGGGGAGCTCTTCGACTTCTTAGCTGAGAAAGAATCTCTCACGGAGGAGGAAGCCACCGAATTTCTCAAACAGATACTTAATGGTGTTCAGTATCTCCACTCTCTGCAAATTGCCCACTTTGATCTTAAGGTGTGTTGAACAGATAAAAACCTCTACAGCTGCAAGCAGCACCATGTCATGCAGATCTTGGCCACAGTTTTGTTTTGCTAGGTTATGTAGGCAGGGGAAAGCTCAGCCATTGGAAGGAAGTTACTGAACTTAAAATAGTTCCCGTCTGTTTCTAATGTAAGATTCTTCAGGGGAAATGGCACCTTCTGACAAAATTAAACCATCCTGAGAAAACAAACCTGAAATAAGAATGAGGACTGTAATTTTTTTTTTAACGAATGGGATCTGGGTGAAACATTATGACCTCGATGCCTTTTTCCACTGGGTTTTTTTTAGGCACTAAATTGAAACTGCACTGAGTTAAGTAGAAAGATTTTTGTGGAGCAGGCAGCAGATTTCCACTTTTGGTTTTTTCCCTTTTGTGACTTTTTTGCTTGTTTCCAGAAAAGTTAATTGCATCCTTTTGATAATGATAGCAAAGCTTTTATATCTAAATTGAGAAGCTGCTTTTCAGTGTTTCAATTTCAGGATCTTTTCCCCCATAACTTTTTTTTTTTTCCCAATTAAACATTCCCTGAAGTCTGCTGAAGTGGGCAGCTGTGTCTATAAGAAAAAAAAGATGCATGATTATTTCATTAAAATTGAGATGTAGTTCTGAAAGGGCGATGAGGTTGGGAAGGGAATGGATTTCAGAGTAGGCATACCTTTTTCAGTTTCATCCTTATCACCCCAGTAATATATTTAGTCTCTGTATGACAGTCAAGATGAGAAAAAATTGTAAAACTAGAAAGAAATTTATTTCTTAAGAGTATGAAATGTGAATTTTTGCCAATATGTTTGTAACTGAACAAGTCATCCTTGGGTACACTGGATACCAAAAATTCATGCATTAAAGTAGGCAGCAGTGTGCAGACCACTAAAAGTATGCAATAGAAATGCAGGGAGGAAATAAATAAAATTACATTTGCACATATCAGGTCCTGTGATTGAGAAAAAAGAGGTAAGAGAAAGGTGACGATGAAGAGGTGTCCTTAATGACTCCAGAAGGCCTTAACACTCTGAACAGGGTGGATTAGCTACAGGAACTCTAAAGAGAACACCAGCTTATGGACATAACAGTACATGGAGAATAAGTAGCTGTCTCTGTATGCTCGTTAAAGTGATGCAGTGTAAAAGCAAGCTCCTTTGCTGATAATACTGACTTTTCATCTTCTTTTTCTGGCTTTGCAGATCTTTGGTGTAAAGTTATGTGAAGTCCATATTTCAAAATAAGTTAGAAAAGCAGGAGAATCAGATCCTTTTCCTTTCTTTTATGTATGTTGAGCCTTACAATCTGGGAGCTGGACCACTCCAGAAATTTCCCTGGAAGACCCAAAAGCAACAAGATACACTTTCCTGATTGCTTATGTGGTTTGAAAGAAACCTCTTTTTCAGGGGCTAATGTAAACCAAACCCAGTAACTAGTTTATAGAGTTTTGTTTCCTGCAAGCTCCCAGCAGTGCTGGAATGGCTGTAGCTCAGGGCCTGTGATCTGTACTGGGGGGACAGAGTGTTTCACCACTTAGGGTCATGTTGACCCTAGGACCACTTAGGTCATTACATGAAAACTGTAACTGTGGTATCAAAAGTAAAATCCTGGCCTTGTGGAAATCACAGCACTCCAGCTTCAACATGAAACCCTAGTTTACTGTAGTTAGCTTTTAGCATATGTTAGATCATAACAGGAAAAGACAGGATTTTTCTGCCTAAAACACAACTCAGTTATCTAACAGAGGTAAAAATGACTGTTCAGTGTTCAAGATCACTGCTCCACCGTTTGTACCTATGTGTGTAATCTCTCTTTCTCTCCCCCTTTCTCCTTCTCAAAGCCTGAAAACATAATGTTGCTGGACAGGAATGTACCAAAGCCTCGAATCAAGATTATTGACTTTGGTTTAGCACACAAAATTGACTTTGGAAATGAATTCAAAAATATCTTTGGAACGCCAGAGTTTGTTGGTGAGAAAACTGTTGATTCTTCAGCTTTTTTTTTTTTTTTTTAATTTCAATTTTGGATANTTTAGCTTTTTTTTTTTTTTTTTTTAACTTCAATCTGTGAAACAGTATTTGTGGCTTAGCTTGGCTTGGAAGATTTACAGATTATGAAATTTGCATGTAATTCATGGCATTTTGCATTTTAAATAAGAAGTTTGTAGCATTTTATTTCAAATTAGACTTGCATTAAGGTGCTTCAATCTATCAGCATCATAGCTTACTATCTCTGACATAAATGGACTCAGGGTGAGACTTTCACTTTTTTTTTTACTAGATACTTACCTTCCTGCTTTTTCCTTTAGCTCCTGAAATAGTAAATTATGAGCCTCTTGGTCTTGAAGCAGATATGTG
>VWZN01001626.1:193418-221650 GCA_013396955.1 Regulus satrapa
TGTGGTAAGTTATTGGATATTACTTGAAATAAGTCTCTCATGGTTACGCTTATGTTCTAACCTTTTTTTTTTTCTCCTCTCTCTCTTTCCATCTGTTTTTCTCTCCTCTCCCTCATCCTTTTTTTGTTTGTTTTTCCTTCAATCCAGGAGCATTGGTGTAATAACTTACATTCTGTAAGTACCAAAATCTGTGGGTGTTTCTTGCAAAAGCTGTTGTTTTTTTATTCTCACTCTATCCTCTGGGGTGTTGGGGGTGTCTGTACAAATAAAACCATTCTGATTGCATGATTCAGGTTGTATAATCTTAAAAGCAGTAGTATAATTACTGAAAGAATTCCCATTAATCAGCATTGAGCTGGCATGGGAAATTGCCTTCAAATCTGTAGGTGACTTTCCTACAGCTATATCTTAACAGTATTCTTTGAAATGACAGCAAAGATTTTCGCCCTGCTATCTTTCTGAAAGTAGATTTGCAGCCTTAAAACAGAAAAGAAAAATGTTGGTTTTCAACTGTTATTTGATCTCAGTGGGTTGAAGCAGGAGTGTTGCAACATATAATGAGAGGAATGTTCTGTCTTTCTTGNAAACAGTTGTCTCTTCTTCTTTTAAAGGAAGAGAATGACTATTCAAGACAGTTTACTGCATCCTTGGATCAAGGTTCGTATGCCATTAATTCTCTGCTGTCCTGTTTTTAATCATTCTTCATTTTATGCTTTTCAAATCCTTAACATGGAATATTGTCATAATTGTTTAATGTAACTTACTGTTTTGGAAAGCTGTCTTTATGAAAGCTAACACATGCAGAATGTGTGCTTCATTAATATATGCTCTATCTAAGTTAGCAGCAGGGAAGTAGCCCCCTGTGGGAATTAAACTCATGGTCAGACAGAGAAGCTAATCTTCAGAGAGCATTGCAGATGGATTTGCAAACAGATTGAATCCAGTCCAATTCACACTAATTTTTCTTCTTCTAATGCCCTTATTTAGACATGTCCTTATTTTGACTGGGAAAAAAAGCCAGTAATCTCTCTTCAGTCCTTCCCCTTTAGGCTGAAGAGGGCAGTTGATGTGGTGGTCCACTTCCTTCTTCAGTGTTTAAGGTTTTGGTTTGTATTGGGCTGTCGTGAAGCTGCTAGGTTGAGCAGGAGAAAATAGCACCTGTCGTTCTTAGTGTGTGCAGTACTACCTGGCAGTTAATTTTTTAAATTCCATATCACATTCTGATTGTGAGAAGTAAACCCATTCAGCGCTATTGATTTCCCAGGATGTGGGCATGCACAGTGGATATTTAATCCCATTCCACTTCCCAGAGAATCAGCGGAATATTTATCTGTGCCACAACTGCTCCAGTTCACAGTACAACATCCAAGGGCCGACATTTCTACACCAATGTGCCCAACTACAAATTTGACTATGCTTTGCTGACTGTTTTATGAGGTAATCTGAAATAGTTGAAATATGTAGAGCATATTGACACAATATTTTAAACCACTAAAGCAACCATTGTGCAAGTTGGTCTCTCTTGGACCAAATTCCACACTAGTGCAGAGAGACAGGTTGTTTTGTACCCCATTACTTTGCTTGATAACTTAACTTTCCAGGCATTTGATTTCCACTCCACTAGTCATATCCTCTTTTCCCCTTTCCCACTGCTATCTTTACCTGCATTTCCATGGCAGGGAAGGTTGAAACTAGTTCCCTTCCAACCTAAACCTTTCCATGATTCTGTGAAATATACATACATACACACACACACATTACACACATATATATACGTATTCCCATAAAAATGACTTCAGAAATGGGATCATAAAATGCAAAATCTAGTACACTCCACCAGCCATTGGTGCTTAGTATAAGCCCATGNTGCATTTAGAATCAGTTAGTATATCTTCCCAGAAAGCAGGATTTATCTTGGAAATCAAATGCCTCTGTCAGAGGGGGAGGTGAAGGACAAGGCTAAATGTTCTGATGTTTGAAGGGTTTTTTTTGTTTAAAATGAGAAAGCATATTTTAGTATTGCGTTCTTAGGTCTGGATTTCCTGTACTGCATTTTCTTAAGGAATTCCATCTGTATGCCAGACTAGACTCTGAATAATCAAATTATGTGCTTATAATTGCTTTATTATTACAGTATGATTGGAGTACTATTATAAAGTAAGTGGAAGTTATCATTGAGGGACAGAGTCTTACATGCAGAAATTCTGGAATTTTTCAGAACAGCTTTATTTTCCTTTTGCTCACAGCCGAAAGACACTCAGCAGGCACTCAGTAGAAAAGCTTCTGCAGTGAATATGGAGAAATTCAAGAAGTTTGCAGCACGACGAAAATGGAAAGTAAGTCATTCAATCAAACCACACCAAAGTGTTGGTGACATACAAATGCAGTAGCATTGCCTGTTCCAGGGAAAGGTCAGCACATTTAAGAGTGAAGAAAGAGGGAAGAAGAATTGTCACTGGGAATAAATTAAGTGCTTGAGCATGATTGTATGGGAGAGGACTTTTTTTTTAATGATCTGCTTACAAATGCACATGTTTGTTTGCTTTGTGCTTCTGCTGGATTATAAATAATAAAAGTTGAAGTTTCAAATTGAATATGAAAAGCAGATGGGGTGTTGAAGTCAAACTTCAGTTTGTTTTGCTAAGTCCTTTAAAATCTCTGCAATGGTATCCTATCAGAATTTTCTACATTTTTTTACATATAGCTTTTTTTCTTATTGTTTTTATAAAGCAATCAGTGCGCTTAATATCCTTGTGCCAAAGATTATCAAGATCTTTCTTGTCCAGAAGTAGCATGAGTGTCGCTAGAAGTGATGATACTCTGGTAAGTGTGTTCTTATACATTTAGAATGTTTTATCACATATGAACTTTATCAGTTTCTATCTAACAGAAATAGTGGGTTCTTGAAAATGTGCATAACTAACTAATCTTATAAGTAGGAAGAAATAGATTTTCAGACTACGAAGGTCAGTTATGCACAGCTTATCTTCTGCATCTTGAAACCTTGAAATTTAACTTACAGTGTTGAGGCTGATATCCTGGTGTCAAAACTTCATTAATTGGTTTTGAAGTTTGCCTCATGAGGATTTTTTTGTGAAAAATTGTCATCTGAATTTTACTCATCATTTATATTATCATGGTGAAGACTAAAATAATATTCCTTATATTCCTTTTTTTCTTCCACCGAGTATTCAAAATCATTGAAACCATTTTAAATCAAATAAATGCTAGACAGCAATGTCACAACAAGCAGTTATTTAAGGAGGAAACATCAGAGTTGGCCAGTATTCAGTTTGTGGTGTTAGATTTAGAGTTGAGTAGTTAGAAGTAATTGCTGTATGTTTTGTAATTACAGATGCTTGTAAATCCAAAAGCATTCTTCTTAGCTTACTCTACAAGTTTTAATACACACTTCACAAAATCCCTGTGATCAACAAGGAATGTGTGTTAATATGTTTAGATCTGGGGAATATCATCTTTTCTGTGCATTAATAGGATCAAATGCTCCAAGAATTCTGCAAAGCTCTTTTCACACATACTGTCTTCTCCATGTCCCTCCTATGCAACTCCATGATCATGTTTCCACTTTTTCTGCTCTTATCTTTTGGCTTCTATGCTCTTTGTTCTCCTCTTGCTCTCCTTTCCCTCCCCACCACCCCCCACCTCAGCTATCTGTATGCCTTTTAACAATGGATCAGCATTTCACACCTGTGTTCCAGCAGAAAGTATTGTAGCCCAATGTTGGTGTCCTAAAAAATCTGAAACCTCAGGAGAGAGGAGATGAGAGCAATCCAAATAATGGGCTCTGTGAATTTCAGCTCTTTGAAATTCTAGTGCAGATGAGAAAAATAAAGTTACACCTGTAGAGGTATCTGTGCTTATTACTTAGGTTCTAGATTTTTAACTGATCCATTTGAACAGATGAAAGCTTGGACCAAAGCACCTCTCCTGTGGTTGGCACAAAACCTGATATTTCAGTTGGCATTCATGCACCTCTTGGGTTTTTTAGTCGTCACATGTATGCATGGAATAATTTCATTTTATGCAAGAATTTCTTCTGTTGAAATCTATAATCTACTTTTCCTACAAGGGAAAAAAATAACATGTAATAAGAGAAACTTGTGTGGAATCTCAGTGAGTAACAGGTTTGAGTGTGAAGAAGAGGGGGGCATATTTTACTAGAAAACATGATAAGGGTTTGGTGTGGGTTTTCAAATAACATGCATACATGCTAGCCATATGCTTCATAAAATATTACAACTTGCAGCTGAAGCACTCTATTACAAAAAGTATTTCAAAAAATTAGATTTTTTTTTTTTTTTAATTTCTTGGCAGCTGTTTAGATACGGAATTTTTTCTTAAAGCTAACAATTTTTCTTCTTTCACATTTAATTGCAAGGATGAGGAAGATTCTTTTGTGATGAAAGCTATTATTCATGCCATCAATGATGACAATGTTCCTGGATTACAGCACCTTCTGGGATCTCTGACAAATTACGATGTCAATCAACCCAACAAGGTAATGTGGGTCTGTGTTGAGGTGTGAGCTGTGTGGGGGAATAGCTACCACCCTGTTGAATAGAGCAATGTGGTTGTAAAATAGAAATGTAACACCTGAAATGAAAAGGCATGGGAATGGAAAAAAAATCTGCTTTATTCTAGGAGAAACGTTCATTTTCTTTTTGCTCAGTCTTCTCCAGATACATGAAAATGGAGCTCAGAATGGGATTTTTTGCCTAGGTACTTACGAAGTATAACTCAAATCTATGGTCAGGAACTGTAGTGTATCAAATATCAGCCTCCACTCCTGGTTGCAGTTGCTGTTTCTTGTGGCCAGTGAAGATGGCAGAATACCTAAGAATAACCAGATTACTAGCTCTGACTTCACAAAGCATTTTTAGATACAGAATTTGCAAACTGCAGGAGTGGGTTATGTGAACATGTTAGATGGCAGTATTCATTTTAAATAATGAAATTGCTTATCCACTACGGTATTTCAATGCATCAGCAACATCTAGGAAAATGAAGTGGGACTGCCCAGTAAAACAGAAAAATACAGTGATTTCTTAAATTGTTCAAGACAAGGTCACTCTTTTTTGCATGGGGATAGTGACCTTCATTATAAAGTACTTTTAGAAATATTAATGAAGAGCACTATGGAAGTAAAATGTATGTTATTTTACTGTGATAGGATCTTGAACCATTTAAGAAATCACTGTATTTTTCTGTTTTAATGGGCAGTCCCATTCACTTTCTAGATGTTGCTGATGGCTTGCGTCAGAAGTGTTGTGGTAGCTACAAAGAGATTGCAAAGGGGAATGTTCTTGCCAAGCAAGGCTAATAAGAGCTTAAAATTAATATTTCTGATTTTAAAAGCATAAATTTATTGTGTGATATAGAATGAATTCATCTCAAAAATATGGAGCATTGCTGTACAATAATTTTTTTGAAAAAAGGAATAAATTATTTTCATACATTGTTACATGAAGACTTAATTTGAAAGTGGAAATCCAGAAATGCTTTTCAATGCCTGCCTATTATTCCACTGTTTTCCTAATCCTTCAATAATTAATTATATCATTCTTGTTTGTATTTCATTTTTAGCATGGAACACCTCCACTACTGATTGCTGCTGGCTGTGGAAACATTCAGATGCTTCAGTTGCTTTTAAAGCGTGGATCTCGTATTGATGTTCAGGATAAGGTTGGGGTTCTGCTTTTCAACTGCTCTCTATAAGTTTTCAGTACAGTTAGCAGGAGACAAGCAGTTCAGACCAAGTGGTATTGGCAATTGAACAAATTTGCTCTCTGAACTGTAGTTCGTGTTTTCTGTCTTCCATAGCAAAAACGTAAGATCAAGATCTTACCAATGTCATTTGTTACTAATACATATTCTCTGATTTTCATCACTTTATTAGCTTTGGATGATACTAATCTTGTAATGTAGTTCATGCTTAAGTTAGTTCAAAGTAGTGATTACCCTAAAACACAATGATAAATTAATATTATAGCTGTGGGAAATATTGCAACTAAACATTTATATTTGATGGAGGATATGCTTTGCAATAAGCCTCTTTTTTTTCCAAATGTGCTGTAACAATCCATGTAAAGCAAGCTTGAAGAACAGTCTGCTTCTCCATTTAATAGACAGTAAAGCAGCAGAAGAAAAGTTTTTATCTCATGACTGTTCTTTACAAAGAGCTCCCTAACAAGGGGGAAGAGGATTATCCTTGCAAACAGTTAGTAATCCTGTTAATCATCCTTGCATAGAGAGGTTTTTGTTGTCACTGTTAGTATGTAGGGTGGTTGAATCAATTTCAAATTTGTTTCGAAGTGAATGTATTTATAAAAGCTTGAATAGCTTTTCAGTGTGTCTGTTTACACCTAAGTGCACATATACCTTCGTAGAGTTAGGATTTTAACTTGACCAATAACATCTGAAATTAAATATTTTGGACAGGCTGGATCTAATGCAATCTATTGGGCTTCTCGACATGGACATGTAGAAACGCTGAAATTTCTCCATGATAATGACTGCCCTTTGGATATTAAAGATAAGGCAAGAAAATAACTCCTTTTTTACACAGAAGGCCTTTTCCTATAACTTCATCTTAGCAAAGAATGACATCTTTCAGTTGAATTAGATGGTTTTCAGCTGTGCCATAATTCCAAGAATTTAACTGGATCTTTTAGTATGGTTTTCTCAGTTGGCATGTAGGACCATAATAACAGAGCTTTAAAGTAGCTGGATGTACTGGTTATTTTCCTGACAAATGTTAGCCAAGTGTGCATGTTAAATGTGCTGAGTACATGGTGGGTAGGTGGGGAAGTACAAACCTAAATTAATTTTCACTTGAAGACTTGATTTCTCATTGGAACTCAGGGTGAAATCGTGATTCAGTTTTTCATTCCTCTTGATTGAAAATCACTTTTGTCTGACAAGTAAATTTGACTGTTATTAAGCTGAGTATAAGAAAGCCTAACAATTTATAGCTGATGAGCACTTACCTTGTCTTTGTCAGTGGTATTTGAGCAGCATATGCCCTAGAAACTAGTTGCTGTTAAATTTTTATACCATAGCAATGATTTATACTAGCCAAAGCTCCAGTACAGAAGAAATTATACTTGTGAAACACAGTTTTCTTTGTTGAGGGAGCTAATGCAAAGCAAAGTACATTAGGAGAATTGTTCTTTGATTCCTGATAAGGCTACTTGAAAAGAGGTTACTCTCTTATTAAAAGTACCATTTCTGTTTTATATAATTTCAAAAAAGAAAGTGTTGCATGTAGTTAGACATAGTGACCAAAATGCACCAGGGTAATACAAACATGTTAGGCTATCTCCTTACATTTGAATAAACAGGGCGGGTGGAACATATGGAAATGTTATGAATAGAAATGGGACATCTGTTTCAACACAATTGCACACACAGCTTCTTCCTCGTATTGCTCAGAAATCCCATCGTGGCTGTGATCTGGAGCAAATAAAGTGGGAAAATAAGTTCTGGAAAAAGAAAGCCTTGGAAGAAATAACCTGTCTGCCAGGTGGTGGTGTGTCTGTCATTTACAAACAGTTTGTAAGCTCTGCTGGTGGAGCTGCATTGCTGGGCAAGGGAGAGGGAGGAGAATCCTGTGCAGCATTTGGGGCATTCAGGTAGCACATGGTGTACAGGCAGTGTCTCTCATGGCATGGCATGGGAAATCACACCGGCATGTTCTCCTGTAATTGCAGTCCGGGGAGACCGCTCTGCACGTGGCAGCTCGGTATGGGCATGTAGATGTGGTTCAGTTTCTCTGTAGCATTGGCTCCAATCCCGACTTTCAAGACAAGGTGAGTCAAAAACACTGCTTTTTTTTCAACAAATAAGGCTTTATATAAGTGGTCAAAACTTCAAGTCTCACTTTTAGCCCCTGGTATTTTTGCAAACCAGAATTACTTAGGTTTTGATAGCTTTTCATAGATAAAGATTATGTGAAAAACTGAGAGAACCAACCAGTGCTATAAAACACATGTTCTCTCAAAAGAGAAAAGCTTAAAGATGGAGAAACAACTCCCCTGAAGGTGTGGGTGGTGGTGCGTACTCTGTGAGTTCTGCTAAAAGTTTTTATTTGTTTTTGCCTTGATTTCTGCTTGGTTTTAGCAGTCAAAAAAATTTCCGCAGTGTCAAGGACTCATTTTTGAAAATGAGAGGAGGACTCAGGAGGGTTTCTTTCAAGGTCTGAACTCTTGCAAGAAAATAAGGAAGAAAAGGCTTAATAGAAAAAGAAAATCCATTTGACCCAAATTTGACTCGGTGTGAGTTCCACAAGCCTCCCCAAGTGCTACATCCTCTAAGACTTCCTTTTCATTGTTTAACAAGCCCTAGGCTGAGGGAGGTCAGGACTTGCTCTTTGTCTGTTTCTGTACCCTCAGATTTTTACAGAAACCTTGATTACAGTCCAGGTCCTCTGCTATTATCAGTTTCAATTGTCTTCTCTTTGGTATTTTCCAGGTACAGAAAGGATATATCATTTCTTAGAATTTGATAGAGCTATTTCTTGTAGTGGTTTTAATTCTCCCCACTTTTTCAGTGGGGACTTTAACATGTTTGTGTGGAACATTTGAGGTTTTTACTGGTGTTCCACATAACCTCTCTGACATACAATGAATTTAAATATTTTGAGGTTCCTGAGTTCAAGTGAAATGAAATTAGTACTTCAGTCAGAGCTGAACTCCAGACAGTTTCAAAGGCTTGTTGTGATGTGCCTTTAAAGGACTTAGGTCTTTATGTATTTTTACTCCTTCTACATTGGGATGTGCTTTCTCAACATGGTAAGCAGTCTGACCTGCCTCAAACTGCAGGTCTAGTGGGATTTGCATCTCCGTGGTGATCAGTCTGTTTTAGACACTGGATTACTCACAGCACACACGTAGAAGTTGTGAACAAGGGTCTGTTTTCAAGGGAGAGAACCAAGATAGCCTCAGGAGTATGGATAGATTTAAAGTAGGATTGCTGACAGTGTACCATAATCACTTTAGAATGTCAGCATTAAAACTACAGTACCTTTAGTAGGCTTTCTTTTTCATATCATCTTTCTGTATTTTAAAGTTGGGGAATTGTTCTTCCTGAAGTTTGGTTCAGTACTGTTTTTTGATTTTCAATGTTGGTAGGAAGAAGAAGCCCCGCTGCACTGTGCTGCTTGGCACGGCTACTACCCTGTTGCCAAAGCACTCTGTGAAGCTGGCTGCAATGTGAACGTTAAAAACAAAGAAGGGGAGACCCCGCTCCTGACGGCATCTGCTAGGGGTTACCATGATATTGTGGAGTGCCTGGCAGAGCACAGGGCTGACCTTCATGCAACAGACAAGGTTAGTTATACCTGGAGATCACAGGGACCTGTCTCTCAATTGCTCCATTTGAGTGGTACAGATCAGCCTTGTTCCCACATTGTGAATTTTCCTAGCACTTCACAGAGGGCCTGTTGATGGCTGAAGTAGTCTTTAAGGTTGTCCACTGATGGTTATTATCTGGGATTGGGTTTTTGCTGATCTATCATCTCCTTATCATTTATCACCTCATGAGTATTAATCTTTGAGAAATTGCAAGAACATTAGGTTCTGTAATTGGCAGCAGATTGTTAACTTCAGAGAAAAAGATAGATTGCTGTTGGCCTTTGATTATTATGTGTTGGATAAATTAAATCACCCATTTCCAATAAGAACTATTTAAAAATATGGCTTTATTTGATTCAGGATCAATTTTTGTCTTTTATTATGTAATCCAAATAAATTAATTTCAAATTTTGTTGCTGGTATTTTTGGTAAGGCTGGCCTTAATTTGGAATTTTGTTGCTTGTATTTTTAGTAAGGCTGGCCTTTTAGCTACTTTTATTAGTAATATTAACTAAATTGTTATTAAAAGTAATTTCAGAAAAAACATTTTCACTTCTAAAAGAATTAATTTGTTTTTTTTCCAGTTACATTGTCTCTTTAAGTTGTTCCACAGAGAGAAACCTCTCTCTTCAAAGTTACCAATTGGAAAAGATTGCATGGCTTTTGCATCACTAACTTCTGTCTAGTAAACACTAGAGGTTACAGTATTCACCTGTTGTTGCTGTCGACCACTCCCTCCAAGGGAAGCTGTTAGAAGAGAATGTGTATTGTATTTCATTCCTTCCACTGCAAAGACCAGTGGCTTAACAGAAACTTGCTTTCATCTCATGACTTATTTGTTCTGACAGATATGGTGGATCTCCCTAACTCCACCTTCAAATTAAAAACCACTGTGATTCTTGAGGCAGGGAGATGCACCCTGTTACTTCAGCATGTTGTGACTTTACTAAATGTTTTGATTTTTAGCGTTATTTGATCTCACTTACAATTTGTCTCTTTATTTCAGGATGGTCACATAGCCCTGCACCTTGCTGTAAGAAGATGTCAAATAGAAGTAGTTAAAACTCTCATCAGCCAAGGATGTATTGTAGATTTCCAAGACAGACATGGCAACACTCCCTTACATGTGGCCTGCAAAGATGGGAATGTGCCTATTGTGATGGCACTCTGTGAAGCAGGTTGTGGTTTGGATATCACTAATAAGGTGAATGGAATATGGATGCTAAACTACGTTGTTTATTATTAGCTCACCTGTTGCATTTTGTGACTTTTTCAAGTTCTCTGATATGAAAAAGTCTTTTTCTTGATTTTTTTTTTTTCTCTGAGTGGTCAAATGCAAAGTATTAAATGACTCACCTCATAAATTTACCGAAGTTTGTTTCAGTTAAATAGATGATTAAACATCCATGAAGAAAGAACCCAGGAAAGAATGTTTTCCAAAAATAATATTTCATTACCTGACCCTTAAGATACTCAAGACACTAGTGCCTTTTTTTTTTGCTTCTGGTGTGCACATGCTGCAGTGTGTGAGATAACTAAACATAATGCTTTACAGGTTTATATTATGTCTTTTATCCTGGAGGTCTTTAAAAGAAAAGTGAGCTGTTTCAGGAAACTTTTTTAATACAGTTTGACTGTGTCGAGGTCAGCCACTGAACTCTGCTGACAGGCTGTGGTGCTTAGGACTTGATACTTAGCTCTTAATGTCTTTGTCTTATTTAAATTTTATATATGCTGCAAAGTTTAAAAGTTTCTTATAGAAATCTTTATGTTGTTATCTGCAATTTTTTCATTCAGTTGTTTTAGCTTCTTCATGTTTTTTTCCTGGAAAAGTATGTGTTCTAGCAATAATACTTTGCTAGTTAACACTTCTGTTTATTACCAAAGCACTTACATTGTATTAGGCAGATAATTATCAGACTTCTGAGGATTTTCCATGCAATCACTTTTGGTTTCAACAATTAAAATCATCGCCTGTCTACTGAAAAAAGTTAAAACAGCGAACTCCCCAGTCCTAGGGACCTTGGGAAAAGCTGGGGAGCTTTCTCAGCTTAAATCAGATTGACTAGGCAATAAAATCCAGATCCACAGATAAGAGCACATTTTAGAGAAGTTGAGTTAATGGACCACAAAGCTGTTGTCCTATTTGCTAACAGAGAATGCTGAGTTGGGATTACCACCAGCATGCTGTGGAAAAAATAACTAGCCTTCAAATGTTGAGTGGCTGTGGGATCATGGCTATAGAAGCTGTGGTTGTAGTTATTCTTTTGCTGTTATCCTCTCACAAGTAATATATTCTGGAGAAATTTTGAGAGTGCCCTTTTTTTTGAAATGGTGAGTGTTATTAAATAGAGAATCTTATTTTCTACTTCTCTTTAGGAGCAAACCCTGTATTAACAGGGCATTAACAAAATGAACTTCTGTCCTTGGTCCAAACATGTGGCTTTGTCCCACATATATGAAATACTGATTGAAGGCAGTGTTTGTTTCTTTCTGAGATTCAGTGCAGTAGAACTTCACATGCATTTATTTAGCATCACAGAATCACAGAAGCATTTAGGCTGAAAAGTAGCTGTAATATCAGAGTTTAACCATCAACCCAGTACTGACAAGTCAGCCACTAAACCATGTGCCTACATCCCACATCTATATGACTTAAATACCTCCAGGAATGGTGACTCCACCACTTCCCTGAGCAGCCCATTCAAGTGCTTGACAACCCTTTTGGTGAAGGAATTTTCCCTGATATCCATCTAAATCTCCTCTGGCACAACTTGAGGCCATTTCCTGTAGTCCTGTCATTTGTTTCATGGCACAGGAAACCAACCCTCAGCTCACTGCACCCTCCTTCCAGGCAGTTGTAGAGAGTGACAAGGCCTCCCTTGAGCCTTTTATTCTCCAGACTAAACACCCCTAGCTCCCTCAGCAGCTTCTCACAGGATTTCTGCTCCAGACCCTTCACCAGCTCCATTCCCTTTTTCTGGACACGCCCCAGCACTTCAATGTCCTTCTTGTCATAAGGAGTCAAAAACTGAACACAGGATTTGAGGTGTGGTCTGACCAGTGCCAAGTACAGGGGGACAATCACTGCCCTGGTCTTGCTGGACCAGTGTTTGTAATACAAGCAGGATGCTACTTGAGTTGAGATGTAGGGTTTGGAGGAGCCTGAGCATCTTTTCAGATTCCAGTTGTCAGAAAGCTGGCTTTGCTCTTGAAAAAAGAAATGTTTCTTTCAAGAAATAGTTTCATGAGTTTGTTCCTGATTGTAGTCAGGAAGAATAGTATTGAAAGCATGAAAATGTGATGAGTAGGCTACCAGCAGAAAATGAATGGCAGGTTTTGTAACAGTAGCTCTAAACATGCAAAACCAGAAGTAGATGTCATGAGGACCTGTTGATAGTGAAGAGATTCATAGAGAAAAGAAAGTACTGGAAAAATAATACTTTATAGCACTTTCCCTCTTCACGGAAAAAATACATTATTTCATGCTGACTTCTTTCATTCATTGCCTTTATTTCTTTGGGTGAAAGGGGGAGATATTTTATCTTCTGTAGTACCTGGATTGAAGTAGAACCCAAAGTTCTAAAGGTTAAGGAATTAGTGTTGTTTAAGTGGTTAGTATTTAATTAAGTTAAAAGGCAACTAAATTTTCTGGAATTAAAAATATATTATCAAATATAACCAATAAAAACCTCTAAAGAATTCCTCCACAGTTGTGCGGAATTAAGCTGTAAGATTGTTTCCCCATTTTTTAAATAGTCATCTAGCCTTTGTTTTTCAATTGCACTTCTGGCAGTTGTGCTTAAGCTGCAATCAGAAGTACTTTTTCTTGCAGTTTTTGTGAAACCTTTCCTGTGTATCAGTATGTATAATTGTATAGTATCTGATTATTACTCATAAAGCTTGAAGCAAAGTTCTTTGGATAATGTAGTAATACTAACTTCTTTCCTCATGTTAGTATGGAAGAACACCTTTACACCTGGCAGCAAACAATGGCATTCTTGATGTTGTCCGGTTCCTTTGCCTTACTGGTGCCAATGTAGAAGCATTAACCTCTGTAAGTATTAAGATATGCTTTTCTTCTTTTTCTTTTATGCATAATTAGTGGAAAAAGAACGCATAGATGTGGGAGGAAAAGGAAATTAATTTTGAACATATTGAACCTTTAAAGAAAGGCTGGTGTATGTTATACAACATAAGTGGTATTTGTTATATCTCTCTTGTCTATATATAGTTTCCTTCTTGCAACTGAATTTGGAACTGATTATGGTATACAGCTACCACTTTGTCTACACCTAATAATTTCTTCATCTAAAAATTACTTGTAGCATTGGGTTTTCTCTAAGCACAGTGAATCACTTCATTAATATGTACATCATTTCACACCACAGTTGAGAAACATAAAAATGCATTGTACGTATCTTAAATATTTTTCTTGTTCCAAGGGGGTTAAAAAGTTCTGGTTTTATGGTGGAAGATGTGTGATTGCATGGATGAGTGAACTAGTGTGCAAGTATCCTTGTGAACTAAATCATTCCTGTCAGATCAGCCAGCACCACTGCTTCCAGTTAGTAACACTGAAGGCATTTTTCATTCTCAGTAAGGTGAGAAACATCCTCCTAATGACATACCCACAGCAGAATGAGGTGTTCTTCATCATATGCTTGATAAATTAGACATCATGCCCACCATTATGTGTGTTTTCAACAAACTAACCATGTTTCATATTCAGATCCAGGGGACCATTTTACATTGCTACTCATTGTAACCAGTGTATTCTGCTCAGAAATAACTACTGCTCTATATGAGGAAGACATGTTGTCATTAGATTCCATTGGAATCCAAATTTTTCAGAGGTTTTTTTTTTTTTTTCTCAAGAAATTTTTCCTGAGGTGGCTGAAATGGAGGGGGAAAAGAAGAAAACTACTGTATGATTTGCTTTTTTACCCATTTGGTAGAAAATACTGATTTTGGTGTTGTTTTCCTCTAGATTTAGCACTGTAGTTTTTTCTTCTAAACACAGTTCTTATGTAGGAGGAGAATGCCAATAAACTTGGAGTTGTGGCTTAAACATGTTTAGGAGTTAAAAATTACTTTGTTATTGTTATAGTTACTGTAGATAACTATTGGATTGTATATTACCATGTCCCCTATTAATAATAATGAAATGGACTTGCAGTGGACTTGGTAGGATGCTCTACAGATTTTTTTTTTTTCCTCTTTTTTTTTTTTTTTTTTGTTTGTTTGTTTGTTACATCCCATTGTGTATATGTATTTGCACTACTATGTACTGTAGAGATGGGATAAAATAAAAGGGTGATGAGGGAGTTCTTGAACTGTTGCACTTCATTTATGTCATGACAGCTGTATTGGTATAATGAGGAGTAATGCTTGAGTGGACACTGTCCTTCCGTGATAAAAGTACATTTTGTCTCTTTAGTTTAGATCAGTTTGAGGGTCAAAAACAAAACAAAAACAAACAAAAAAAATAGTGCTGATACTGAATCTGGTAGGAGCAGTACATTGAATATACATAACCATCCATTATTCCAGCAGTGTGGTAGAAGAGAGAGGGAAAAAGGAGGAGAGGACCAGAGGAACTTGCATGTTGTTGTTTTAATATTCAAGTTTTCCATTGTTTTGCTGGAAGGTTGTTAAACTGTTCTGAGCAGATTATTAACAGCTAGGGCCAGTTAACTGGCCAGTTTCTGGGCCAGTGCAGTAGAATTATCAGCCTTTTTCTTCTCTTAGTATGCCATTTCTGAGGATCTAACTTTTCCAACACCTTTAAGTAACTGGGCTGTGTTATGGATTCCTTGCCTTCTTTCTGGGTTAAAGCCCATTTTGGAACTAGTCTATTTTTAATTTGATTGCATGGATGACATTAAATGATCTTAGAAAACCTTCTACTCCTGGAGTATATAACCTTTTTGAATGTTTGAAAATTGTGCCAAAATTGAGCCATGTCTGCTCACATGTTAACTGCCTCCATGTTGTTGGATTCTCCTCACAGAAGTTTCAAACCAACTTTAAAATTGTCAGATTGATTAAAAATTTTGGATGCAAATGCTTGCAAGTGCCACCTGAACTCAGGGTCAGCTCTTGCAGACTGTCTTATTTTCAATATAGGGAGCCTATCAGCAATTGTAATGAAATATTACCAATAGGTGCAAAATATGCTTTCAAGGATCATGTAACCAAGACCTTTTTATATGTCAGTTTTGCGTACCTGTTGCTGTACAGTGTGTAGATACTCTGTACTTTTCAGGAAAGCCTGAATAGGAAAATAACTTGCTGTTTTACCTGTGGATGTGTTTTCTAATTCTCTTATCTGAGATAGTGAAATAAGCAAAGTATTCCAAAATTAGTTCTCTCTTATCAAATTTTTTAAAAATACAATAGCATAAGATAGCTGGAAGAGTCAAAAGTAGTGGGCAATTTTTCTTTTAGTCTTTTTACTATTAAACTGCTGATCTGTGAAACATAAGTAACTAAATGGCAAGACCAATCGGCTGAAGGCAGCTTTGCTTCTCCTTTTAAACTTGCTGACGCTATTTAAACTGCATCCCTTACAAGTTTCTTGCTTTCTGGAATCCTCCAGTGGTTGATATGCCACTGACATTAATCCACTGGTAAACAAACATTCATCTGCTATTCATGTGATTCAATATGCGGATGTGATCCTTCTTTGCAACCTTTTAAATCTATTCCGTGAGCAATATCTAGAAATCACTATCATCCTCTGATTGGTGAGAAGAGAGATGGAATTCAGGGGGAGGAGTGTTGACTTTGCTCTCAGACTCTGAATTCAAAGGATCTTGTTACCGTGGCATCTAGATGCCCACCTGTAAAAGCAAAATTAAGGAACTGCTGCTAATAATTCGTGTTTTTACAGGATGGGAAAACAGCAGAAGACCTTGCCAGAGCAGAGCAGCATGAACATGTAGCCAGCCTGCTTGCAAGACTTAAAAAGGTTGGGAATGCATGAATTTTAAGTGAGGTTTCATCGGAGCCATTCTAAAAACTGCTGCAAAATTCCTTGCTGCAATAGTATCTTATTTTTTCTTTTTCCTCTTTATATTTTTAATTTGAAATTATCCCCTCAATTAAAGCAAATATGTACCTATTGAAGGAGCTGACTAAGCTAGTCTGCACCACTGATTTATATCTGTCAGTGTCTGACAGCGCCTAGCAAAGCATCTAAAGTGCTTAGTGTGGAAAATAAACTATAAGGAATTAGCACATCCCCCAAGATTACTTACTTCTTCACCATCACCATTTCACTTAGATTAAGGTTATGAAAGATGCTGGGTTTGTGCCCCTTATGAAAATATCAATACTATATGGAATAGTTGCAGAAGTTCTCAGCGCCATCTTTCAATTCTGTAGTTTCAGTATATCCAAATGTCTTGCCAACTAGAATAAAAAGACCCGGGCTTGTTGTAAGCCAGCATGTCTGACACCTCTGATACATATTCATTAGACAGATAGGCAGCATCACTCATGCTGGGATGGTTCAGAGCCCACTTTGGAGATTACAGGCAAGAGCCAGACCAATTAAAATAATCCTGTTACAATTATAATGATGAGTCTGTGATTGGAGAAACTGAAATAACCATTTCTCTTGCTGGTAGAAGATGGTGCACACTATGTATTGCCAAGGTAGAAGTAGAATCATGACCTTTAGGCCTGCCAGCAAATTTATGCTTCATAGGATTGTAAACTATATGTGTATGAAGATGTGAGAAAGTGCGAAGTTCAGACTTCCTTTGCAATGACAGCTCTTGTAAAGTTTGTCATAATAGGCTCCATTTTGCAGTTACATCCCCACACCAAACTCTTACTTGTATCTGCAGGCAGGCAGGTGCATTTGTGATTTATTAATGACGTAAATATGAAAATAATACAAATTGACCTAGAAAAAAGGAAGACGGTCAGATCTCTTTGGAAAGAAATATTAGTAAACTGTAACTCTCCTCTTGCTAGTGGAATATGCAGTACTGAAGGCCAATCTGTGTATATGTGGGCAAAGTGCACGGTAACCATAAACTTCATTAGATTATACTTTGTAACAGACAATCGGATCAATTGAAATTAACAAATTATATCTAACCACTGAAAATGTTTTAGTACTACTTAAAATGATCAGTGTCATCTGAAGTATACGTGTGAAGTATTTTGCCTCTAATACAGACCTGTGCAGAACCTACTATCACAGTGGCTTTTGTGGAGGATTCAGTATTAGCTGTAACAGTGCAGTGTTTGTGCTGTGACTAACTTACTAAATAAGTGCCTGCTGGTGAAGAAGGAACAAAATTGTACACAGTACTGTTTCTGTCAAATTTCTCAGCTGACTTGCTGCATGCAAGAAAGAAAGGGAAGATGAGTCTAGTTCCTTTGCCTCACACTTTTCTGTTTTCTACCTGTTTCCTTGAAATTCACCCAAACATGAGAAGCACAGAAAAAGTTGATGTAAACAAAGAAGAAATGCACATTGAGTTGTTGGAAGATTCAGGTGATAGCTTTCACAGCAAAATTTTTCAGTGCTGCATGTATATTCACTAAGAGTATGTATATCCGTTAAGCTTCTGAGACAGATGGGTTAGGAGAATGGGCACTGAAAGAGCCTAGTTTTTACACTTTGCCCTCTCCATTGGAGGTCAAAATAATTCCATTCACTGATTTGACCCGGAAGATGTGCAATTTTCATGAAACATCAAGGTGGCTCTTGGGAATGAGCATTAAGCTCTCCCATCTGCCTGTCCAGTAACTGACGGCTTGCGTGACGAACCAGATGAACACTAGCCTGGCAAGAAGGTGTATCTAAACCCCGTGTTTGTTGGGAGTTTGAAGTTCCCTGCCACACATTCTGATTCCTTCTTTGCGTTGAATTTTAGGACACGCACCGGGGGATTTTTATCCAGCAGCTGAGGCACACACAGAATCCACAACCCCGGATCAAACTGAAGTTGTTTGGATACTCTGGCACTGGAAAAACCACCCTTGTGGAGTCTCTCAAGTGTGGCCTGATACGAAGCTTTTTCCGAAGACGTAGGCCTAGACTCTCCTCCACAAACTCAAGCAGATTCCCCCCATCTCCTTTGTCTTCCAAACCTTCAGGTACGGTTTTGGGCCATAATGTTTGTGTGAGGAAACAATTTCCTCCTATTCTCTTAGCTCCTAAGAAGAAGCTGTTGGCTGCACTGCGAAAGAAAGGACAGCTTGATCATGTAAGAAACAAAAGAAAAAGGGAGAGGGGATTGACTTCTCTATGCATAGGCTTGTACCTAAAGTAAGAGGAAGAGGACCAAGGAGTGTGAAGGATACATGCATGAGTAGGTGAGGTTTTTTGTGCTGACATGCTGCATAAGTGACTTGCTGAGGACTTTTAAACACTGCTGTTTGTTTTTCACAAAAATTCCTAGGCTGCAAACATCAGTGTCATTACTAGCTTCCTTTTTGCTGAAAATAAACATTGCAGAATTGGAATAGTTGTTGCATTTCTGTGTGATTTTTAAGTAGTAACATTTCAGAACTGCCTCTGATGCCTTGAAGAACTTTTCCCTAAGATACAGGATTGAATTAACTCAATTAGAGGTGTCTAAAATCATCCTCAAGCAAGCCAAAAATTGAAGTTTTCTAAGCTGGAGTAAATGTTTGCAAGTGTTAGGGAATAGATTGCTCATGTAGCACCAACTGGCCTGTGAAAAATTGGGAAGAGCTACAAGGTGTGGAAAAACTAGCTAAGTTTACACTTAAATGTGTGCCCAGTTTTTGAAGAACCCACAAGGGGGGGGACAGTGGAAAGACTAGTGAACTGTTTGTCCAGGTCCCTTTTCTAACACTGGGAGCCTACACAAGCAAACAAAGCATGTTAAGGAGCTCAAATTTAAATTGATGTTTAGAAGTGGTCTTGCTGTGTAAGTTTTAGATAAGGCCAGGTTTTCCTGTTTTTAAAAAAAGCTTTTGGATAATACTTGCAAGTTTGGATTTGGTTCATTATTTTTAACTAATACTAGAACAGTGCTAGCGAGTAGTGGTGTTCCTCTCTACTTTCTCTCTGTTCAACTGAGGAAGTTGTAGGGTGTTCACAGAGTGGCTTAGCAAGATCCTTGCCTCAGAGATTGTTACTGCATTTGGTGTTTACTTAACACAAGGGCCTCACATCTGTGACAACAGAAAAAAGAACTTGATTAAATTAATCAATCAAAAGTTCTTGATTTATTTATCTTAATTTCCTGTGTCATACAAAGGGCAATAAATCACTCAAGGAATATCAGTTTGTGGAGGCAGTACAAGAAGGTTTTTCTGTGTTGGCTGGTAACAGAACCAAAGAAGAGCTGTTATGTGCTCACACTATCATAAAATCAGAAAGACTGCTAGTCACATTGGCAAATCAGTGTAGAATAAAGGTGAATTTGAAGCATGCTCTTCAAAAGAGCTTACCTAGATAAGAAGCCAGAAAGATGGGCAGTTCTCTGCATGCAAAGCTCCTATGGTGTTATTTTAGCATGCGCAAGTTTGGGTTTTGCTTCTTTCAGTATATGTTCTTTTGGGATGTAAATCATTATATAACATGTAAATTATATTATGGGCTGAGTGGCTTCATCGGATAATATTTAAATCAGCATAATTTGGTCTATACTTGGTCACATGATTTGTTTGTTTATGTGTTCGTTTAAATTCTATAAAAAGAAGTGTGAGAATTCACTACACATTTATTTACAAGAGCTAAAAGATTTAAAATATTATACTAGGAGATCAAACATGGAAGTGTAGTTTTACAGCTTACAGGTAATCTTTTTCTGTTGTAAAACCCAAATATTAGAATTAGCCAACTAGTGGAGGAAAGAAATCTTTACCCACTAGATGGTGCAAGTCAGTTATAAAGCCCTTTTGTTTCTCATTTGCACTCTGGGAATCTGAATAAGCAAGAAATTTTTAAAATGCCTATTAGTAAAATAATTTTGGTTAAGGGTCTTCTTTTCTCCCCCACTACTCTGGAGACACTTGTAGCATAGTGATTTTTTTTATCATTGCTTACAGGAGTCAGTAATATGAATATGTGCCATTTCCAAGACAATAATAATAGATCATGCAATGAAATTGTAGCCCCTTGCTAAAAAAATTTAAAAGGCAACATCTTTGCAACACAGAAATTTAACTGTTCAAACCTTTCACACACAGAAATTTCAGACTTCTTCTATGCTTCCCACTCAGAGGTATATGCTAATGGACATAAGTGCTTTCAAGGATCATTCTAATATTTTCCTCATTCTAATATTTTCCTTTTAATCATTCAGAATAAGAATGTAGTTGTGTATGCCCACAGCTTCATAGACATCTCCTTTCTTTGAAGAGCACTTTGGGCCTTTTAATCTGCTTTTATGGCTTGCATACTTGTTTTAAAGTGATCTTCTTGTGATTTTTCACATGGTTTGTAATCTCATTTTCCTTTCCCTGACCCAGTTTCAGTGAGTATTACGAATCTTTATCCTGGTTGTGAAAATGTCAGCGTGAGAAGCCGTAGTATGATGTTTGAGCCAGGCATGACAAAAGGGGTACTGGAAACTTTCGTATCACCTGCTCATCACTCCCACTTCTCTTCTGATGACCAGTCCACCAAGGCCATTGACATCCAGAATGCCTGCTTGCATGGTAAGAAGAGCTCTGGGCTGGGGTGCCTTAGTGCTGCAGGACAGTAAATGCTATGTTACTTGTTCTTTAAAATAAAAATGGGGTGACAAGTCTGACTTGGTATAGTACTGACTGTGTTGGACAGTCCAACACTTGGTGGGATTTAATTTGTTTGAGAGAGTAAATCTACCTGAAGTGCTGTAGCTGTTGTAATATACATTTTAATCACTCATGTCAGATCTTCGTAGTATTACACAGAAACGTTTTTTGAGGTGAGTGGAAGAAAAGAGGGATTTGCTATGACGGGAGCAGGTCGGCAAAGTGGCTACTAGTATGAAGGCTTCCTCACCATATACTATATGTCATTTGGGGATTTTATCAGATTTAGTCTGGTTCCATTTTGTCCTCAATTGTTCCTCATATTCCCGGCTATGCAAAAGGACATACAGTTCTCACTCTGTGTCCAGGCTGGAGCATATTTGGTGAGCCCTGGAGCTCATCAGTCATTTTAAGTGGAGCTTCTGATTTAATTTCTTTTTCTTGCAAGGAAACTAACTGCTCTGCAGTTGAAGCCAGGTAGCATTAAGAGGGGTCAGTCACAAAAGGTGTCATAAGTACATGGCTTTTGGCTCTGAGACCACATAAATTATCCTTTTACTCCACCAGCCTTACTAATTATCATTTATGTAGGAGGTCAGTTCTCTTCTTCATAAGGAAAATGTTTCTGTGCCTTAGCAGGAAAAAAAAAAAAAAATAGCCACAGTTTTGAATAGTTAGTATTAATCAAGAGTATACTTTGAAGACAGTAACCTACTTATGAGTGCACAGTAAAAAATGCAGTGACAAAACATGTTTCCTAGATGCTTGAAGGGTTTTTTTGCCAAGTAGCTAAAGCTTTTTCTTTGTGCAGGCTGATTTCTTCCTTTGGTGTGATTTGAAGCCCAGTCAAATTCTGCAGGGAAACAGTTTCTCTAGGGGCTGTCAGAAAGATTTTCTTTTCTTTCTCTGCACTGTCTTGATAGAGAAACAAAGTGTGCACACAGGTGAACTCTGAGTAGCTGTACTCAAAACAGCAGGTTGGAGTGTTTTGATTTCTCTCTTTCTAGAAGTTTGAGGTGTGTCTTAATCACCATTTGTTTAATTAGAAGTAGTACAAATGTGGCAGACAATGTCACCCTAATCAGATGGAGCGTCTGGGAAGTGCAACATACTAACACTTTTCTCACCCAGCCCTAAAGAACATGTTAAAAAGGAGCTCCTGGAACCCTTAACTGGTGATTCTTCAGCCCTGATTTGCCAACACAGTGTGAATACTACAATTTTGTAAAGCAAAGTGGCTTCTTTTTACAATGGGCTTCAGTGGTTTTTAAGATCAGTGGTGACATGTTAAGAAGAATAATCAATAAAAATATTAAGCTTTTTTCAGGTAAACAGGAAAATTATGGGAGCCATTATACTTGGTTTTCAAGACAATCACAAGATCTGCTCCTGTTGTTCAAGGCTAAGCTCAATTTAATTGCATAAAACTGCATGCATTTAACACAGGTGGCATCCAGTTAAATGTCCTAGAAAAGGAATGTGAGAGAGGAACCGATATTGAAGGTCCAACTGCTAAGCCTCTGAAACAGACTGAAACTTGTTCCCTTTGTTCATGAGTGCATTTTCAGTCTTGCTTCCTCACATGCATACAGTTGATGTTTGTGAAAGTTTAAATCAGATTAAATGTTTTGTTTCTATTTCCATGGCCAGAAGAAGTTTCATGCTTCTTGCTGAAGCGTGATATCTTCATCTGTTTGTCTGTTTTTCAGGAGTCGGTGATTTCAGCATCTGGGAATTCTCTGGGAATCCTGTGTACTTCTGCTGTTACGATTATTTTGCAGCAAATGATCACACTGCAATTCACATAGTGCTTTTTAGTCTTGAGGAGCCTTATGAAATCCAGTTAAACCAAGTGACCTTTTGGCTCAATTTCCTGAAGTCATTGGTCCCAGTTGAGGAGCCAATAGGTATGTTCTTTTCTTGTTAATGAAGTATTAGAGATCCGTAGAATAAAGCTTCTTGTATTTTTCTGCAACTCTGTACATCATCCATGTTTGGGTGTCTTCATCTTCATGTATTCAAACAAACTTTACATTAGGATTCTTGGCAAAAGGGAGTTTGTCTGTGGAAGAAGCCAGAAGAGGTGCACTCACCATCTAGTTCAGTTAAGAAGTGTCACAAAGTACGGTGCAAGATCTTGTGGCACTGGGATTTACATCTGCACATGGCAGATGAAGTTTTATGTCCAGATAAGTTGTCAGGAGTGTTTCAGAATGCTGGAACCATTCAAAACCAAGTTTAGACACACTGTTTAAATTCCTCTTTTATCTAGCCCCAATAAACAATATTTTCATATGTTGGCAGCAACAGGACAGAACAGTATTACGGAATAGCATTACCCCACAGAATGTGCAACTTTCATGTGTTTTGAGTTCTATTTGGACTACAAATACGATAACTTTTTATGCTGATGCACAGAAATCAGTATTTTTTGTAATTTTCACATATGTTTTAATTTTGGACAGGTTTTAAGTTTTTTTTTTTTTTTTAATATATTCAGTAACTGAAAGTTACTTGGTGAGCAAACTTAAATTAACTTAAATAACATTTTTCTTAAAAGGTCTGGTAGTCCAGGTGTATATACAGTAACTTATAACTTGTTTACATTTTTAGCTGAGTATTGGTCTGCAGACTGTGACAGTTTCTTGGACTAACCAAGCTCTGACACATATCTTGATTCTGTGATCTAAAAGATTATTCCTGGCGGTGGATCTTACTCAGCACTCAAGGACATTTGTAACAGTCCCAGGGATTCATTGGACGAATGTATTAAATACTTAACATTGTGCAAAGAGTTATTTTCTCTCTCTTTCTGTGTTCTCCTTGTTTCTGTATGCATTATCTCAGCCAGACAATTGGGTCAAATGATTTTCAGTTCAGGCATCTGGCTTCCTTTCTTTTCTATTTTAGATCAAATTATAATGTTAATAATATCTGCACTTGGATCTAACCAACAATAAATTACCTGTGAAAGTTAAAGCTCAGAAATTTGCAAAAAGGTGACAAAGCTGCAAATACAGCTAATTTGCAACTGCTGAAAGCTTTTCACAGCTCCTCAGTCTCAGTTGATTTTTTTTTTTCCTTGCTTTTCTGAGCATCAGCATTATTTAGATACTTCAGTTAAACTGGTGTTTATACTGATCAGCTCAGTCTGGGTACCCATGCATCTCTGTATTGTTACAAATCTCTCAAGTAATATCTAGTAACCGATGTTTGCAGAAGAGTTGAAACTCTTTGAATTACTTTCCACTTATTTTGTCAAAGTCCTTATCTGTCAATTAAAAATATTTTTTAAAAATAAGATAATTATGAAATACTTGCCTGGAAGTGCTATGCAGAGATTTGGGGAAACGTGGCTGTTTATGAATTGATCAAGATTATGTAGCTCTTAGTTGATGAGAACTGAGCAATGATATAAACTTATTTCTCCCATGTAACATTTTTTAAGGCTAAACGAGCCAGCATTGGGTGTAGTATCTCTTTTTAAAACAGTTTAATGATGTCTTCTCTCTTTTGGAATATGAGTTAGAGAAAAGATTGAAAATTCTGTGTTCTATACTGTCACCTCGTTCATCCCATTTGTATCTTTCTTTCTTTCTTTCTCATTCTTTTTCATGGCTTCTGCCAGGCTTTGCTACTTAACTCTCACCTAAGTGAGAGGTCATTGTCTGTGTAAGTACTGCAAAATAGCATTCATATCAACGTATGAATGTTGTAAATATTTTGTGTTTTTACAGTCCTCTGTTCTGCACCTGTAGTATTAAGGACTATCCAAAGATTATGCAAAACCCTTTCAGGAAGCTTATGTTTCTGATTATTTTTTCCTCACCCTGTCATAGTTTGTAGTTATTAGTTATATCATTAGTGCTACTGATTACTGCTTTTGTTAAACCAGTGAAGTAACACAATATAAATGTGTCTGATGTTATCTAAATAGTCTAGGTATTAAAATTGAGCATTATATAGACGATCCTGAAAGCAGATAATTGCCAGAGCACCAGCAGTTATACTGTTAATGGCTGTGCTTAGAGGTGGTAAATCACTACAAAAGTGATTGCTATGGAGAATGTGAAATGTATTTCTGCTTTTCTGGCTCAGCATCAGCCATCTCCATAGGCATGCCTCCTAGTGAAGGAGTCCTCTTGTTTCTCTTCTAGCATTTGGTGGAAAGCTGAAAAGTCCCTTGCGTGTTGTTTTGGTTGCCACGCATGCTGACATAGTAAATCTGCCTCGACCTGTTGGAGGAGAGTTCTGGTATGACAAAGACATCTCCTTGTTGAAAGAAATCAGGAACAGGTAAGTGGGAAGTGTGCTTATAAGTAGTGTTTAAACATGCTAATTGGAAAGAAAAATACTAAAATGAGTTGGAAGAGGTAAAAGGTTTTTATGTGGCTTATATGATATTATGATATTTTGAATGTTTTTAGGAAGCATATGCTGTGGTAAAATTGAAACATTTACCAATACTACAGTGAGTAATCTGCCCTAGTGAGCTAAAATGAGCCAAGTGGTGTCAAAATTAATTGTGGTGTAGGCAGTCTCACCCTGTAAACACCGGGCTACATCCAAAGACCCATTCCAACTTTCTGTCTAACGTCTTGGTTCTTGGATTTTGCATTGGTATCAGAAAAGTAGGCCATTTGCAGCTAAAAACTCTGTACATAAAAGAGGAAACTTTACCAGAGAACTACCCTTAGCTCTTTACTGATTTAGGATAGTTATAAAAAAAAAAAACTTAAATGAAGCCTGGAAGTTTTCCACACACAGTTTGCAAGAAGCTGGACATTGTGGACTCACACAGGTGACAAGGTCATCCAAGAGGTATCTAGAAGTTAGCGAAGTTTCTAGAATTCTTCAGCAAATGTCTGAATCGCATGCTAATGGTAGATGGAAATAGGGTATTTTCCATTATTTAAATTAACAATACCTTATATTCAGAGTGAGCATGTAAGAGGGAAACACTGGATATGAGAAATCACCCATACTTGCAAGTATAGACCCTTGTCTGGGCTGTACAAGAAACAGATGTAGGAATTCCAGCACAATAGTGGGGGTGGCAGTATCTTAATCAGTTGAAATAAACCAACAGAAAAATACCTGTGTGTCATGTTTGGCGCTGGAATCCTTTTAAATGCAAATCTGTCCAGGGCTAAGCAAACAGGTTTGTGTGGTTAGAAAGTCAAAAGGAATGAGAAAGAAAGCTGTCAACAGCTATGACTACTGAACTATTTGAAATGAGAATGTTGCCATTTGATCCAATAAACTGTATTAAGTTAGTAGCAAATGTTATTAGTTGACATTAGTAGTAGTAGTCATGCTAAGGCTTGGTAGGCCGCATGTAACCTGTAAATGAACTGTTATAGCAGATTTTGTAATGTAAGCAGTGTAGCTAAAAGATAATCACTTATCTAAGGAGTGTATTCACATATCTAAGGAGTGTACCCATTTATCTATGGAATACCTTTTGGCAGAAACCTAAATGTCAGAGAGATTATTGTACCAGGCTGTAGAAAGGGAGTAAGATTTTGTGATGATGAAGAAATCATGTACAGAAACATATAAAAACCCTGTGATTTTTCAGCAAGATGGGGCTCTGCCTTTGGACGCTAGTCCACGGGCTCCCGGGCCCTCAATAAAGCACCACATAAACGACTTCAGTTGTTTGTGTTTTCTCCGGATCGGGCAACAAGAAGAAAGCAATAGACATTAAGACCTTAAAAAGAATAAATGCTTGTAATCTCTTATCTAGTAAAATGTTTTGTTTTGTAATTACAAGTCATGTGATGCTGTGACAATTTTCTTACACACACTCTTCATTCCAAGAGAAAACTATTTTCTTTCAATATCTCTGCTTATTTTCAAAAAAATTATACAGCAGCTACAGTGTCTGTGCTGATAAAATATGTCAGCAAAATCATTACTTCGTCATTCCTTGAGGAAAAACAACTCTAGTATGATTTAAGACTGAAGTACAATTTTATTAAGAAATAAACTGCATTTGGGGCTAAGTTACTAATAATTATTTTCCTTTAGATTTGGAAACGATTTGCAAATTTCAGAGAAGTTATTTGTCCTGGATGCTGGAGCATCTGGGTCTAAAGATATGAAGCTTCTCCGAAATCACTTGCAAGAAATAAGAAGCCAGATAATTTCTGTAAGTAGCATCTAATAGTCTGGGTTGGATCAGCCAAAATGTGAATGTCTTGTGTAATAATCTACTGTAAATTTCAAACTTAGAACAATAAAGCATACAAAAACCACTATTGTTCCAGTGTTCTAACAGCACACTTGACAGGTCTTGTGATAAACAAACCCTTGACATCAAAGATTCAGTCAGTATTTTTTTAAATAGTAGCTGTTCCGACAGATGACCAAAATACTCTTTGTTGAAAGGAAACAATTTGAGATTTCAGTTCAAAGTCATAATTTTGTTTTTTGATTGACAGCGATTGGACTACAGCATTGGACTCCCCTTCTTGTTTTTCTTTTTATCAGCATAGTATTACAGAGAAACAGAGAAATACATTATAAATATATTTCAGGAAAATAAGTCTTTTCACTAAAAACCCACCAGAGTAGAATAGTTTTCTCAACTGTTAGAAAGATAATTCCAGATATGGATATATAAACTGAATATGTATTAACTTTTGCCTGCACTTTTTAATTGAGAAGTGCTGTTTGCAATTGTATCTGTATGTGTAGGTATATGCATATGACACTACAGGTAAAGTGTAGCCATGATTGATGTTAATCACCATTAATCAATGGACACTTCCATATTAAGGGTAACCAAGTCAATTTTTTGTAGCCTGTGCTAAATGGATTAATATTATATTACACACCAACAAGATATTCTGCAGCTACTTTTGAGATGTATATTTTGTAATTCATTAGAAGTGGATGTATTACTGAGTTAATTTTGTGGGTTGAGGAAAATAGTTGGATTCATAAAATATTCAGGAATATAAAATATTCCTATTTTACATTCCTGATGGTCTCTGGATTTTGTAAGCTTTTCCTCTCTAAGAAAGCTTTATTATAGCTATGGTCACTAGCTTGGAATCTAAAGTGGCTTACTGCATGAGAAGTGAAGGCTGTGGCTTGAGAATGTACCAAGAAGGCATC
>VWZN01001628.1:12278-24077 GCA_013396955.1 Regulus satrapa
TTAAACATGAGTGCCCCAGTTTTCTTCAATGCCCTCTTCTTTGACCTTCTGCTTTACTGCAGACACTTATCTTTCTTCTGAATATTAGATCTAAAGTAAAAATTGAAACTCGTAAACAAAAAATATTTGTGACAAATGGATCTTTCCAAAAGAAAATCAGTACCTTACAGGTTGTGCACAGCCTTGCATTCACTCATATACGTGGATAATTCTAATTGCAATATACATTAAAAAAATTGAAAATTTACCCTTTATATGCTGTACCAGTTCTTTTAACACTAACAGGTACCAGACCTGGATGAGTCCTGTAAAGCTGAATTACCTGCTTACTTTGGGAAACAGAAAGCAGTATAAAAATGCATGTCTCTGCATTTCTCCAGCATTCTGCAGGAAAATATCAAGCCATGGAGAATATCTAAGGAATGGCTGGTGAGAAATAAAATCATTCATATTTATTCAAATCAGAACATTATGAAATATAAAGTCATTCACATACACACTTAAGGCATAGCTGAGAAACACAAGGAGGGAATGTAATGCCAGAGAGATAATTAGCCAAGCACATAATTCCACGTAAAAAGTGAAAAGAGAAAATTGACATAGGAACACAGCCAAAGACTTTTACTCCCAACATTTCTCCAAGAAAGAAATGGGTTTTTTTTTCCCAACCAGTCAACATTGTATCTCTTTTCCAAAGATTATGCCCATGTATCATTTATTACAAGACATTTGGAAGTATAAAAGAATTGACATTGTAAGTTATGTATAGATACTCAGCTTCCAAGTTAGCAAATTTCAACCATAATGCCTGAGCTTAGGTATAGGCTGTGTCTAGCTATAAATGAGACTTTTTAAAATATTTTTTTTAGTACAAAAGAAAGGACAGAAAACATTTTTAGTACAGCTAAGCGTGTACCATCTGTGTATGTGTCGGCAGAGAAAAATATACATATGTATCACAAAATATTCTGAGCTAGAAAGAACCCACAAGGATGATTGAGCCCAGCTTTTACATGAATGGCCCATACAAGGGTCAAAGACCACAACCTTGGTGTTATTAGCACCATGTTCTGACCTACTGAGTTTATCTCAGGGTCGTGACCAGGTAACATTTGCTTTTCAGTCATATAATTATTTTCAATAACAAATCTTTAATGTGATTTAGAATAACTCAAAAAGTGTAAGTTGAAGACTTACATAATCCGGGGGAAGGATGGATGTTTAAAATGCAGGCCTGTCAGTGAGCATGTAAAAAAGGGGACATAGCACTTATTGTGGCCAGCCACCACAATGGGAAAAGAAGACAAAATTTGAAAGCAGAATTCAGGAAGATCTGACCTTTTTTTTCCAAGTATAAAATTGGTCAAATGCATTTTTTTGAGAAAATGACAGCCCAGGCGATTAGAGTTACAGTTATGTCTGTATAGTTAGACACCTTTTATGAAATCACTGCATGACAAAAGTACATCTGAAGGAAGCTCAGAAGGTCACCCAGCTTATTTGCCTTCCTGCTACAAGATCCACCAAGTCTATGCCATTTCAGTCAACAGCTCATAAATTCCAGAACCGTCTGGATGAAAATTAAGTCCAATTCTTTGCAGTCTGTAATCATGCAAACATTTTCCTCACAACTCACTAAAATATTATCTGCTGCAGTGTAAGAGGCATGTGGTTAGAAGCCTGGCATTTCCACCTGGAACGTGATTCAGACTACAATACCAGATGGTGGTAGCTCAAATGCTTTTTGTACCTCCCCAGTGAAAATTTTGCTCTAGGCTTGTGTGTGCCTGAATTTGTGCATGAATAAGGCAACAAAGTTTTAAGACAACAGTGTCAAACAAGACAAGATCAAGAAAGGTTGTTCTTTGTCAAAATAATACTAACAAGACAAGAATATTCTGCTGTTACAGAACTGAGAAGTAAATTGCTGTCACCTTGTAAAGGAACTTTAGCTTTCTCCTATGCACCCTGTTTGGTGGTCAGCCTCAAATGCCATGCAACTACCTCTGCAATCAGTGAAATACCCTCTGAGAATTACTTTGCTACAACAAAGCCCCACAACCCTGTAATGTATCTAAGCACAAGCATTAAAAAGAAAACAAACAAACAAATCAAAACAAAAACAGAACCAAAGCAAAACCAGAAAGAAATAGAAACTAGGGACATTTTAAAATTCTGAATTTTCTGAATGCTGTTGCACTGTGTAGCAGTGTGTCCCATACTTGCTCTTACCTCTGCTGAGAAGAGGTATACTCTCCCTGTTCCCCTAGCCAGATGGAACAAGAAAGATTCTAGTGTGGTTTCTAGTGGGGAAGAAAACAAGACCCCCGCAACTACTCTAAGATAAAGATTAAAGGCAGATGAGGAAATGGGTGGAAAGTTCTTCCTGCTATGTTTATGATGGTAGTCATGCTTCTGCCATGATCTACAAGTATTAGTGCTATTCCCAAGGTGGTCTGAAGGCTACTATGTAGTCTCTCTCTCTCTCTCTCTCTCTCTCTCTCTCTCTCTCTCTCTCTCTCTCTGATGTTGAGGAGTGGCAGTAGAATAACAGAATGATTTGGGTGTGAAGGGACCTTAAAGATCCTCTTGTTCCAAGCCCTCTGCCATGGACCAGTGACACGTTCTATTAGACCAACCCCATCCAGCCTAGTCTTGAACACTTACAGGAATGGGACACCCACAGCCTCTCTGGGCAACCTGTCCCAGTGCATCCCTGCCCTGACAGTAAATAATTTCTTCCTAATACTTAATCTAAACCTGCCTTTCTTCAGCTTAAGGCCATTCCCCCTATCACTACATGCCCTTGTAAAAAGTCTCCTTCCATCCTACTTGTAAGTACTCTTTAGGTACAGGAAGGATGCCATATAATAGTAATTTTAAAATATTGAGTTGTTATACTATTTTATCAGTTCCACTGTATTTTAATAAGCAATTTTAGAAGTTAGTGCCAGCTGTTTAATTTTCTTTATTCATTTTCATCTTAAACAAATAGAAAGAGTTTTCTATTATACTTACTAGTTTCTTAGCAGGATACAAAAGGCTTATTCATAAGCACTGTTGTTTGCTACAATTTGCTAAATATTGTCATAGAGAGACATAGAGATGTAAGAACTGCACAGATAATATTCATTAATTTTTCAATGTATTAACCTAATCTACTGTTACTGTTTGAGGGTTTTTACTGAGTTGTTTAGTAGAAAGGTTTTACTTGAACTCTACTGTCATCTTGTGGTGACTAATGTTTCTGGTTCAAATTTATATAGTAAAGTTTTCAAGCTGAAGAATCTAGATATTATACAGCATAAATGAAGTTATGCTGCTTCTGCCTGCTAGATAACAAATTATCAGTGTCTTCCACACTCATTCCAACTGAGATATTTACGTCTGCAAATCAGGATGATATCCAGAAACAAAGACAACCATATCAACCCTCATGAAAATGTTGCTCTTGAATTCCTTCGTTTTCCTGTAGCATTCCTGAGATGCTGTTACCCATGTCAAAGTGTTCGCTATTCAGGAGGATACCCAAAGGCATTCCTTTCATCTACAAGATCACACTAAAAAAGAAAGACTTCCGTTTGTGTGCACCACTGAAAATAATTGAAGATAATATTAAGTGCTCACTGGCTTCAAACTTCTATATATGAAGGCTGAATTTTCATCATCCCCATCCCTTTAACTCATCCCTGCTTGCCCAAAGGGTGCTACATGTGCACAAATGAGTGATGCCATACGATGGCACTAGACAGGGCTTGCTTGGATATCAGTTGTGCATTTGTTACACACTAGTCCTTTCAGCAATTCAAGTTCCGTAAAATCAGTTCAACTTCTCTGTTTTTTGAAGCAAATCACACCACAGGGTATGTCTGTCTGTACTGCACTCCCATGATGGTGTGATGCAGTAGCATGACAGCAAATGTGAGCAAAACGAATGCCACTCAGGTTATTTGTTACTCACACACCCCTTCCTCCTAACCCCTAATGGTTCTGGTCTCCCTGTCTCTGAACTAGACTTGACTCTAAGGCTTCTTTCTAAAGCTATATCTACTTTTTACTTCAGTGTTTTAATCCCAACGAGATCAGCCAGGCTGTAAAACATGGTGCAGAACACAGCATTCAATAAACCCTAGCCTAGAAGATTAACCGGATCACTGTTCACTGGAGCAACAAAGAGTTTTTTCCATCAACAATCCTGGCTGGACCAAAATTGTTGTATGGAAGCTGTGACAGAATACCAGCTGCAGTGATAGACTGCTGTTTCCTACATCAAAAAGACAGTTCTGAAATCCAGACATGTCACCTTCTAAATTTTGGATTACTTCCTATGCAACAGAGAAGCAGTGTGAATTTGTCAATGCTGAATTCAGACTGCTGCCATTCAGCAGCAGCCTGTGGGCTCTGAGCAATGGGCAATGAACTCTGTTCTCCCCTTGTGAGCTTCACATGGCCTAAGACTTTCTGGAATGGCACTCGGTCAGACACAGCTTGCCCATTCTCTATCCTAAAAGCATTCCAGAATACTAAAGACAAATGTGTGATGATAGCTTTCTTTCTGAACAGGTTTGAAGACATGTAAATGAGGAAGATTATTTTTATCACACAAAGGACAGGAATAATTCCTGCATATTCTTGCAGGCAGCCAAACCAGCAGACTCCCTTTGGAGGCTGTTGCCATGGCACCTGTCCAATGTCCATGCCATCTTCCAGATTTCTGAGATTTAGTGAGAAAGAAAGAGCGAAGGAGGTACTAGATAAAAGGCACACAGCAAGGCTTCTCGGAGAAATACAGCTCAGCCTGTAGGATGTATTCATACTGTTTGAGTTAAATGGTTTGTTGTTTGTCTTTTTTTCTGAATGGCATTTTATCCATAGAAAACTGCAATTTCTCTTTTGATTTCTGATAAGGAAGAGAGAATTGCTATAAAATATGTTAATTGAGTCAAGTCAGGGTAAATTAATTTTACATAACTTCAGCTACCTATGTGGCCAGCCTAAGGGGCCTGCTGAGGCTTCTCTTAGAATTCATGGAAGGGGGCTTCCTCCCAAGGATCATTTTTCCACCCGACTTCAGACACCAAATTTAAGATGGAATTATTTACAATTTGGAACCAATCTTTCCTTTTTTTAACTACTGCAGGACCACAGATGGAGTAAATGTCTAGATTTTATGTGAGGTAAAATGAATACAGGAAAAGATTTCTGTTATTTCAGAAACAGACATTGCCACCCAAAAATGAGAAAACTGAATGAAGCCACATCTTTCTGGGTCTGGAAGCCATTCTGCTGAAGTGAAAATGGCTTTCAACAACCTTAGCAGAGCTCAAAGGCCTCCCACTACCTAAATTAGCTCCAAAATAATTCAACAAGAGGCTGCACTCCAAAAGAAGTGAGGGCAAACTAATATTTAGACAACCATATGAACATGATTTGTCCAGGAGTGAAAATGGAATAGGTCAGATACGGCTTCACTAATTTGTGCCATGGGACTACCCCTTTTTCTGATCAAAGAGCTCCATGTCACAGGAGTTCAGCTCATTCATAGCAGAAGGGTTCCTTAAAGTTTGTTGGCTTCCGGTGGGCCCAGACAGCTGTACTTGGGAAAAGCTGCATTTATGTCAGTAAACAAGGATTGAGATCCAGCCTACCAGTAAAAAGGCATGCTTTCATCAAAAACTGTGAGATGAGTTACATAATTCTACAATCAAAGCTAAATAAAATTTGCTATAAATAAATAGCATCAATTTCTGGCTTTGCTTTGGATGACAAATGATCTGGTAATAAGATATATATTTTTTTTTTTCCCAAGTTCCCCTGAAATGAACACTCTTAAGATAAAATCGTGCATAGATCCTAAGTCTACTGAAGACACATAATAGGCATGTGAGAATTTAAATAGTAGATTTTCAGAGAATCACAGAATATGCTAAGTTGGAAGGGACCCACAGGGATCATCCACCAGTCCCTGGCCCTGCACACGACAGCCTCAAGAAACACACCATAGAATAGAGCATTGTCCTGATGTGTCTTGGACTCAGGCTTGGTGCTGTGGCCACTGCCCTTTTCTGTTCATCAATGCCCATGATGTCCATTGCGATGTTTTTGATCCCAGGCAGACTGCCTAGCACCGTGGAGGGGTCTGGGGAGGACATGGACAAAGAGGGAGTGCGGGAGGGACTGGTGTTCAAGGCCGCTTACTTTGAAAGTCAAGTACTACATGCAGGAGAACCCTGTGCCTGAATTTCACCCATTATAAACTCACCCATTAGACATCTTTGCTCTCTAGAAGTACCCGAAAGAAAGATGCAGTGAGGTGGGGACCGGTCTCTCTTACTGTGTGCCTACAGACAGGACAACAGAAAATGGACTGAAACTGAGAGATGGGAGATGCACTTTAAAAATTTCGTCACTGCTTGGGTGGTGAGAAACTGGTTTCCCGGAAGGTGGAATCGCTCTCCCTGGAGCTGTTCAACAGACATCTGAGTATGGGTGATACGGTTTAGGGGTCCGGGGTCCAGGGGTAGCGCTGGGCAGACGGGTGGACTGGATGGTCTTGTCTCTTCCAAAACTGGTGATTCTGTGTTTCTGTAAAAGTAACTCGGACTGTCGGTGTGAGCAGGGCCAGGATCAGGCGCTGAGGCACTCGCCGGGCTGCAGAGAACAGCCCCATGTGAGAGCCCGCGTTGCCGGCGGCGCCGCCTCGCACAGAGCCCTGGCCGGGCNTGCTATGTGTGAAGTGGGTTGCCTTTCGTCAGGAGAGAGCAGTTCGCTGTTCTGGGGTGAGGGATGTGGCGAGAGGGGAGCCGATATAAACGCGTCGTCTTACTACGGCAGAGGGGCGGGGGCACATGAGGAATGGCGGCAAGGAGTCCTGGAAGTGGAGGCTGCTTGTCGTTGAAACTGAATTGCGGTTCAGAATTCAATGTGCCTCCGTCGTGTTTATACGGCTCGATTTACGCCGGGCTTTTAAAGGCTTGTTCTTAGAGTTTCGTGCCTTGGAAGAGTTAGTGATATTTCCTTGTCTTGAAATGCTTTTCAGACGAAGGGTACGTCGTCGTTTGGTAAGCGACGAAATAAGACACACACCTTGTGTCGTCGGTGTGGGTCCAAGGCATACCATCTGCAGAAATCTACCTGTGGAAAATGTGGTTACCCTGCTAAGCGTAAGAGAAAGTGTAAGTAACAAACTTTTAGCTGGCTCTAGTTTAAAAGAATCTGGTTTTTTTCCTTCAGTAGTTTGACTTGCTTTCCAGTCAAGGAGTAAAACTACCATTTTGCATTTTGGAGCTTAGTTCAAATAATTGATGATTTAACTATGTGCTAGGTATTATGCAGTATTACTGTGTAGAAACTGACTTAAATTATAGTCAATTTTTTTTCTTCTGTCAGCTTGAATAATTGTACCATAGAAATGCAGCATGCAACTTAAATTATTTTGGTGGGGATAAATAACAGTAAACTTATATATTTTAGATAACTGGAGTGCAAAGGCTAAAAGACGCAACACCACTGGTACTGGTCGCATGAGGCACCTGAAAAAGGTCTACCGTCGATTCAGGTATAACATTTTATTACAGACTAGCATGGTGTGAAACCCTGCATAGACACCACTTAATGACAAAGTTCACTATTCAAAGTTAACATTTTAATTTTGTTACAGTAGCACGTAATGGGATGTGATCTTAAATATGTTACGGAATAATGTACTTTTTAGTTGTCTGCATTTTATACCCCTTGGAGGATTAAAAAAACCCCCACAAACTTACTGGCAAGACAGTGTAAAAAGTTCTGATGTTTTTACTAAATGAAGTTAGTACAGAACACAGAGGTTATTGTAATAAGAACCCACATGTAGAAGTGCTTTATGTGATATTGCATCTATTTTAATTCACTTACATAAATGATTACACTAAAGTGGGAAGTTTTATAAAGATAAATCTCAAAATGCATTACAGTCCCCATTTTACTCAAAACATTGTTCAGACAGAAATAACTTCTAGTCCTTCTCTTTATTTAGATTGCAGTCAGTATTAAATAGGTATTCCATCAGATCCTGAGTTGCAAATTTCTAAGACTTGTAACAAAGCTTTTGAGTTGTTCTTGGGAGTCAGTGGGGATGTTTTTCATCCACATGATGTACGATGATGAATGTGATTCCCATTTTGTATGATTCCCATGGAACTCTAGCTTCTGGTCTACTGCACAAGAAAGCTGTATTAAAAATACCATTTAATTCAAGAGTGTTGTCATAAAAATGTTATGTTTTCTTTATTAGCAAAAGGTAGAAGATTTTTAAATCTCAGTCTTGTGTGTGCTTGAGGGATAATTTCAGTTGTTTTGGTTAGCTCATTATTTTCCAGTGGCAGCCATAAAACACCTTCCAGTGTGCCGCTGCTTTCCACGAGTGTTGCTTAAGTAGAAATGTCATCTAAAAGCAAGCTCAGGGCTGAAGAGTGGTTGGAGGCATAGAGGATTTTTGTAAGAAAGAGGCTTCACAAACAGGACTTCTTTAGTCATATTGCTTAGAAGGAATGTGAACTAAGATGTGCTTTAAACAGGTGAGCTTGATTTCAGATAATGAAATGTTCCTGTTTCAAGAAGTGAAATTTACTTTAGCAGAAGAGAGTGAAAACCATACTGCTTATTCAAGACAGCTTTTAATAATGTTACTCTTTTTAAAAAGGTCTGAATAGATGAACTCTCTAGTGGTTTCAGTGCTTTACTGAAATAAATTGAAAAAAGCTAGTGAGCTTCATGTAAAACATAACTGTCAAAAAATAACCTGGAGAAGGAATCAACTTCTCAGAAGGTGGTAACAATATTTCTACTTGCAGGAATGGATTCCGTGAGGGAACCACACCGAAGCCCAAGAGAGCGGCTGTTGCAGCTTCCAGTTCATCTTAAAGACTCATCTATTTGTTAAAATAAATGGTCTTAACCAGAAAATCTGTCACCTTTTTTACGTACTTTACTTCACTGGAATGTAGTATTAATGAAAATACAGATACTTAAGAAACACAAATTCTGAAATTATTAATTTAAAACAATCCATTAATTGACTTTTCATTTGGTAGTACCTTTGTCTTGAGAAGGACCATACTTCCTGCACTGAATTGAAAAAGAGGCTTGCATGTATTACACAAAGGAGCTCCCCTGCTAGAGAAATGGAATATTGGTTCTGTGGATTTGCCCTGTGTGCCTCTGATCTTAGAATGCTGCAGCATGGAGAGCCAAAATTCTGTTTGAAATACAGTAGTTGTAATAATGGCTCTATGTGGTGTCTTGGGAGGGGACAGTGAGAGAGAGATTTCCAATACTGCTCTTTTTTCACTGCTCTGTGGTACTGAAAAGCCTTCAAAGGCAGTTTCTTACTGTGTGGATCATTCCTTCTTGAGCAAAAAGAAACTCCCAAGCCTGGAGTATGTGTACTGCAGATAAGGGGGGGAGGGGTTGGAGATCTGCTGTAGCTGGGACAAAATGAACGGCCTGGTGGGGTTGGTATGGAAAGCTTACACACAGATCTGAGTTAACTCTGTTGGGTGTGATTAAAAAATTTATACTAGACAGTAGTATGTCAGCTGAAGTTACATAAAAATTACAGATAAATGACTTAGGAATTTGTATCCTATATTGAGTGTTACTGGCATTCAAAGTTGCACTAAGAAAGCGATCATAATGTCCTATGAAAATTTGGGAAATTGTAGTAAGTACTGTGTGGGTTTACAGGACTTGCAGAACTTGCTGAGACAATACTAGAAACTGAAAAACTTAAGAGCTTCTGAGGCTGTTGTCACTGTTCTTTTTTGTCATGAACTTCCAGAAGCAGAATATTGCTTTGTCACTACTGAGTGATCAGCAGTTAATGTATCACCTGCAAAATCACAGAAATTTTCAGCCAGGTGTGAAATTGGAGTGCCTGACTGGACTTTGCTACTTTTTTAAATGGAGTTAGAGTGCTGTTGAATACTGCAGGGTATCAACTTGGGCTGTTTCTAAACCAAAAAG
Organism: Regulus satrapa; assembly: GCA_013396955.1. Lineage (NCBI taxonomy): Eukaryota > Metazoa > Chordata > Aves > Passeriformes > Regulidae > Regulus > Regulus satrapa. The sequence continues at coordinate 22,284 of VWZN01001628.1, forward strand.
TCCTTTGCTGCTGTTGTGTAGCATGTGGCAAATAGTCTCTACTTGCTATATGGAGTCAGGTGGTCTATTTGAGAAAGTCAGTAATGGTAGTGATGCTCTCAAAATACTGTGCACAGTACTGGCCATGTATTCCCAGGACTGAGTGCCCCTGAAATGTGTTTTTTGATGTTTGGGAAGCGTAGGGAGAAAGTAATCATAAATGTGTCCTTATTCTCTGAGAATAAACTCAAGCCCATTATAAAAACACATCTGGAGGATTCTAAGGAAGGGCTTTTTAGTGACAGTACAGTTGGACAGGAGCGAAACCTTTTCTTGCCAAACCTTTGGTGATCTTTCTGTAGCATGGGATTTTGCTCTGAACAGCCTGTTTGACCTGCAGATGGGAAAAAACACTGTAAGGGCAAGTGCTTAGTGGCTTGCTGCTGTTACCTATTAGCTTTCCTTGAATTCTGCTCCTGAAAAATGAACACTTGTATAATAAGCAACATGCCATGGTAACAGTGATTGGTAACAGACACGGTAACAGAACTTCCAATGACTTGGAGTAACCAAAACCCTTTATTTCAGGGAGAATTTTACTTGCAACAAGAATTAAATTTATGGACAAGGATTTTGACAGCCACTTTCAGTTGCTTAAAAATTCATGGTGGGGGCAGGAAATCAGTTTTTTGTGAGGTTTTTTTAAAAATTAATTAAATGTTCAGAAAGATTGTGTATGTCATGTGTCAGTTATATTTGCACTGTACAGAAAATAGATTTTAGTGCACTTCTTTGTAGTGTGTTGTTAAATATTGAAAGGCTGATTTGCTGGTTGCTCGGTGTATAATGTTTTGTTGAGATCTTGTTAAACATTTAAACTCAAGGGTTATTAATTGAACCTCTACATAATGCTCACTGTATACTTTACATATACAGAAGTTTTGTCATACACAGTGATGTGTGATTTTTTTATCACCTTCAGACTGATAGATGGTGTAGTCGAAATTGCATCAAAAATTACATTTCCTGTTGTTCAGAATACAAGTCTCACTTTTTAGAAGTGCATCGGATTAAGGTTTCTTAAAAAGACAGGTGTTGAAGTGACTACAGTGGTGATTTCCTTTGGTAAAAAAATCCCTGTGTGGCGATGTATTATGTCCCCAAACCCCTCCTCCTACCCCCCTCACCCTCACCAAAACTGTCCTTGAACTTACCAGAAACACTGGTCAATACCAAGGCCTAACCAAGGAGGGTGACAAGAAATAATAACTATCCCCTGATAGCCTAGAAATGCTACTTGCCTGGCACATGGCCTGAGTGGAACAATATTATGGTTATGGACTTCTGAAAATTTCCAGTAACTACGGCCTTGGATTGCAGCCAAGATGGAAACAGGCTGAGGACTGAAGTCAAGTCATCTTGCAACCCCAAAAATAGTACTCCTGCGTGAGGCCCTTTGAGCTCAGTGGCACAACAGCAGGCTGCATATCTCCCTGCAGCAGAGTTCAGCAATCCTTAGGGTGAAGGAGCTGGTAAATGGACCCACTCCCCTCAGAGTGGGAGCAGAGCTGGAAGATCTTGAAGTGTGTGTTCCACAGTGAGCAAGAGCTGTCAATCCCCACCTGTAAGAAATCAGGAAAGGAGAGCCAACAGCATGGCTGAGGGGACATCTGTCTGAGTAGTGTGGTTGACATGTCCAAAGGACACGACGCAATGTCAGCAAGGGCTAGTGCAAGGTCCTGCACTTGGGTCAAGGCAAATCCCAGCCAAGAGATGAAGGGATTAAGAAATGCTCTATGTAGAAGGATTGAGGGG
>VWZN01001628.1:32597-50940 GCA_013396955.1 Regulus satrapa
TTTTTTTTTTTTTTTTTTTTTTTCCCAAATATTCCTGGTGTACATCAGTTCCCATTGGATTGGGTGGATGGATAAAGACTTTACAATTAGAATAGTTGCTTTTCTAATTTTTATCCTTTTTTATTATGATTCTTTTCTCCTGAAGGTTTGAACATAGGTTATATAATTTGGTTGGTTCCTTTAAAACTTCAGTCACATTTCAAGAAAATAAAGGGAATGTGATTGCTTGAATTGTAGGTCTGGTTCAAAGCAAATAATTATCATACATTTCTAGGCACTTACCTGTCACTGCTTTGTGGTCTCACAGACCTTACTGTGGATTCCAGCTTTTTCCTGTGTTTCTCAGTAGTGCAAATACACCTGCTCAGCACTTTGTTTATTGTGGCCGTTGTTGGGAAGTGAGCCCTCTGAATGAGGGGGTCTCTTTTCATACTAGTCAGCGCTCCTCTGTTTTTTCAGGTACGACACGTAGCTCAGTGCAGCGTTATGATGGTTCTGGGTCTTGGGTAATCCACTGTTTAATTCCCTACAGGAATTCAGACTGCTTAATTTTGTAGGCGGCTGTCTTGTAAGAACAAGCACACAGATACTTATCACTGTCTTCTGTCTCTCTGCTAAGACCTTCTTCTCACTTGCATTGGTGTTTAGCTTGATATAGAGTCAGGAGGCAGCAGGAAGATCTTTTGTGCTGAAATGAGATTTACAGATTGATGAGTGTTTGTTTATTCTATCCAGATTATCTGCTGAACACAGATTTTGATGGATCACTACTGTTTAATCACAACTTTCCGTGGACATATTTAAATACAACTTGAACCCGAGGGCTTATTTAAATTCTTAAGTGAGGGTAGGCACTCAAATGAGTGAATATTGTGTTTAGCACAGTTCTTTTATAAATGTCCATCCACATGGTCAAGGATGAGCTGTGTGGATGTCTGGAGAATCTGGCTTATTTTTGGAAGGTAGGAATCAAGGTGGCAAATGAGTGGTATTATTATAATCCCTGCATGCAGCAGCCACGCAGACAGGGAAGCCTTCCAGTAAAACAGATACTTAGCTTCTCAGTGTTCCATCTGTGATTGTGTTTTGGGTTTGAGCAAAATATTCTGGTGGACAGTGCTGTGACTATTCCCAATAGCACTTGCAAAGTTAAGGACTTTGAGTGGAAATGGACTGTGAAATAGTTTACACTTTTTAGTTCCTCTGTTTAAAGAGTAGTGAAAGTGTCCTTTGTTTCTTTTCCATTGCTAGGGAATGCATTAGGTTACATATTTGCATTGTTTTTCATTGTTTGTTCTAGTTTTGTGCATTTCTTGCCACTTTTTAAAATAGAATAAAGCTCTTGTGTTAACTGCACAGACTGTCTGAGCTGTCAGACTGCTACAAGGACAGAATAATTTTTTTTAAGTAAACTGATCACATACTCATACTGGTAATTCAGAGCAATTGCTGAAGCAGGCTTCTTGAGGGAGTGATAGGAGTGATCCTTGCAGATGAAGTAAAAGAGATACAAGAAAACATGTTTGAGTGGGTTGCCAAGTACACCAACAGCTTGGAGTGATTTAGTCAGGGAGAGAAAATGCTCTCTCTAATTAGCAAGGTTCACAGGATTTGGGAATACGCTTTCCTTTTTTTCTTTAATTTTTTTTTTTTTTACCCAATATTGCAAAAAAATGTTATACTGCAAGACTTCTGGTTAGATTTAAGGAATTTCTTACATATATACATCTTCTAATGATAGAATTTTGGGAAAAATTGGAGTAGGGGTGAAGAAATTTCATACCATCTGGTTTTTAACCTCCTCAAAGATAATGGGGATATGCGGAATGCTAGTGTCTTAACTTGGCTGCATTCATAAAGGAGAAATAATGTTTTAACTGAGCAATTGAAAGCCTTGACTAAATACTTCCTTGTTTCTTGCAGTTGGAAAACATGAATTAACTGGGCATAAAGTTGCTGTGAAGATCCTGAATCGACAGAAGATTCGCAGCCTTGATGTTGTAGGCAAAATCCGCAGGGAGATTCAGAACCTCAAACTCTTCAGGCATCCTCATATAATTAAGCTGTAAGTTTTGTTTACCGTAATCAAACTTACTTAATCTCTTTTTGCTCTCACTGATCTGAAATACATTTAAAGGGCAGTACTACAAAGAGGATCTTTTCAAAAAGATTACCAGCTTCAAAGTATGCAGCTGTGCCTTCTGTAGTGTGTTTTCACAAAGGTGATCTTTACTGCAAGCTGGAGAATGTCCATTAGGTCTTTGCTTAGACATTCTTTGGACAGGTGTATGAAAGATAACATTATGACAGATATTTCTGATATTTATTTCCGTCATTCTGAGTTTAGTTGCTACTTCATTTTTCTTTTTCTGTTTTTATTTGATTTGTTTTCCCTGCTTGGAAAATGAGTTACTAAGAACAATAGTGCAAAAGTCATTTCTGTAGTAAGTTTATAGTATCTTCTCAAAATGTTTTTAGTGATGTGTTACACTGTTTTTGCAGTGTAGGTGGTGCTCTGCAAGATATTTCTGAATTAAAGATGTACAGTTTGATAAATATGATGCTGTTTCAGAAATCTTCTGTGTAGTAGCTACCCTTCATCTAAATGTCGTATTTAAAATATGCCTGATTACAACTCTTAGTTATCAATAGTTCATCAGTGGATTTTGTAGTACAGCTCTGTCCCAGAGTAGACCCCTCATGTCTCATCTGTGGTAATAAATCATGAGTAACATTGATTTTCTTTGACTCGAATTTCCCGTTAAGATAATTTGTACTTCCAGAGTGTGGGTGACTTCCACTGTCTTAGTCATGATGTGGGTGGTTTTCTTATTGGTAGAATCTTGTCTGAAGACCCCTCTGCCACTGGCAGATGCCATGTCTCTGCACTCCTTTAATTCAACAACAGCTGTCACACTGAAACTAAATTACATTGAGAAAGGTCAACTCACCCACTTCTTCAGGGGACTAGGTTTCAGAAGACTGCTGAGCTGATTTGTCAGCAAAATTGCTAGTGCTTTCAGTTAATCTGTGAATGAGTCCAAAGGGCATACCTATAGCCAGAACAAAATAGGAGGTGTCAGTGCACCAAGTGACATACCAGGATGAAAGAGGAATGTGTACTTGAGGTGTTGCTAAACTCAAGGCAGTTTAACAGATTTCAGACGACAGTTTCTTTCTCAGGGAATCACAGGAAAAATTTTTTTCTTTTGCATGTGGAATGCTGTAAAGGAAACATATTAAACAATTTTTAGGTAAGGGTATTGTGCTGGTTTAGGGCAAATTTGGGAGAGAACCTCTGAATGGGCTCTCTAGAAGGCAGGCCCAAGTGGTCCCCTCCCCCAGCTGGTTTGGAAACAACACCTGCTTGGAGAGAAGGGAAAAACCCCTGTTTATTTAACAGGCAGAGCACCTCCCAGCACAAAAATAGAGCAGTATTAAAGAGCAAAGGNAATATGTAGAAAAAAATCAAAATCTCTTAAGTTGTGATTTTTGTCCTTATACCTGTTATTTCAAAGCTTAAAAGCTATGTTTTTAAAATATAATTGAAGTAGAATGATAAAAATATAATAACCAGAGATGAATAAGCTTAAATGCTAATATTCATTATTATTAAGTGGAACTTTTTCCTAGTCTCAAAATACACTTTTTCATTTATGGCAAGTGAAATTTTTTTTGCATGTTAATATTGAAAAATGTATATTTTTGCAGCAAAGAAAAAAAAAAAACTAGCAAAGTTCTTTTGAAGTTGTTTTCACTGCATCAAGCTGTTGATGAGGCAGCACTATAAACAGTCTTATAGAAATCACCTGTACCTCTGAAAGAATAAGGACTGATATTCCTGACAGGGATTACAAATTTCCTGCTAGTCTTTGCAATGGTGGCGTCACACAGTGAAAGGAGAGTAAAAAGCTTCTGAAAAATACTGTCATTCCAGTAGCTGTAGATTGATTGGTAACTATTTTAAAGGGTATTTTTTATCTGATTATTTGTAGTACTTTGGTTTTAACTAAATGTAACTAGTGTTTTACTGAGTGTGTAGACTAATAGATGCCTTCTCTTATCAGGTACCAGGTCATCAGTACACCCACTGACATTTTCATGGTGATGGAATATGTTTCTGGAGGAGAACTGTTTGATTATATTTGTAAAAATGGAAGGGTAAGAAGTAGTCCAGCTCTGCAAATCAGTGACTTGCATTCTGTTATTGCATTTGCAGCATTCCTGTGTCACCCTACACTGGGGGGATGGGGGCAGATACTCTATTTCTGGGTGTCTTTTTGGGTATCCTTGTCAAAATAATACGGTTGTTTTCTCAAAATAATACTATGATTAGTGTAGCACAAAATTTATTATTAGAATGTCATGGGATTTCTATGAGCAGAATGAATATACTATAATTTATAAGTAGTGTAGTACAGAGTTTTTATACAACCTAGCTTGGGATATCTATTCACCTAGATCCCCTGTAGATCTGGTCAAACCTTAACACATGTTTAGCTGTATCTATATAACAATCACAGTCTAGTCTTGAAAATCATAGGGGTGAACACAGGTCACTCAGTTCTCAGAGGATGTGGAGGCATCTTTGGCCACTACAGAGGAATCATACGGGTTTCATTCCCATTCAGGACTCATAACTGTTTTGATGTTAAAGACACTGCTCTGGCTGCTGTTTTAGTTCCATACGCCATGACAGAGTCATCCGTGGCTCTGTGCCTGGGAAATAAAGACTGGTAAGAAAGTAGATCATTAGTTTGGCACCCAGGCTGGTGGGGAGAGGAGGAAGAAAACTGATTTGTCGATTTGCCTACAGGACCTCCAGGGCCTGATAATGAGGCAGAGGGCACGAGCACATGACTTGCGTGGTCACAGAATGGCTAGTTGCCTCACAAAGTGGCATTAATTAAGCTAAGCACATTATCAGGGCCTAGGAGCAAGGGGTACTGGTTATACCTTATTAAATGTAAATGTATTTTCTTGTATTTGTTTTTAATTATGCTGTTATTAATTAAAGTATATTTTGAGACTTTTTTCTGAAACTACAAATAGTTAAATGTTAATATAAAATATAAAATTTCAAGTCTTTATGTGTGACTTCATCATAGCATTCTTCCTTTCTACTAATCTGTTAATTTACAATGGTTGGGAATAAACCAGATGAATATGTACCCAGTTGAAGCAGCTGAAAATTCTTTCTTCAGTGTATCCTATTACTGGAAAGCTACCATTGTGCCCTTACTATGGTTTTCTACTGTTAGAACGGCTTGTGTAAAAGACCTGAAGTAACTTCTTACAGACTGTTTAGATATATAAGATACTTCAGTTGCTGGAACAAATTGATGTGGATTATGAGTCCTTGTAAGAAATGCTCACCTAAGTCTACTATTTGGGACTTGCTGCTGATAGCCTAAATAGCATCTGAAATTTATAATTTCTGTGCTGCATTTCAGCAGCTTTTGCTAGCTTAAATCTTACACTGTGCTTAAACATCAAAGTTTGTTGATAATTCTAGTTATACAAAGTTAAATATTTGAGTGCTAATGTTTCTAGTTACTGAGTATGTAACATTGACCAGTCCCAATTTCAAAAGTGTGATTAAGAGCTGTCAGTGACTTTGAGTAAGTGGTTATGTTTTGTTTGAGTTGCTTTAGAGCTGTGGTACAAACAAAATGATGAAAGAAATGAAGCTGCTTGCTACAAGTTCTGATAATCTGCTGTATGAAGTGTCAAGTGATAAGTATAATTGACAAGTTTAGGTCATTGGAAAGTTTCCTCTGGCTAGTGAAAATGAAAAACAAGTTAATTTCCACTGTCTCTTAATTACATAAAATCTTTGTCTGTTTTAGCTTGATGAGAAGGAAAGTAGACGTCTGTTTCAGCAAATCCTTTCTGGTGTGGATTACTGTCACAGGCACATGGTAGTACATAGAGATCTGAAGCCTGAGAATGTGCTTCTTGATGCACACATGAATGCCAAGATAGCTGACTTTGGTAAGAACTCCTTTTTCTCTCTGATTGCATTTCTTGGTGTTAATAACAATAGGAAATAGTAAATAAATTATGTATACTTTATCTCATGCTGGTGGGATACAACAAAAGAACATGAAGAAAATAGTTGTAAACTATTTTCGCACATTTATTGAACTTGTTTTCCTCTCAAGCTTTCTTGCTTTCTTGCTTTCTTTTGAGGTATTTTCTGACACCAGCTGAAATTGTGAACTTAGTATTTTCTCTAAAATGCTAAGTCAGCCTAGTATCTGACCTTTCTTCTTCTAAACTCACTCCTTGTCTGTTTCACCCTCTGTAATATGTAAATGCAAAGCTCTCTTGGAAGAACAGTGCAGGGACATCTTTAAGAAGCTACAGTCCTATAGAAAAATACACTAGCACTTCTGATTTGTTTATGCCAGCTGTTCATGACATAGCTACAGAAGAGCCTTGAAGCTAGTTCTTGGAACCATTTGAGTCAGGAAACCTTACCACATAAGCATGGTAAGGTATCCATACTGCTGTGTCATGACAGATCTCTTGTAGACGTCGTGGCTAATACCTGCTTATGTAAGTCTCCAGTGAAAGGTGTTAGGTAATGCTGAGTATTATCATGTTCAGCTGTGTGGGCCCTGGGAATCATATTGGTTTTTCATGTGAAGAAAATTATTTGGGTGAAATGGCTCACATGGTGAAGAAATGAAATACAGTAACTTAAAAAAATATCTTCCTATAACTTGGTGTCAGTGAAACTGTAGCACTCATGACATATTAAACAAGAGCTTAATAAAAGCTTTTGTATGATAGAATGTGAAAGCTAGCCAAGCTGTAGTCTTTCCTCTCCACACTCCCTGCTGACCCATAAAAGGGCATAATTCCTTCTTGGAGACTGCGTTCTTTGGTTTATGGTAGTCTTGATCATGCAGCTCCACTGAGGAAACTAGAAAAGCGTTTCTACAGCTGTTAGATTATACTGAGTGCTGGTGAATGCAGGTGGCCTAGTTCTAAAGTACACTTGTGTTGCTTACAGAGTATCTGACAGCAAACTACTATCCTGTGATGCAGGAGCCAGGCACATAGTGTAGGGGTAAAAATTGTGGTAAAGTCATTTTTACTTCTCATTTCCTGTCTTCTGTGTAACTTCTAACAGAATTTTAGGGAATTCTGTGGTAGCATTTCCCACTTAGAAGCAAATAAGGTTTTTAGTACTTTCTTTTTAATGACCAAAATTCTATCTTGCTATGCTGCTTCATCTCCCTTAGAGCAACTTTGTTCTCTGTCACGCCTGTGTCATCCAAATTTAACTGTTCTACTCTAGGAAAGAATATGTTCTCATATACCTCTAGGCTGTGGGGAGTAATAGATTGATGTTATTCAGATTTCTGGTAAAATACATGGAGGATTATATGGCATGCTCATATAAAAATTCAGTATTTCCAAACAGTATTATTTCTTAACTGGAATAAATTTGGGTTTTTTTGTTTTTTTTAATCACTAGTGGTATATGCAGTGTGAAATAATTTTGCTCCCTGAATTTTTAGTAGTTACTCTTATACACTTTCAGGTCTATCAAATATGATGTCAGATGGAGAATTTTTAAGAACAAGCTGTGGTTCCCCTAACTATGCTGCACCAGAAGTAATTTCTGGAAGGTAGTTTCTTTTATATTGGATACATGTATGCATGTACTTCAGTCATGTTGCTGCTTGTTTCTAAGGGGTATAAAACTAGTTCAGTTGACCAGCTTGATGCTGAGAAACCGAGGGCTCTTAGTTGTATTGATAATTTTTAAAATGTTTAAAGCTTCTGTGAACTATCTTTGAATAGTTCCTGTAAGGTAGAGGTGATGTCTAATGCCCCAAATCCGTTGAGTACAATCTGCCTGAATTGCTTTAAGAATCTCATGTGCAGCTCAGATCTCGGAAGCTGAGGTGCAGAGTTACAGGCAGAGTCTGCTGTGAACTGAGTAGCAGGTGAAATATCTGCTGCAGAGTCGATACTCAGTCTGGAGGAAGCTTCCCTTTTTGTAAACTATGATTCTCAGTTCTGCTTTCAGCTACCTACCCTAATAGTGCCTCTTGCTGATTGGAGGCCAGATGCCTGTATTACTCTGCCAGTGGCACAGAATATGTGACATGTTCTGCTATAAGGACTTGTCTTAAATTTTTCAGCCACAATTTGGGGGATAACTGACTTCGCACAGATTTCTTCTAAAACATTGATAAAAATATATAACATGAGCTTTCTTAGTGGTAGATGCATGCTTCTTTCATTCTGCTATTGTGTGAAATTGCACTGTGGATTATTGTTATACATTAGAGAGGAAAAACTGTACCTGTGCCCTTTTATGTATTAGAAAGGGAAGAGTACTGAAGTTCAAGGGAGGCATGGCATAGAACTGAAATGGTATAGTGCTTGCAGAATCAGTTGTCCTGAGTTCATATGCTTTTAAGTACTGTGATACAATGAAAAAAATGAGAGAAAACATATTTACATCTATTAAACACAAGCCATTAATAGATTTTTTTTTCTCCCCACAGGTTATATGCAGGTCCAGAAGTAGATATTTGGAGCAGTGGAGTAATCCTCTATGCTTTGCTATGTGGAACACTTCCATTTGATGATGATCATGTACCAACCCTTTTTAAGAAGGTATGTGATGGTATCTTTTATACCCCTCAGTACCTTAATCCATCTGTAATTAGTCTTTTGAAGCACATGCTGCAAGTGGATCCAATGAAGAGAGCAACAATCAGAGACATTAGGTAAAACACTTGCTGATGCCTATTCACAAGATGCTAGAATTATAATAGCACAAACACAAAGAAGCTTGTCCATGTTTTCTAAACTGAGATTAAAAAATCAGCTTCTGCTGGCTTGGTTTTTGCTCTGGTAGTGCTGATCTGCAATGGACAATGAAGTATCTATTGGAGATCATAGTAAAACAAATTATTTATATTATATATAGAAATTGAGAGACACTAGGTTTAAGACTGCCATAGCAAAGCTCTTAACTCTTGCAAGCCAGTATACAAGTAAACTATATAGACTTACCTGGGGGAAGAAAATTGTCTTTGCTGTTAGAGGCCAGTGCACTCTACTGTAAATGTCTGAGGAAGCTCTTTAATCTGATAACTACTGCTTTTATTCATATTTCTTCGGGCTCTGAAAAGTCATTTGTTAAGACTGTGAATATTCCGCATGTAAGGCAACAATTGTTACCTTCAAAGCACTGGCATAAATTTGTGTATGAATGGTAATTACTTCACCTTAGTACTAATAAGTGAAATGTTTGTAGGTAGAGAGAGGCACAATGGACTCCAGATTGTAAGAGATGATTCTGGAGAAGTTGATTGTGTTGATAAATAGTCACTGGATTAAATTTTAAAAAGGTAGCTGCGAGAGATGTCCGTAATGTGGCAGCCTAATTTTCTTTGTTCTAAGGAAAGAATCTTGCTATACTACCAGAGTGAAAATACTGCTCCTTTTAGGGTTGGGAGTTAGGAAACAGCAATGTTTGTTTTCTCAGTGGAACAAAAAATGTTCCAAAAACATGAACAAGAACCACTTATCTCTTACTACTTTATTGCAATGGGAAGTACTTCCTTTCAGAGATGAAAACACTGTGAGAACTACGTGTTGTAAAACTTGAGTGGTTGGGAACTTAACTTACCTCAGCTGCATTAAATATTGTGTGCAAAAGAAGTGGTGCAAAACAGATGTTGAAAAATGTTGGTTACAGAAGATGGATGGAATCTGAATCCAAAACAGCTCTGTCCTATTATCCATATAACAAGTCACCTCACAGTTTAAAGGACAAACTGAGTTTGAGTACCTTAATTCTACTAAGGGTTTTATGTATATGCTTGCAAGGGGAAAGGTGCCATGAACAGTAACAATATTCCTGTGCGATCAGTCATCCCAGCTATGTTTGAGCCTTTGTTGTGGTATGGGAAAACATTTTTCTGCTTCCAGATTTACTGTTTCTCTGATGAAAGTATATTTTGCTCAGCAAATATATTTGTGCTGAGACATAGTGTTCTTAGGATTGCACTGGGTGCTGGTTTGGGCTAGAATAGAGTTGAATTTTTTCACAGTAACTGTGTTTTGCATTTGTACTGAAAATAGTCTTGATAATAGGTGGATGTTGTAGCTACTGCTGAGCAGGGCTTGCACAGAGCCAAAGTCTTGCCTGCTTCTTACTTTGGCCCAACAGAGCAGGCTGGGAAATGCACAAGGGGAGTGAGGGGATACGGCTGGAGCAGCTGACCCCAACTGACCACAGGCATATTCCATATGGAGTCATACACTGCAGTAAAATTAAGAGGAAGGCTGATGGGGCTGGTCTGCTGATCATCAGATATTTTGGGATGAGCAGTGTTATCATCTGCGTTATTTGCCTTTCTTGGGTTTCCTTGTCATTTCTCTTGTGGTTTTGGATTTTTTTTTTTTAAAGAAATTTCTAATGATTAAACTGTTTTTATTTCAACCTGAAAGTTTTTGCACATCTACTCTTTTGATTCTGCCCCTCACGCTACTGGAAAGGATCAAGCAAGTGGCTGTGTGGTGCTTAATCACTGTCTGGGGTTAAACCATAGCAATCCTGTTTGACACCCAGTTTGAAGTGTGGCTGTTGAAATAGTAACAGATTTGAACAGAGCTTATTAGATAAAATAATTTCTATTGGTGTTGGTGTTCTCACTATTGATTTATCAGATCTCTTCCATGTTCCATTTTTTTACTGTACATGCTGAAGATTTAGGTTGTTTTTTGCAATTTGCTGTGCTTTGTAGTGCTTATTGACTTTTTAAAAATTGGAACACTGGCCTTGAGCTTAATCTGCTGTTCAGGCTCTGTTCTCAAGTTGTTACTGTCCTTTGGGTACCATCATAGCCAATGAACAATTGCACATCTTTGCCCAGGATTTTTTTTTTTTTCTGTGGGGCAAATACAGAATGGAATCTCCACAACATTTTTCTGTGATGTTTTCTCTCTCATTGACATAACTTCAGTATCTTGAACATCCTCGGGCAGTCAAAATATTTCTACTGGTATTTCTTAGGAGCATAGTTTAGGCTTTTGGAAGATTAACAAGCTATTCTGGAACATCTCCCAGGCCTCTCAGCAGTGTGGTTACAGGTGGTAAGGCATGTGGGAGAAAGTCTGCAGGTAGGACATAACAAAAAATGGGATTTTATTGTAAAGTGATAGAATGTTTGAAAGAAAGATGCTGTTGCAAGGAGGCCTGACTTATAACAGCATCCTGGCACTTGACCTGCTCCTGTTGAACACTGCTCAATACTAATCAGCACCCTCAAGAAGAGGGGGTTTCTGGGTCTGAAAATGTATCAACAGACACTGACTGAGCCAGAAACCCAGCTTTCAACTATTATCACATGCTTCTATAACTAAAAATAAACAACAGAAGCAAAAGTAATCTTGTTTAGTCAGGAATGAAGAAGCTTCTAGGAGGGAACAGGAGAGGGAATCAGAAGGATCAGCCCTTTCTGCAGCAGAACAGTCACAAAAACAGGAGGAGGAAGGGACTGAAATAATAAATGAGAAAATAACCACCTGATTCCTAGCCCTAAGTGATTTGTGAGATAGCAAAAACATTTTTTCAGTTTCTTGCAAAATGTCTATTAAAATCTTGTGCAGGCAGTGATTACTTTATGTACTGTTTTATTGTCTGTGCTACAAGGGGTCTTGAACTGGCAATCATTTTTCTTTCTTCCAGAACAGACTAAAATTAATTTTATATTTTAAAGGTATTTCCTGTTAAAAATGTTTTGACTTACATATACTCAGATTTTTTTTTTATTTTTAAATCTAGGGAACATGAATGGTTTAAGCAGGATCTTCCAAAATACTTGTTTCCTGAAGATCCATCATATAGCTCTACCATGATTGATGATGAAGCCTTAAAAGAAGTGTGTGAGAAGTTTGAATGCACTGAAGAGGAAGTGCTAAGTTGTCTGTACAGCCGAAATCATCAGGACCCTCTTGCTGTTGCCTATCACCTCATTATTGATAACAGAAGAATAATGAACGAGGCCAAAGACTTCTACTTGGCGACAAGTCCACCAGATTCTTTTCTGGATGATCATCACCTGTCTCGCCCTCACCCTGAACGAGTGCCATTTTTAGTTGCTGAAGCACCACGTCCTCGCCACACCCTTGATGAGCTGAATCCCCAGAAGTCAAAACACCAAGGTGTAAGACGGGCTAAATGGCACTTGGGAATACGGAGCCAGAGTCGACCAAATGATATCATGGCTGAAGTTTGTCGAGCAATTAAACAGCTGGATTATGAATGGAAGGTAACAAAACGGGGAACCTTCCAGCAAACTGCCATGCATTTTGGTTTGAACTGTGTAGTTACATAGCCTAGATGTCTGAAGGTGTTTTCATGTTATGGCATTAATCGCATGTGTCTGTGCTGTCTTGTGTTTGCTGTGCCAGAAGGGTGTTGGGGGGTGTGTGTACATGCTGACAGGAGAAAAAGTCATGCTAAAGTTTTCTTTGGCGTGGTAGGAATATATTTCTCTTGTCTAACCCCTCCGCCCCCTCCCCGCTCCCCAAAAACAACCCTCAAATCACCAGGTAATGAAATTTGAAATAATTTGATAAATACTAGTGAGTTGAAAGGACAAAAACAATATGCGATGATTTTCAAGCATTTCTGATTAACTGACTCAAATCTTTCATACTAGGTTGTAAATCCATATTATCTGCGTGTTCGGAGGAAGAATCCAGTAACAAGTGCATACTCTAAAATGAGTCTCCAGTTGTATCAGGTGGACAGCAGAACATACTTACTGGACTTCCGTAGTATTGATGGTATGTGAAGAGTTATTTAAGTTAATTGTATTGCATGGGAAATCATTCTACTTGCAAACATGGGTTTTTTTTACTTATTTAGAAGTGAAGTACATGTTGCCCTTTTTTATTTTGCACCAGTTTAACCTGGATTATTGTTCCTGTAATATGTGCTTAGCTGCTGCATTCCTTAAATAATTGCTTTTTTGCTATATCAGCTCCTGAGGAGCTCCATTTTGTGTCTTCATGAGAACTAAAACCAGTAGTGCAAAAGGGGACAAGACTGTTGGAGGTGAGATTGGGTACAAATTTAAGCCGCCTTTGGAGCACCCCAAATTTAAACATTAATTTAGATCTGAAGTAAGCATGTGAACAGTATTTTCTAGCTAAGATAAGGCATGATATCTAGGCATTTAAATTTGACTTTGGACTGTACTTTGTTATATTGGATCTGACTGAGATAGAGTTAATTTTTTTCCTAGCAGTCTGCATGGTGCTGTTTTGGATGTGTGACTAAAGCAGTATTGATAACACGAGTGTTGCTGAGCAGCACATAGTATCCAGCCTTTCTTTTTCCACCCCACTGTTTTGGGAGGGGAGCAACAGCCCCACAGGGCTGAGCCAGATTGAACAAATGGGCATTCAATGCCTTATTATGTTACGTCTAGCAAAGAAGGGGGTTTTGGAGAAGGTAACCTTGAGACTGCTTGGGCATCAGCCTGCTTTGGAGATAGTGGGTGGGTTGCCTTTGTATCACTTTCCCACGCCCTACTTAAAACTGTTTGTTTCTACATGAGTTTTCTCACGTTTGCCCTTCCAATTTTCCTCCCCTTTGCACTGAGATATTAGCTGCAAGGCAAAGTTAACCCACCAGTTTTACTAGTAACTAAAATTTGAGGTGGGAATTTTATGCTCACAGGAACTAAAATATTGAAAGCATTTAGTTTAACCCATAGAAGAATATATTTTGTGAATATGGTGTGACAGTAGCACAGTATACAAAGCCTGGTTAGATGAAGAGAACAGAGGAGCTAATAGAGACTGAACACAATGCTTGTTTATGGGCATAGTAGTCTAGATGAAAATTACCTACAGCCAGTGGTGTAGATGTCATGCCTAGGAAAACATTGCATGAAAAAGAAGGAATTTTCTTTTTTTGGACTGCTTAGAGCTCTGCAGCTGGGGGAGGGCAGCCTGCTACAATTCTGATTTCCACTTTTGAGGAAATACAACCTAAGAGCATAGATTTGTTGTCTCTCTTCCAGTAGTTAAACTGATTTGACATTCCTTCTCTGTACCATGGTTAACTGTTCTCTGTTCCTCTTAACAATTTGTATTTTAAAGTAGCTTTGTGTAAACAGGAGAGATTGCCTTTTCACTCATTTGTCCTGAAATAATTTTTCAGGAGACAGCTTAGAGCTAAGTTAATATTTAAAATGAGAATTAGAGATGCTTCAGCAGATCACTACTTGTAAGGTGGCAGTATTTTCTCCTCATACTGAAGGTCAACAGAAGTTGCTGCAGCACAAACATTCAACATTCTATGGTGAAAAACCTTCAGAAAAGAAGAAGAAAAGAATGCAGATGTTAACAAGTATAATGTGCTAATGATTTATCATAAAATAAAAATAATAACAATGTATAAATACCCAAAGGAGAACAAAAATAGAATAAAAATAAAGTAGATGATAGAAAAGAACATCTACAAACTGCTATTGAACTTAATCTTATGATGCTGTCTTGTTTTTGTTTTAAGTAACCTAAATTGAACAATTAACTGCTGAAATCAGTTAATGAAAAGTACAATTAGTATTGGTCTGAACTAGATGAAAATAGTTCTGGAGTACAGTTCAGAGTACAGACAGAATTAGCAGAAGAACATTTGCTGTTGTGCTACTATATATGCAAGCTTTTATTTTGTATCAAATACAGTTAGCAAAAGCTGTTTATTTATTAGTTAATATTTTAAAGCAAGATTTGGAAGTGTGAGAAGGGGAAGATATTTGCTCTTCCTAGAACTGATTTGATAAAATTTTTCCTCTTCTCTTCCCTTGTTCACAGATGAAATTACTGAAGCAAAGTCTGGGACTGCAACTCCACAGAGGTCAGGTTCTGTGAGCAACTATAGGTCTTGTCAAAAAGATTCAGATGCTGATGCTCAAGGAAAATCTGCAGATACATCCCTTACCTCTTCAGTGAACTCTTCACTTGACTCTTCCGCAGCTGATGTAACTCCAAGACCAGGGAGTCATACAATAGAGTTTTTTGAGATGTGTGCAAATCTTATTAAACTACTTGCACAGTAATTTTGAAGATGGGCTTATTTCTTATATAGCAATAAGCATGCCTAAATCATAGTCAGATGCTTCCAATTATAATCAAGTGAAATTAACTAAGGCGCTGAAAAAGCTAGCCACAGAATGCAATTTTCATGGGGATAAAAATTATTATGGTCAGTTAACATATATATTATTTTGAAGCTGCAGTGAATTCTGATTGCCTGCTGTCCAATAGCATAACACAGGTACAGGAAATAACATGCCCTTTGGGTAGTGTTTGTAACATTTTACCTTGAGTGCAAAATAGGATGCCTATAACATTTAAGCTAGATGGACCTCCTTGTTTTTTTTTCTCTGGTTATACATATATCTGATGCACTGTAAGTTAACATACACTTAGTTCAGTGATCTCAGTATGAGATTGTTGGTCACCCTCTACAGTTGTGATGCAGAACTATCAGTATCTCCTAACCGTAACTTGTTAAAACTGCTGTGTTTCTTCCCCCTTATTTGACAGAAGAAAATAAAGAATGCTTTGATGTGTTACCATGTACTATTTTTAACAAAAAGGGTTATTAAATGCATGCAAATCCAGCCAGTTGGAAATGCATGTAGGTGCTCTGTAATGAACTGAGGGTGAAAATTCTGTAGACAGTGAATAGAACGCTTGAGTCCATAACAATGGCAGGAGAATTAATTCTGAGAAGGTGTGGCATTCCATGGGTTAAACCAAAATGTTGCTTTGGGGATAAACTTTGAGAAAGCTCCTCCTTTGTGCGTGTTGTCTTAGTGGGTTGCAGCACAGCAGCTCTGCTACTGTAGGCTGAGAATCCTTTTCCTTAGAAACATGCTCCTGTAGTTAAGAGCAGGACCTGAGGGCTGTTTCATGCTACTCCAGAATCTGAAATTTACAGGTTTTAAACATATATATTAATACTTTGATACAGCTGGTTATCACATTAACTTAGGATATGCTATATAGTATTCAGTATGACGTGGAAACTATATACACAGGTTTCTAGTTTTTCCCAGGCAACCTTTACAGAAAACTTTGCTGTATAATGTAACGGAATTACACAGTCTAACTTTGCAGCTGAGCATTGAAAACTGGGCTACTTGAGTGCTAGAGTTTTTAATAATTTACTGCAACTACACATAATAAAAGTCCTTCTGCATTTATGGTGTTGGCAGCATTTCAGGAAAAAACCTGAATTTCATATATTAAAGGTACTACTTGCATGAAACCTTTAGTCTCTTTAAATTGGATATAATTAGCCATTTTCATCTGGCACTTTGTAGATATAAAAAGTCATAAAATACATAGTTTTGCATTCAAGACTTAATGCTCGCTTCAAAGTAATATGCCTGATCTACATAGTTTCAAAGGTTGCTACCCCAGGAAGAGACTGGAACTCCAGGCATTACTATGAACAGTGAAACCTGGGCTCTTCACATGGATGGAAATTCTTGCCAAAGGTTGAGATTTTATCCATGGGAAGCTGCTTAGCTACAGCTATAACAGTTTAAATTCTGTAACAGTGTTCTGAACTGGGTAATTGTGAGACCTGTCTAATAGGTGAGTACAATTTACAACTTCATGTCTTTATCCTCATGTGTCAGAGATGGTCCCTGTTGGGACATTGGCTATATCACTGTACCTTAAAGTGAAAAATTTTCCAAAGTGGAAGTAGTATTGGAAGTTGAAACCCAAAACTTTAAGATGCCAACGTGAGGGACCAGCTGCAAATCCTACAAGAAGTCCTGTCTTTAGTCTCCTAAGAATTGGTTCTGGTGTACTGAATAAATCAATGTGTTCATTTTGGTTATCCTTTATTTAGAATTATTAAGTATTGCACTTGTATAAACACTACAAACGCACAGGTTTTTAAATTGTAGTAACTCCTCATCTGGAATTGGTTTGGGATCACTTATATTTGTTAAACTATAAATGCTGTCTGCTCCTTTTAATGCTGACAACACATGCAAGGTGTAAAGATGCAAAATACTTCTTAATTTTATATACCTTTTCGGCCTTCTTGTGCTTTAAGACAACCCTGGTTTGTCCTTAGTTTTGGTATCAGGAGGTTAAAGTAAGTTTCTGTCAGAAGTGTGAAATACATGTAGTTGTAAATAAAAGTACATTTTTATGGTAGATCAATTTTGATGGCCAAAGGTTTTCTGATTGAATTGTGATTTTTATAGGGAGGGGGAGGGGTAGAAAGGGGCACTAACAAATGAGTTGAATCCAGTTGCCTGTTGTGTGACTTTCCTATGCTTTGTTGATCTTGCTGTTGTAATTGCTTTCTTCACTTGTTCCTGCTAATCTTGCCCACCTTTAGCATTGTACTAAAAACTTCCAATAGGTTGTGAAATGAAACTTCACTAAGAGTGCTGCCAGAATTTTAAGGTAGCTTATGCAGATACACAAGTAAAGTGTTACTCTTTATTCACAAGCTTACTCCTGTTGGAGTACAGTCAGTTACCGTGTCTTTGTATTGTAATTTTTTTCAGTAGCATGGATGAATCTGGGCTGGCCATGTACAATATAACTCACTAGGTAATGGATAAAAATTCATCTTGGTGGTGCAATATGAAGAAAAAAACCCTTTCATGTTTGTCTTGATATGAGTGTTTAATACGAATTCTGAGCTAAATTTTATTTTACCAGTTGATTACCATTGTAAGATATGAAGTCCTGTTCTTTAACAAAGATGTGCCTACTTCCTCTTACTTTCTTTTGACAAAGCTGAATGGCAAAAATGCTTGTTTCTAACTGTATAACTTTTTAAACTTTCAAAACTAAGAACTAAGTAAACATGAAATACTGAACCATCTTGTTTGAGACTGTGTGCTTACTGTTTGTTTTTAGTGTGATATGTAAATGGATAATAACTGCTACCTGCATTTTAAAAACAGCAGCTATTACAATTACAGAAAAAAGCACCAACGTTACAAAAATTACAGCAGATTTCCCAGCTGGACAGGCTGGTGCACCAGCTGTGCTCACCTGATCTGACTGACCCTTTTTCCCTCCATCCACTAAACTCTTCCACTGCAGAAAAGCAATTTGAGACATAACAAACCCTGACCATGTCTTTTGCTCCCCTTTGGTGACAGGTCTCATCTCGTAACTTCACTCAGCCTTTCCCTCGCACCACGGATGGGGCTTTTCTCGGTACTGGTTCTCTGCAAGACAGTTTTAAACCCTGTCGTCTTTGTTTTTTTGCTTTGTTTTTAAAATTTTTTTTGTTTCT
>VWZN01001631.1:7210-25803 GCA_013396955.1 Regulus satrapa
CAGGGCAGGGTGGGATTTGGGGCCCATCCCAACCCAAACCAAACGATTATTTTAGCTCCAAATAAGCACATACATAATGACTTCATAGACTGTGTCCTTCCTTCCTTCGTTTCTTTCCTGTTTTCTGAATCCCTGTGGGTGCTGGCAGTGCAGGTGAGCTCTGCCATCAGTAAATACTGGGGAGTGCCCCCAGCAGTCACCCAGAGAGCAGAGGTGCTCAGAGAACACTCTGTTCTGTGCCCTGAGCCCCGCGTGCGTAAGCTGCGTGTGCACACCCCGAGCAGGATGACGTGGGCACCCCTGCACCCAGTGCCCCTGGCCAGCAGAAACGCCCCTGTGCTTTTCCACACCTCACTGGAGCAGCAGAGCGGAGTGGATGCCCCGTGCTACCTTGTCTGAGGGAATTCCTTTATTCATTCCACCCGCTGCTGGCCTCGTGGTTGTTCTGTGCAAGGAAAGCCAGAGCTGGAAGTGATTTCCTTGTCTCGTTTTTTGGAGCTTTTCCCTGAGGTGTTCAGAGCTTTTCAGTCATTGCCTCTAAAATCTCTTGAGTGGCCCCATCCGGCTCCAAACTCTCTGTGTTCGTACGGTGGGTGCCTTGGAAGGGCTTTGACCTTTGCAGCTTTGCATTCTCCGAGGAACTGTTGCTCAGAGAGGCTGTGGGCTCCCCATCCATCGGGGCTGGCAACACTGGGAGGTGTCCCTGCCACGGCAGGGCTGGCACTGGGTGGGATTTAAGGTCCCTTCCAACCCAGACCCTTCTGGGAGTCTAAGCTGCAAATCCCAGCCTGGTCACTCCTCAGGGTTCTGCTCTATCCCAGATTTCCGTATAAGTGGGAGCAGTTTCCAGTCAAAGCCGGGATGGTTTTCCTGCTGTGCCTTGGAGGTTCAGGCAGTTCCCCAGCACTCCCTGCAGCTCTTGCATTTCCCCCCCATTCCCCAGCTGATTGCAGTGGTTTTTTATTTGTGCTGCTTTCCTGCAGAGCCATGGCTGAGCGGGTGCTGGTGATCGGCAGCGGGGGCCGGGAGCACGCCCTGGCCTGGAAGCTGGCCCAGTCCCCACACGTCAAGCACGTGTTTGTGGCTCCTGGAAATGCGGGCACAGCTGAGAATGGGAAAATCTCCAATTCAGGTAAAACAGCAACAACAAAACATTCTAAAAATGGAGAATTCAGCCGAGATGTTGTTGAGCTGAAGTCGCAGCTGAGGGTGTGAAAGGATGATGATGATGATAATGAAATGGTGATGGTGATGAGATGATGACAATAGATTCCCATTTGTAAAGGTTTTGGGTACGTGAAATAGATTTTAGATGCAGTTAAGGAAAAAAGAAATCTGAGGAAAGCCTTGTGTAAGTTGTGTAATTAATTTTGTAAGATCTCAGCTGTGAAATCTCATTCTTTAGGTTTGGGTTTGGAGGATTCAGCCAGAGCTGTTCCTCTGGGAATCCAGCTCAGGATAGTTGCTGTGGTTGCCACCTAAATTCCCTCTCATCCTCTCAGAAGTGTGTTGAAACCCCACAACCTGTGACAAGAATACTCTCTCACTGTCAACATAAATTCATTCCTTTGTCTTAGTGACCTTAAGAAATCAAGGTTATCTGCAAATATTTCTCTCCGTGTTCTGTTTGATTGGAGCTCTTGATTTGACATATTAAGCTCTGACTGGCTGTAATTGAAACTCTTCATAGTTATTAATTTTGAGAAATCAAGCATCACATGTTGCAAATTGAGCATCCAAAATTTGGAGCTGCCTTTCAAAACCTGCTCTGAGGTGCTGGCACCCAGAGAATCAGTCCAGACCGCAGAGATTCCTGTCTCGTTCACCTAACACATCCTGATTTAGGGGCTTGAACTCGCCCAAGGCTTCAGTTCTCCCTTTAGAACTCGTGATAAGATGAGGAATTCAAGGTAACACGGCGTGTGAGTGAATGTGGATCAGGCACATCCATTTTCTGCACTTGTGTTGGTGTGGGAGCAGCTCTGTGTGTTGCTGTTTCATGTGGAAACGTGAGGGCTGCCAGGTTCTTGTACAGCTGGTAATTACTGGATGGAATTCCGTTGGAATGCTTAATTACAGGCGGTTCAAACAACTTTGTCCTTAATTTCTTCGACCAGTCACAGCATCATGAGTGAAAAAAAACCCTCACTCAGTTTTTTGCTCTGTTTGGCCTCTGAGGAGAGGTCGGGAAGGAAGAGCTTGACCAGAAACCCAAAAAACCCCTTTTCCCCTTGTGCTGAATGGGATCAGTGCCAGGCTGCAGGGCCTGTGGAATGGGAATTCCAGTGGTCTTTTTCAAGCTGTGCCTCTTTATACCCCCCCTGGTTTCTTCTCTCTTTCATCCCATAAAAAAAACATTGCACCAGTAGTGGAAAATGCTTGATTTCAAGTCAGGTCCATAAAATCTCCCATGTGGAATAAATGGTTTTGCTCTGCACGTGGGATGCTTTGGGAGAGAAATCTTCACACCCCAGGAAGAACCTAGAATTTATGAAGAGTTTGACTTATGTGGGTTTTGAAGGAAAGAATTTGTTCAGGAATTCCAGTGCTGTTACTGGGGCCTTGATTTAACTCGGGGTGGAAAATGGGAAACACCTTTACAGAAACACATGAGCCTTGTTATGCTGAGGGAGCAACAATACCCTGGATATCTGGGAATATCTGGGAAAATCCTTCCCTGGTTTCTGGGGGTTTTTTTGGTATAATTAAGATTTATCTCTGCAAGTTTGTGGGTCATGGCATTGCCTTTAATTAGGATTGCAGCTCTGGGTCTTGGGTGATTACTGAAACATGAAAAAGTCAGCTGAAAATTATAAATAACCTTCAGTCTTTCAAACTTCGTCTGTATTCAAGTAAGAAAAAGAAAATTGCGGTTGATCTGAGCTGGGAATTGCCTCATAAATGAAGTGGGATTTAGGTTGGGTGCCTAAATACAGGTTTATACTAAATTTAGGTGGATTATCAGGGCAGAAGCACAGACATTGGCTTGCTGAATGGAGAGGTATGTCTGTGAATGGACTTCACCATCCTGACACCTCCTTCTGTCACATTTTACCTCTCAGTGTAACTTGTGCCCTTAAATTTAAATTAAAATTAAATTTAAGCTCCACCCTTGAAAGGCTTGGGGCTCCTGTCTGGTTCCAAAGGAACTTTCAGCTGTTGTTTTAAGCAGTCAAACACGGCCACAGCATTGTCCCCTTTCAGTCAACAACCCCAGAAAAAAAAAAAGGACATTTGGGAGGAAAGTTAAAATCATGGATAAACACCACAATTTGTTCCTTCTTGTTTGTTGTTAGGACATTTCTCCAGCATGCCAACCTTGTGCCACACTCAGTGTTCATATCATGGGATCAGCAAGAAGTGTGGGGTGAGCCCCAGACTCTCTCCTTGCCTGCTTGGGGAGGGACTGGAGCTTCCCTGGCTTCCCACTGCCAGGGTGGTTGGGATATTGGGATCCAGGACTTGTTCCTGGCAGGGTGGGCAGGCCCTGGCACAGGTGAGCCAGAAGTCAAATGACTTTGTTGGTGGAACAAAATAATTGGGCTGTTAAAGAGGTGCCAAGGAGGCGATTTTTATTTGTGTTCTGGCTGGGTGTTCCCCCAGCCCACCTGAACGGGGTAACTGAAATGCAGATTCTGTTGTGGAATCAGGAAATCTCATGGGCAGGAATTGTTGCTGGCAGGGTGGGCAGGGCTGGCCCAGGGTGCCCAGAGCAGCTGTGGCTGCCCCTGGATCCCTGGCAGTGCCCAAGGCCAGGCTGGAGCCTGGGGCTGGAGCCCCTGGGGCAGTGGGAGGGGGCCCTGCAGGGCTGGGTGGGATTTGGGGTCCCTCCAACCCAAACCAGTCTGGGGTTCAGTGATTCTGTGAATTTGTTCCTCCGGGGTAGTGGGCATTGACCAAAGTCCTGTCATCTCCTTCCTCTCTCCTCACTCCCCAGAGACAGCTCCCAGGGTCTTCTGCCATGGCCCAAGGGAAAGGACAAGACAAAATGGCCCTAAATTACACCAGGGAGGGGCAGCTTGGAGATTGGGAACAATTCCTCCCTGCCAGAGGGGTCAGGCCTTGCCATGAGTTGCCCAGGGAGTGGTGGAGTCGCCGTCTCTCTCCAGAAGTGTCCCAGAGGAGCCTGGAGGTGGCCCTTGGGGACAGGGTTGGCTGCTGCTGGAGGGTTCCTGCAGCCCTGCTGATCCTGGCACCGTGGGCTCCCTTTGCCAGCCCCGTGCCCTGCTGGCTGCAGCCTCCTCCCTGCACAAGCAGCCAATCCTCGCCGGGCTCATCTCTTTTTTGGCTCCCTGGATCCGTGATCCCATCCTCTGCAGACCTTGGCTTTATTTATTCATGATAAAAGCAGTGGGATTGCAGGGCCGTTGCGTAACTCTTGGATCATGGGATGGACGTTATTGTCTTTGGTGCGGGACGTTTCTTTTGTTTGCACACTTTGGGGCATTCCAAGTGTCATCACGTTGAATGTTTGTTTTTGGAAAGATAATGGTTGTAACAGCCTGAGCCCACATATCCTCGGCATAATGGCAGCACAGTGTCCTTCTTCATTAAGTTCACCATAATGTAAAAAAAAAAAAATAAATTCTGATTCCCCTTGCTTTCAGAGGGCTCAGATTAGTGCAGTTTTTAGGTGGCGCTACAGAAAAAGAATAAAATAAAACAGATGAATTGGAATTCTACCACCAGCCGTTTGTTTCACCCCCAACACCCTCCTGGCACCAAGATCATAAAATCACAGAATCGTGGACTGGTTTGGGTTGAAGGGACCTTAAAGTCCATCCAGTGCCACCCCTGCCATGGGCAGAGGCACCTTTCACTGTCCAGGCTGCTCCAGCCCCATCCAGCCTGGCTTTACCTCTGTAAAGTTCCATGGACATTCTTGTCAAGGAGGAGAAAGTTATGGTTTTTCCTTTGGAGATTTTTATTTTCTTCGATTCTTCTCGATGCTGCTTGTGCTGGCAAACAGGCTGTTCCTCAGGGTCAAACCAGTTTGCTGGCTGGGAATCCCAGAGCTTCTTTCCTCACCTTTAAGAGCAAGGTGGGGTTGTCAGGGCTCTGCAGGTGGGGAAGGGGCTGGAGGGGCCCCACGGGGTCACTGGGGCAGTGCAGCCTGGAGGAGCCCCAGGCCAGAGCTCCCCGGGGCTGCAGCTGCTCCCGAGGGGCAGCGCAGGGACAGCTCCGACCTCTGCTCCTGCACAGGGACAGCAGCCAGGGAGCGCCTGGGGCTGGGCCAGCAGGGAGCCAGCAGGGATTGGGGCCAGGCTCTTCTTCCCCAGAGGGTGCTGGCACTGCCCAGGCTCCCCAGGGAACGGGCACGGCCCCGAGGCTGCCAGAGCTGCAGGAGCTGCAGGACAGCGCTGTCAGGGCTGCCAGGCTGGGAGTGCTGGGGCGGGCAGGGCTGGGTCAGGCATCCCTGGGGGTCCCTTCCACTCCATATTCCACGATTCTGTGATTTATCTCTCTGATGGTGGATGTCCAAGCAGAGCCTTTGCCCGGGGCTGTGTTTTGGTGAGGCTGTCAGCGTGGGCCTCACCCCTGCAGGTTCCCTGCAGTGACCTGGCAGCCCAGGAGCTGAGGCTGCTGAGGGCTCTGTGCCAGCTCCGTGCTGAGGATCACCTGTGCATGGCCCCTTTCCCTGCCTTGTCTCCAACAGCTGTTCCAGTCAGTGACCATGCTGCTGTTGCCCAGTTCTGCAGGGACCAGGACATCAGGCTGGTGGTGGTCGGTCCCGAGGTTCCTCTTGCTGCTGGTAAGAGACACAAGGTGGAAATCTCAGCCTTCAGCAGTTGGGAAGAAAAGTAAATGTTAGTCCTCATCTGTGCATCACTCAGCAGTGTCTCCAGTCTGAATGGAAACAGGAGCAGTTTCCCTGAAATCCAGAGTTATGCTGAGGTGAAGAGGAATTTCTGAAGGGTAGTGTGTGAGCAAGAAAGCCAGTTTTGGTTTTCCTGTGGAGTTTCCATGTTTTGAAATAATTACAATTTGAGTCTTGGTAAAAAAAATTATATATATATATATATATATATATATAAATGTGCTGGTAGTTTTTCTGCTTAAACATTTTGGCAGCTTCAGCAAAGACTCACGTTGACCTTGTAGCTCAAAGGTGCGTTAAGCGAGGGGGGATTGTCATCCCTTCCCAAGCCCAGCTCATCCTGAGGGCCTGCAGTGGTGCAGGGTTGCTGCTCCTGGTTCCAGTGAGGAAAGCAGGCAGTGCAGACACAGATGATTTCTTATTCCTGCCATTCTTGCTCCAAGGAATCAGTGCAGGCCTGCACTTGGCCTGACTGCCATAAATCCTCTGGAGATTTACACCATGCTTTGTGTTTAGGAATTGTGGATGACCTGACAGCAGCTGGGATCAGGTGTTTTGGCCCCACAGCAAAGGCAGCTCAGCTGGAATCCAGCAAGAGCTTCACCAAAGCCTTTCTGGATCGTCACGAGATCCCCACGGCCAGATGGAAATCCTTCACTGATCCCAAAGCAGCCTGTGCCTTTATCAACAGGTACAGTTCTTGTCATTTGAGACATCTCCTTACTGACAGTGGGCTGGATATCCACACCAAGCCAATGCATCAATGCCTTTGGGATAGAACATCTGCAGAGCTTCCAAAGGATCTCTGGCCGCGACTCTCAAACTGCAGCAAGGCTGAGAGAAACGGTTCCTCCTGCTCTAGAATGAAACCAAGGGTCAGTGTTCAGTTCACAGGAGAATGTAGCACAAGCTGTTATTTTTTTGTCAGTCTGCCTGCTGGGGAAAGGCAGGGAGCAGCCCAGAGCCATCTGTTCTGGCTTCTTATCCCTTTTCTCCACCAAAAAAAAAACCAAACCTGGAAAATTACTCAGCAACTGATGACCTGCTCATCACAGTACAACCCAGGTGACTCCAGCTGATACAAGAGTAAATTCCCAAATGGAAAGCAGCAAAGAACAGTCAGGAAATTCCCTGGTGGGGAAAAGAAGCAGGAACCTTTCTCAGGCAGAGCGTAACGAGCCCGGTATGATTTGTGTGTTACTCAATAAGGTTGCCATGAAAACGGAGAAGTACTTTGATCTTTTAACTCTTGAAATGTTCAAAACGTCCTTGCAAGGACCGCTGATGCTGACTGTCTGTCCTGTGCCTTGGCAGTGCCACCTTCCCTGCTCTGGTTGTCAAAGCCAGCGGCCTGGCAGCTGGCAAAGGAGTCATCGTGGCTTCCACCAAGGAAGAGGCCTGCAAAGCTGTCACTGAAATCATGCAGGTGAGGAGGAGTGTCTCACACAAAAGCAGCTCTTCACCACCTGGGAGCAGCGCAGATACTCCTCATTTCATGAAATAGCACTTTGGCTGGGAGACACATCAAACCTTCCACCCTTTTATTTGGCCAGCTGCGAAACTCTCTTGTATTTATTGCTTGAGGTGCAGTTGCTGTAGGCTAAAATAAAACCATTCTTCATGAAAACCCGCCCTTATTTCACTTCTTTAGATATGCAATTCCTTTTTTTTCCCACTGTGTGAGACTCCTGCAGTCCAACAGGTCCCACAGTGCAGGAACACGAGTGATTGAGGTGGATCTTTCCAAGCACCATTAGGGCTAAGCACAGCCCTTCAATGTGTAATCCAATTCTGCTGGGATTATTTCAAGTGAAATTCACACTGAGGAAGGATATTCCACAAATATATTTGGAGCATCAAGACTCAAAAGTGAGGCCAGATTAAGTCATTTTATCTGCCCAGTCAGGAACACAGAGATGAGGTTCCCAGGTCAGGCTGGTGTCAGCAGCACAGCATCCTAAAATTCCACGGAGCTCTGCTGATCTGACACTTTATCTGCCACACCTGTGCTTCAAGAGCCAGGGGGCTGCAGTCACATTTTGGGTGGTCTGTGGTCACTGGACAATTCATATCTGAACAGGGCCCAATGTCTTGTACAAAAAAACCTGCAAGGTACACATAGAGACCCCCAAAATCACCTTGGCAGTGGGGGCTGGTTATTCTTAATTTCTTCATCACCCAGAATATGCTCAAACATTGCACTGGGATGGGAGAATTGCTCCCTTCCTTCGTGTTGTATAGAATTGCACTTTTTCATCCAGTGAAAGGGCAGATTGGAGATTGGCCTGTCACTGCTGTTGGGGTGAATTTCAGAATGCAGAGCATGAGGAATTTCTCAGCAGACACAAATACTCTCTGCCTTTTGAAAATATTCAGTAATAAACCCTGCATTCATTTAAGAATAAACAAAAAAGAGGAGTAGGGATTTCACCACTGCTTACATCCCTGGGGGAGAATGGATTTATCATCTGGAACCTGTGCTGCATTTTTTTGGCTGTGTTAAAAATACATGTTTCTTGTTGCATTTTCAGTAGTTTAAAACTGAAACAGAATTAAGGAGATTTTGTTTCTCTGTAGGATAAGAGTTTTGGCACAGCTGGGGAAACCGTTGTTGTTGAAGAACTTCTTGAAGGAGAAGAGATTTCTGTAAGTGCATCTCACTGTAACACTTTGGTTCTACCTGTTCTAAATTGGGATTCACTAAGTGCCTTCACCTACAAAGTGGAGGATTTGATCAGTTAAATTAAAACCATTCCCTGCTTATAAATAACACCGTATTGGTTAGATACAGCTGTGTGGCTTATTTTGGATCCTTGCTGGTTTTATAATTAGCATTGTAAAATTGTTTTGAGTACTGCTCCCATTAGTCCAGACAGGGAACAATGTTACCCAGTTTGAGTGCACATCATCATCCAGTTACAGAAGATGCCAGCAGCCTTGTTATTCTGAGGATATTGAGGATAAAAACAACTGACATATAAATAGTTTATAAATATTTCACAAGTAAATAGCTTTATCAGCAAGGAAAAGGAAGTCTTGAAAGGAATGTAATGCCTTCCTTCCAGGGCAGGGAGGGGAAAGGAAGAAGTCATTTCCATCACGCAGCACTTTAATTCTTTTTTTTAAAAACCTTTCCAGTGTTTCTTTTCAGTGCAGCTGATGACAGTATCATTTTTCTAGGTTTTATTAATTTCTGCAGCAAGGTCACACAAAACGTGTCCCTGCTTCCTGAGGAAAAGCCAAACGCTTTGAACCCCATCCTTTATTTTATCAGGGAGGCAGAGCTTCTCCTCTTCAGTATCCCTCTGCCACACGGAAAATCAGCTCTAGGTGCAGTTTACTTGCAGCCAAGGGCAGGAGCTGATGTGCTGTCCCTGTTTTTGCAGTGCCTGTGTTTCAGTGATGGTGTCACCATCGCCCCCATGCCCCCGGCCCAGGACCACAAGAGGCTGATGGATGGAGACGAAGGCCCCAACACGGGAGGGATGGGAGCTTATTCCCCAGCTCCTCAGGTGAGAAAGGGTTAACGAGGAAGGGGAAATGCACTGCTGAGGAAGGGGAAGGGGACTGACAAGGGGATGCTTCACTCCAGCTGTGGGAATGCTGAATTGCAGCGTGAGGAGGGCTCTGCTGGATGCAAAGAGCTGCCTAAAGCAGACGTGGCCGAGTAACATCCCCAGCTCCACAAAGGGGAGGATGTCTCCACTCTTGGAATTCTAAAGGGGGAAGTGGCATTTCTGCAGCCTTAGATCTGCTTGGGATTTAGGTGCTGTGAAATGCTGCTCGTTAGAACCCTCAAACAGTTTTACCTTGTGCCAGGCAAAGCTAATGGTGAATTCTGGCTGTGGCTTAAGGTAGTTTGGGGTCTGTTGGCTAGGGACCTTCCACTGGCACAAACAGAGTGAAAACCATTCTTAGCTTTCCATTGGAGTGAGCAAGAGACCATCCAAGAGTTCTGCTTGGCTCTTACAAGGCCAAGCTATCCCTTTTTACAAACACTGGTTTCTAACCCGTTTTTGTTAGATTTCTAAAGATTTGCTGCAGAAGATAAGAGAGACTGTTCTTCAGAAGACTGTTGATGGCATGAGGAAAGAAGGTGTTCCCTATTTGGGTACGTACAAAACTCCAGGAATTTTAATCATAAGGAGAACAACCTTTTATTTTGCTTTTTCCTCTTTGTTGCCTAACTCAACACTGGAGGTTAAGGGAAACAGTTTTGAATTTATTAGGAACTGGGTTTGCTACCAGTGCCTTGATTCAGAGTCCATGGAAATCAACAGAGGTCATTTCATGGACAGGGGATAGTTCCTCAAGTGAGGAGGAACAGAAAGGAAAATGTTCAAAAATAAGCTGTAAAATTGTGGCAACTATTTCTGCCTGATTTATTTTGACCGTTTCTCAAACTCACTGAGCACAGGTGGCAGCCTTTTAAAGCCTGTTACCAACAGATCCAAAGCAAGTTGAGTTCCTGAGACATCTATTTATATCAATTTTTGTTCCAGGTGTGCTTTATGCTGGATTAATGCTCACCAAAGATGGGCCTAAAGTTCTGGAATTTAACTGCAGATTTGGTGACCCAGAGTGTCAGGTGAGTTATTTTGCACAGTTTGGCATTATGGGAGGAGTAAACTCTGTGACCATCTACCCCTATTGTTAACCAGATTTGGGGTGAATAATCAGCTCATGGCACCAAGATTTAAAATATTTGGGTTGTTTGTTCAAGGCAGAAGGCCTGTGAGGATATTGTTCTGTTCCAGAGAGGATTTCAGTAGGCTGGACTCAAATCTGGGCTTTGCAAGGGTCAGCTTGAGAAGAGCTCAGCGCTTCCCTGTCTTTTCTGGGATGGATTCTGGATTTCTTTTCCTGCTCCCCGTTGACAAGCAGAACAAAACTCTCAATTTCCATTCTTCAGAGCAAAATAGGCTCTTTGTCTTCACCCCTTTCTGTCCATATCTAGCAATCCTTTTACCCACAGAAACCCTCTTCGAGGACGAGTATCTCAGGGGACGCACTGCACGTATGATGTGTGCAAGAACAACGTGTGGACACACTTCCAGCTGTTTTTCCAGCTGCATTCGTGGCTTTTCGAGGCTAGGGGGGGGGACACTGCAGGGTGAGCTCATTTGATTTGCTGCTGTGTGTTGATTTTCTGCAGGTGATTCTGCCCCTGCTCAGGAGTGACCTGTACGAGGTTATGCAGGCAGTGATCAACAAGAGGTTGGCCAGCTCCATGCCAGCCTGGAAAGAGGACAGTGCAGCTGTGACTGTGGTCATGGCTAGTCAAGGCTATCCAGGGGCATATCCCAAGGGCTTGGAAATAACAGGTAAATAAATAGAGCAGGAGAAGCTGCAGAGGGCTCGTTGCCCCCCGGCCTCTCCCTGTTCTCACCTGCTGCATGAAGGTGAAGCACTGGAACTGGTTCTGGCTCAGCAAGAGCGGCTGAATTTTTCACACATCTCAGTTTATTTTGGTGTATTTTCACTTCTCCACGCTGCTGTCATTTGATATTGGCATTGATATTTGATACCTGCTGCAGTCAGGTGGTTCTGAGCAGGGTTCTTGGGGTCACGTTATGCTGATGTTTTGGGTGTCACTGAGACATAAAAACCCAGCTGGAATCAGATGTTGTGTGTCAGCTAAATGCCTCTTCCCACATCCCTGAGCACACAGGCAGACTTGTGTCTCCTCCAGAGGGATTCTCACAGATCTATTCCCGTTTCCCAGCAGCATCCCCCTGACTCTGGGCTTTCCAGACACGAAGTGCTCGATATCTCTTCACTGAGAGCGTTCTGTGAAAAACGAGGTGCACTTCTCTGTTCTAGTTTTAAGGTTTATTAATAATAAAATAATTGAGGAGTGTAATAATGCAAAAGCAGCCAGCTGGGTGTCTCCTGGCATGCCACCAAAAAGAGCACACCCCCAAGGTAAGGTATTTTTTGTTAAATGCATTGACTTGTTCCATATTCACACACCTTCATGCATTATTCAAGAACTCCCCCTTGCCCCATGGCACCGGTTTGGCCACTCCTTTTGGTCATCAATCCTTCTCTGCAGCCTTTCTGTCTCTCTCCCCTGATAAGCTTTCTCTCAAGAATGTAAGAGAGATTTACTGTCTATTAAAAAACCAAATCCTGTAAAAAAAGATATTTACAGCACTTCTGAATTCCTTTGTTAAGAGCAGAACTGAACCATCCTATGAATCCTGTAAAAAAGGTATTTACACTTCTGAATTCCTTTGTTAAGAGCAGAGCTAAACCACCCTATGAATCCTGTAAAACAGAAATTTACACCTCTGAATTCCTTTGTTAAGAGCAGAACTAAACCACCCTATGAATCTAGCACTGCACGCCCTGCTTTCCATTTGAACATCTGCGACAAAGCCAACGATTGCACAGCTCCTTCTAACAGTTCTAACCAGCAGCTGCTCTTTTTTTCCAGGGCTGGCCAAGGCCAAGCAGCTGGGGCTGGAGGTGTTCCACGCTGGCACGGCCCTGCGGGACGGCAGGGTGGTGACCAGCGGGGGCCGGGTGCTGACGGTCACCGCCGTGGGCCAGGACCTGCCGGCGGCGCTGCGCGAAGCCAACCTGGGCGTGGCTGCCATCCACTTCCAGGGGGCCATCTACCGAAGGGACATTGGCTACCGGGCCATAGCCTTCCTCAGGCAATCCAGGTAGATATTCCACGGCCCTGGAACGGGAGTAACTGGTGTGGAAAGGATCCAAGCGTGGCCCTGGGTGATATTAATAAGCGTGGTTGGTAGTCTGTGTAACTCTTGACAAGTTTTGACCCCGTCCTTGTACCTCAGCAAGAAGGGAGGAACGTTTTGAATGCCTGATTCACGTTCTTACTCTCCTAAACTGGAGTTAAACTACAGTGACGAGCACACAGGGCTGATCTTGTTGCTGCAGTTGTTAGGCCTGGTTTAGGGAAGGTCGGCTTCTGCTTCTTGGACTTCGCTTCACGGCTTTTGCTCTGGGTTTGTCTTGTCCAGAAGTCTGGTATTTAATATCATGAAATGTGGGCGCTGCCCCAACCTGCCAGAGCTGCCAGGTCTGCCAGGGTGGGATTGTTGGGGGTCTGGGCAGGGCAGAGCTGTGCCCAGGTGATCCCTGGGGGTCCCCTCCAGCTCAGGATATTCTGGGATTTTATATATGAACAAAAGTTCAGGCTGGCTTATTGGTTCTTTTTAGCTTTTAGGATTGGTTAAAATTACCTTGAACCCCCTACCTTGTTGGGGTTTACATTTTAGTGGGATAGCTGCCTAACAACAAGGTAGGATTCATCACTTCTGTCCATTCTCAGTCCTTTAATTGGCACAGTATTACTCTAAGGCTCTGGAGATCATGTGGGTGTGGGTCATTTTTTTTTTTTTTTTAACAGCAACGAGTCCAGTTGTCTCCTTAATGTTCCTGAAAGCTTCTTGCAGCTTTTTAACTCATTTTTACCTAATAAGAAACTGCTCTGTTCCAATATTAGGTAGGGCTCCTAACACAGCTTTTCCCAAGGGGTTCTGTTGTAGGCTGGGAAGCACATCAGTGGCAGTTCTGTGGCTGCTGGCAGCGTATCCTTAGTAGTATTTTGTAAAACTATGATCAATAAACTTCCTAAAAGAACAAGGGTGTTGGTATTTAGTCTTCTTTCTCTCTCGAGGGCTCTGCATCTGTTGACGAATTGATGTGATAAAGCTGGAATTGGGATTTGTAGCTGAAAAAAAAACCAGGTCAGTGAGGCAAGAGGAGGCTCTTGGAGCAGTTCCCTCCCAGCCCGAGTTCCTGGGCCACGGCCAGCAGGGTTCCTGCCTGGAATGGCAGCCTGGGAGGATCCCTGGTGCACAGGAGGCTCCTGGCAGCTGTTTGCAGCCCTGGGGGCTGCTGCAGGTTCTGCTCCTCCAGGGCAGGACACTCGGGGTGCTTCAGTCCAGAACCCCACACTGGGCTGGTGGAAAGGAGCTCAAAGCTCCTGGTCCTGCCAGGGGCTCCTTCCACCCCCCAGGGTGCTCCCAGGCCTTCAGACTCCTGAAGGAATGGGGGTGGCTCTGGAAGTTAGGGCTCCTCACCTCCTCTTGGCAGCCTGGCAGGATTCAGTCCTGGGGCATTTCACCTCAGGAAAACAGCCAGAATGCCTAATAAGAAGGATTCCAGAAAATTTAAAGAGTTGTTTAAAGGATCAAAGCAGACAGAAAAAAAAACCAAATCTGAAATCCTCCTAAAATCATGGTGAAAATCTGGTGGACATTTATCTTATTCAGACTCAAAGGGGCTGACTTTGATCTCTGGCTGTTGCAGGCCAATATTTCCTTGAGTCTTATTCCCAGCCTGAACAGCTGCCTGTGGGAGTTCTTGTCTTCTTGCCAGTTCTTGGGCAGAGATATGCTGTGAGTGCAGACACCTTTGGATTTCTCTGGTAGCACTGCTCCCGGGCCAGTTCTTCTGGCATTTGAGGTCTTATCAATTCCAGATATTCCAGCAATGGTCATCACAACAGAAATGCCTAAAAAACCCTCCCACATCTTAAAATAAGATTTAATCAAGTACAAAAATATTTACTCCATTTGGTGCAGTTGTAGGCTTTTGTGTCTGAATTTTTCAGCGTTGGTTCCCGAGATGGGTTTTGTGGATTAATTGTTTTTTTTTTTAAATGGGTTTCAGTTGATTTTTTTTTTTTGTATTTGTCCTTGTTAATCAATGCATTTATAATTCAAACTTCAGGCTGAATCTCATCGATAGGAGAGAGAAAACAGGGATGGAAAACTCTGGAAGTGTCCTGGGGGTTATTGATTCACCTGAGACTTGTGGGTGGAAAAATTACTTGAGCTTAGCCCTGCTGTGACCCAGCTGTGCATTTTTGTGCTTGGTTGAGTTTAGTTGGGTTTGGTTTGGTTTGGTTTGGCTGGGTTTGGTTTGGTTTGGAGCTTTCCCACTGCCACCTCAAGGCCTGGCCGTGGCACTCAGCGCTCTGGGCTGGTGACAAGTGGGGATCAGTCCCAGCTGGGACTCCGTGGCTTTTCCAGCCTCAGGGATTCTGGGATTCTGTGTCCAGACCAGGGATTCAAACCTGGCAAAATCGGGTTCAAACCTCTGCTGCCTATTTTTACCTTGTTGTCAGGGGTTTGCTTGTTGGTTTTATTTTGGGATTTGCCTGTATGACCCCAATGCTCTGATATCACCTTCAAAACTCTGGAATCATCCATGTACTGCTCCTGGCAGCCCCTCCTCAGGCAGCAGGATGGGATTCTGCACAGCTAATCCACTCAGGGATGTAAAGAAGTAAATATTAGTCGAAAATACATGCAGTACTCAGCTGCCACCCCATCTTTCCCCACTTGCAGAGGCCTGACTTACAAGAACAGTGGGGTGGACATTGAAGCAGGGAACACTCTGGTGCAGAAGATCAAGCCCTTTGCTGCAGCCACATCAAGGTCAGGTAAGACAAGAACCCTCTGCTCCTGCTTTGGGCACTTCTTGGCACTGAGGTTTCTCAGCTGGTCTTGATCTTGATGGAAAGCTCATATTTATGTGTCCTGCCTGTTTCTAGATGGCACCAGAAAAGCTGTGGTAAGCAAATGGCTGTGGTTTTATTCCAAATGCACAGCTTTTAATCCCCAAACGGCTCTAAACTCCATCTCCTGGATGCCAGGAGTGTTAGGGAACACAGTTCAGCACTGTGTAGGAATAAATGCAAGCAAAAATTCCACCATTCAGTACTGAGTTTGATTCCAGGAATTCTTATTTCTTGCCCAGTGAAGTCTGTCATTTGGGGTTGGTGAATGTTTAGAAAGGTTATGAGTTGTAGAATTCCTGAGACAGATGTGGAACACACATCTTTTGCTTGGTTAAATCAGCACTGATTCATCCTTGGTTTTGGGATTCAGACACATCTTGCTCTAGCAAGTCCTTGTAATCATTCAGCCAAATTTAAAATATTCATTTATGAAACAGGCCTTTTATTTCAAATTAGCTGAGAAAATTCTCACAACGTCAGATATACACAGAGGGAAAACCAGAGCTATTCCCACACCAGTAGGACCATCCTACCACAATTCCTCCTGTGTTTCAGAGAAACACTCAGTGCAAGGGGGAAATCTGCCAGGCACGGGCATTATTCACTGCTCAGTCACCAAGTTGGGGATTTTTAGGTTTAGCCTAATGATGAATTAAAAAGAAAAAGCCAACCTAAGCAGATTGGGAGCTCCTCAGTGAAGAGGCAAAGTTTCCTGGTGACAAAGCAAAGTCATGTGGACAGACCTTGGAGAGAATTTGTGGTGGAGATGCTGGAGAAGCCCCTGGAAGTAAAGCTGGGCTGTTTCTCCTGTTTCCTGGCTGGCAGGCTGCAATGCAGAGCTCGGAGGCTTTGCTGGCCTCTTTGACCTGAGAGCAGCTGGCTACAGAGATCCCATCCTGGTGTCTGGAACCGACGGCGTCGGCACAAAACTCAAGGTAAGGTGGAAATCCCTGCCGGGGAAGGAAGGACAGCACAGAGGGGGAAACGTTCTATCAGCTAATAGCAGTTGTCTTGTAAAAATACCTTTCTAAAAAGGGCGTGGAAACTGAAATTGCCCTGCTTTGGGCAAAAGAATTAAATACCTGTAAATAGGCAGAAGTTAATAGGCTGCCTAAAATAACTGGGCTTTGAATATTAAGCCTATAATCAGGCATCTATTTCCACCAAGGCAGCATCTCCACCCTCAAAAAGGATTCTTTGCTGGGGAAAAACATTTAATCCCAGGTTTGCTGTTGTGTTTGGGCTGCAAGGAAACCCCTTTTGCAGCAGTTTCCTTCTCAGTGCCTTTTGGATTTGCCAGTGGAGACAGGAATAATTCCTGAAGAGACTTAGGAGATGACAATAAACCAAGCTGCTCCTCAAAGAACACCTGCAAGGATTTTAGTCCCTTGCTGGCAGACTCTGCTGGTGATTTCAGCCCCTTCCAGAGCCTGGCTCATGTTCCAGGGGCCCAGAGCTGATCCCAGGCTTCTCTCCCTGTGTCTTGCAGATTGCACAGGAGTGCCAGAAGCACGACACCATCGGGCAGGACCTGGTGGCCATGTGTGTCAACGACATCCTGGCCCAGGGAGCTGAGCCCCTCTTCTTCCTGGATTATTTCGCCTGCGGCAAACTCGACGTGGAAGTGGCTCAGGGCGTCATCGCAGGAATTGCTGATGCTTGCAGGAAAGCTGGATGTGCTCTTTTGGGTAGGAAAGCTTCTGGAGGGGGGAGATCTGAAAAAAAATCTTCTGCAAGCTCTTCTGGTTGGTTTTAATGTGGTTGGTTTCCTATTCTCTGGAAGAATCTGGGAGGAGTAAAAAAGCAAAGTGCTCCGTGTCTGTGCTTTCAGGGAAGTTAATCTGAGTCACCGTGGAAGGAGACAGTACTTGAAAAATATAGGTTAAATTTAGGCTGGATGTTGGGAAAAGGTTCTGTCCTTTTTTCCAATATTTTAGGGAAGTTAGGAACACAAGTCCTTCCTCAGTGGGTGTCGTTTTGGGGCTGTTTATAAGCTTTGAACAAGAGGCTCTTTATGCCCTGGTTTACTTTTTTTCCTGCACGAACTGTTGCTCAGCTCTGTGTTTGTTTGAAGGTGTTCTCTGCATTTATCAAATATAATCGCCCCATTCATGGTACAGCCAGGTCTGTGTTAGGTGAGACCTTGTGATGAAATCACCAAAATGTCCAAATTTCATTTCCACTTCGAGACTTGCAAACTCCACTGGCCTTTCTGTAAGAGCTGAACCTTCAGCTCAACAAATTTAACTTTTCACCCCAGTGATAGCAAGGGGCTGAGGGCTCATCTCCTGCCTGGTTTTGCACAATTAACTCTGGATTTAAGTGTTGCAGGGCCAAGCACTTCCCCCATGTTGTCTCTTGGCTTCTCCATCCTCCATTTGATCCAGTCCTTATTAAATACAGCTGAACCCCCAGGATTAAAAAAAAACAGGTGAAGCTGGGGCACAGGGCAGGGAGTGAAAAGTGGGAAGAGGAAAGAA
Source organism: Regulus satrapa (assembly GCA_013396955.1). Lineage (NCBI taxonomy): Eukaryota > Metazoa > Chordata > Aves > Passeriformes > Regulidae > Regulus > Regulus satrapa. The sequence continues at coordinate 25,011 of VWZN01001631.1, forward strand.
AAAGGCAGATTCTGCCCCGAGCTGTGTGGATCCACTGCCTCGGATCCCTGGCAGTGCCCCAGGCCAGGCTGGGCACTGGGGCTGGAGCAGCCTGGCTCAGGGGAAGGTGGCCCTGCCAGAGTGGAATGAGATGGGCTTTCAAATCCCTTCCAACCCAACCCATCCTGGGATTTTATGATCAAAAAAGGCTTTTTCAACACCTCTTTGCTGCCTTTCTGGTCTGCAGGAGGAGAAACTGCCGAGATGCCGGGGATGTATCCCCCGGGGGAGTACGACCTGNTGTGCTTCTCTCTAGTACAATGCTCGTTACTATCCAACTTGCTCTTTTGAGATTCACTCAATTCACATTTCTCTCCATGCTTTTTTTCCCCTCTCCCCTGGGCAGGNTCAAAAAAGGCTTTTTCAACACCTCTTTGCTGCCTTTCTGGTCTGCAGGAGGAGAAACGGCCGAGATGCCGGGGATGTATCCCCCGGGGGAGTACGACCTGGCCGGCTTCGCCGTGGGCGCCGTGGAGAGAGGGCAGATGCTGCCCCAGCTGGACAGGATCACTGAGGGGGACGTGGTCATCGGGGTGGCATCTTCTGGGGTGCACAGCAACGGCTACAGCCTCGTGAGGAAGATCGTGGAGAAGTCCTCCCTGGATTTCTCCTCCCGCGTCGGCGTCTGCGGGGATCAGACACTGGGTACTCCTTCCTTCCTTCCTTCCTTCCTTCCTTCCCTCCCTCCCTCCCTCCCTCCCTCACTCCTTCCTTCCAAAAAATCATTCCATCTTTAGCATGTTTTCATCTTCTT
>VWZN01001631.1:25958-37616 GCA_013396955.1 Regulus satrapa
GCTCGTTACTATCCATCTTGCTCTTTAGAGATTCACTCAATTCACATTTCTCTCCATGCTTTTTTTCCCCTCTCCCCTGGGCAGGAGAGCTCCTGTTAACCCCAACCAAACTCTACAGCAAGACTCTGCTGCCCGTGCTGCGCTCGGGCCACGTCAAAGCCTACGCCCACATCACCGGAGGGGGCCTGCTGGAAAACATCCCCAGGGTTCTCCCAGAGTCCTGTGGTGTCGTTTTAGGTGAGAGAGGAGGAAAGCTGGGGAGAAATCCTCTTCTTCTGTGCTGTGGAAGCCTGTGCACACGGAGCCACACCAGCTGGTTTGTGCTGTAGGAGATGGATTTGTCTGTCTAGAAATGTTTGAGTTCTTCCTTGTACCCGAACTAAAGCCAGTCAAAACTGTTTGTGGTGGGGAAAACTGCTCCCCATTGAATTCCCTCCCCTGGTGGTGTTTGGGATTGGATTCTTTAGGACACTTGCAAAAAGAAAACAACCTTACCAGCAATCCCAAGTCAGCAATCACCATTTGCAGTTCCCTACAAAATTATTGCTAATTAAATGAAGTTTTCAATTAGCGTTCAGAGGTGGTTGTGAGCTCAGGGACAGCTCCTGCTCTTTCACTTCTTTAATCCTCAGCACCCTCCCCTCAGGTGGGCTGGAAAGGGGTTTCACTGCTGGGGAAGGTGAGGCATGGAAAGGGAAATGGCTGGCACAGGTGGGGAGAGCTCATGGGGTTACACATTAAAATAAGGAACTCAAGAACTGCATGAAAATCATTTTCCACTTGTCCACTGATAAATATTGATGTGCACATGAATCTCTGCTCTGGAGCCAGGCTGAGAGAGCTGGGAATGTCCTGCCTGGAGGGGAGAAGCTCCAGGGAGAGCTCAGAGCCCTGGCAGGGCCTGGAGGAGCTCCAGGAGAGCTGCAGAGGGACTGGGGACAAGGCCTGCAGGGACAGCAGCCAGGGAATGGCTGCAGTGCCAGAGGGCAGGGCTGGGGGGGAGATTGGGATCAGGAATTGTTGCTGGCAGGGTGGGCAGGGCTGGCCCAGGGTGCCCAGAGCAGCTGTGGCTGCCCCTGGATCCCTGGCAGTGCCCAAGGCCAGGCTGGAGCCTGGGGCTGGAGCCCCTGGGGCAGTGGGAGGGGGCCCTGCAGGGCTGGGGTGGCTCTAGGTGGGATTTGGGGTCCCTCCCAACCCAGACCATTCCATGGTTCCATGAATCTGTAGAAATTGGAATAGAACCATTATCAAAGAGAACACGACAAGAAAGAAATTTCCCGGAATTCCTTTCCAGAATGTCCAGAGGCATTTTTGTGCTGCTGTAAATCACCCTCACCCGGTTGGAACGAGGGCAGTGGGGGATTTTCGTGGCAGATTTTGCCTTTTAACACCCCACCAATTGTAGTCCATTGGTAGCAATTCCCACTCTTAATCTGTATTTTCCATTCTCTTCAGATGCTCTCACCTGGAAGATCCCTGAAATCTTTTGCTGGCTCCACAAGGAAGGGAACCTCTCTGAGGAGGAGATGGCTCGGACTTTCAACTGTGGCCTTGGAGCAGTGCTGGTGGTTGAGAAGGAGATGGCCCAGCAGGTGCTCAGGGACATCCAGGCACACGAGCCCGCCTGGCTCATCGGCAAGGTGACCTCCCTACAAAAAGGTTAGTGCAGTTTGATTGTCCTTTTTTGGGGGGAGGGGAATGATCAGGAGGAAAAAGCAGAGGGAAATTCCCTTGTTTGTGAGTTTTTGTGAGGTGAGAACCTCTTCACTGGCACCTCCCTGGCTTTTTTTTGTGGAGGTATGGAACTGAGAGTTCAGTTCAATCAACTCTGAACTGAGGGTTCAGTTCATTCATCTCTCCCCTCTCTGTTCCTCCCCTTACTGACACTTTGTTGTGCTGGTTTTTGGCTCTTCCCTTGTACCTGCTCAGGCTCTGACAACGTTAAAGTCCTCAATCTCCAGCGGGCCCTGCAGGCCAGCAGGTCCCTGTGTGTGCACAGCCATCTCCAGGGCAAGGTGCAGGCAGGCAAAGTGAAGGTCGCTGTCCTCATCTCTGGAACAGGTGAGAGTTCTGCTCTTTGCTGCCCTGGAAAACCAGGCTGGGGAGAAGGAACTTCAGCTTGGGTTTGAAATCCCTGCAGTCCTCCTTGGGCACTCTGACAGGCTTCTAGCAGGCAGGAGAGATTCTGTGCTTGGATTGATGTCAGTCCCTTGGAAGCTCTGCTGCAAACTGGGCATTGCATCTGTGTTCAGCTGCAAACCTCTGCACGTGCTGGGATTCAGGCTCCCACTCGGGTGCCCTGCAGGAACATTTCACAGACACAGCAGAATTCCTCCTTGCCATGTAGGCACTCTGACTATTTCCAGTATTCCCCGTTACCGAGACCATCAATCCAGTGCTATAAATTACAGTTTCCAAGTGCAGCTGCCAGGAAAGGCCTTCAGCTGTCTGAATCAGCTCCCAGCAAGATCAATTAAAAAGGGATTAATGTTTCATCAGAGCTCTTTGGTTTGGTCTCCCCCACAGTGCTGCTTATTTAAAGCCTCTTCCAGCTGTTCCCTCTATTTATTCTCAGTACCCATGAGCTATTTTCTCTCCCCCAGGCACAAACCTGGAAGCCCTCATCAAGAGCACGAAGAAAGACACCAGCTATGCACAGATAGTTCTGGTTATCTCCAACAAACCTGATGTAGAGGGGCTGAGGAAAGCTGAGAGAGCTGGGATTCCTACAAGGGTGAGCATTTCCTTTTTGTAACTGCCCACCAACAGCTGGGCCTCCAGCAGGAAGGTGCTGATGAGTTTTATGGGACTGATAAGGAGCCCTGGCTTTTCTTTTTTGGTCTGTTGAGAACTTGTGTCCAGGGGCAAAGTGACAGCAGGTTTACCTGACAGCAAAATCCTTCCTTTTCTCCTCTGCCAGCAATGCTGATGCTTTGGGCAGGGTTGTTAGTTAAACCAGCACAAAACTTGCAGTTACAGCTTAAACTTTGTCAATTGTTTGACCGTAGGGCACTGACACTGAAGTACCAAGCTATTTTATCTGGATTTAATTTTCAAATGACCCGGTGGTTGATTTGAATGGAATAGAGAGGTCACACTCATGGGACCTTCCTCTGACTCCCTGGATATTGCCTCAGGCTCTCCAGGAATCGTTCCAAGTGCTCCCTGAGCTTCCATGGATTTTGTGTGCCTTGCCTTTGTATTGCAGGTCTGAAACCATCCTGTTGTCACTTAGAAACCTTTTACAGTCACTTTTCACTGCTGAACACGGACACAGGGAATTGGGGCCCAAAGCTTTGCTCCTTTATTAGTGCTGGGATCTGTCCTGGTGCTCCAGCTGCTCCTTGGGAGGACACAAAGGGCATGAGGGAATTGTGGTGGGAAGAACAAACAGAGAATCACAGGCACAGACTGGCTTGGCTGGGAAAGGACCTTAAAACCCACCCAGTTCCAACCCCAAGGTTTTTATCAGGAAAAAAAAACAGTGTGGGAGAGCTGATGGTCCTGGGGGATCAGCTGTGCAGGGAGAGGTGGAACAGGCCCAGGGGCAGAGGCTGGTTCAGCCCAGGGCTGGGCTCTGCTCCCACTGCCTGCTGTCCCTGTCACCTGACCCCAGGGTGGCTTTTCCCAAACCACCCCGTGACTCTGGTGGCCCTTAACAGGTGATTCTAGTTAAGACTGGACGTTCTAAGTTAGGCAGGGCTGTCTTCTTCTTGCTAAAATTAGGGGATATATCCTGGATGGAAAACACATAACTCAGGCTGGGAGAGCTGGGGGTGCTCACCCAGAGAAGGGAAAGCTCCAGAGCCCCTGCCAGGCCTGAAGGGGCTCCAGGAGAGCTGCAGAGGGACTGGGAGCAAGGGAGGGAGGGACAGCAGCCAGGGAATGGCTGCAGAGTAGGATTGGATGGGAGATTGGGATCAGGAATTGTTGCTGGCAGGGTGGGCAGGGCTGGCCCAGGGTGCCCAGCGCAGCTGTGGCTGCCCCTGGATCCCTGGCAGTGCCCAAGGCCAGGCTGGAGCCTGGGGCTGGAGCCCCTGGGGCAGTGGGAGGGTCCCTGCCAGGACAGGGGTGGCACTGAGGTCTCTTCCCGCTCAAACCAGTCTGGGATTCTGGGATTCCATGACTGTGGAGTAGGGACTGGTTTACGACTTTGTGATCAGCCTTTTTTTCAAGCTTTTCTGATATGGTTTGTGCCAAGATTCAACTGCTTATGACTGAGGCCTTGAAATGGGTGAAATCTTTGGGAAACTTCAGGATGGCTGAAAGCCCTGCAGTTGTAGGGTGTTCCCTGGTGTCCAAGTGCTGGGACAGAGAGCTGTGGGCTTACCAAGCCAAACCTGTGGTGGTGAGGGGCTTGGAACACGAGCTCTGTGAGGAACGGCTGAGGGAGCAGGGGGTGTTTATCCTGGAGAAAAGGAGACTCAGGGGTGACCTCGTCACTCTCTGCAGCTCCCTGAGGGGTGCCTGTGCTCAGCTGGGGTTGGGCTCTGTCCCCAGGCAGCGCTGACAGAACGAGAGGACACAGCCTCGAGTGCACCAAGGGAAATGGGGCTTGGATTTTAGGAGAAAGGGTTTCACAGAAAGGGTGATACAGAACTGGAATGGTCTGCCCGGGAGGAGTGGAGTCACCATCCCTGGAGGGGTTTAAAAAGGATTGGATGAGGCACTCGGGGCCAGGGTTTAGGGGAGGGGATGGGGCTGGGGTGGACTCCATGGTCTTGGAGGTCTCTTCCAACCCTGGGATTGTGGGATTGTGGGATTCTGGGATTGTGGGATTGTGTGATTCTGGGATTGTGGGATTCTTCTGGGATTATGGGATTCTTCTAGGATTCTGGGATTCTGGGATTGTGTGATTCTGGGATTGTGTGACTCTGGGTTTCTGGGATTGTGGGATTGTGTGATTCTGGGATTGTGGGATCCTGGGATTGTGGGATTGTGTGATTCTGGGATTGTGTGATTGTGTGATTCTGGGATTCTGGGATTGTGGGATTGTGTGACTCTGGGATTGTGGGATTCTGGGATTGTGTGACTCTGGGATTCTGGGATTGTGTGACTCTGGGAGGAGGAGCACAGGCCCCGCGGTGTCTGTCAGCCGTGCATTAAGGAGCTGATTCCTTGCTGCTGGAGCTGCCCCCATCCCTCTCCTGTGTTTGGGCTGCCCAGGTGATCGAGCACACGAGGTACCCGAGCCGCGCCGAGTTCGACAGCGCCATGGACAGAGTGCTCCAGGAGTTCTCCGTGGAGCTGATCTGCCTGGCTGGCTTCATGCGCATCCTCTCGGGCCCTTTTGTCAAGAAATGGGAAGGTGAGCGTGGGGGAGGGCTGTGCATGTACACGAAGGCACCGCAGAGGTTGTCACCAGGAAAGAGAGGGAGCACCGGATTAAACACGATCATCTTCAAGGTGCCCTTCCAGGACTCTGTGGGATGAGACTCTTCCCATCTTGTAAGGAAAAGGATGAGAAGGAAAGGCAGTGCACTTGTGCAGAGGCTGAAGGAAGCCAAGGGCAAACACAGGTCTGGTAGTCTTTGATTTCTTTGAAAATATTTGTTAAAAGGCTGTGAAGACTTTGGGCCTCTGCACACAGGAGTTGCTGGGCAGAGGAAAGCACCCAGCCACTGCTGACTGCTTCCCCTGACAGAGGAACTGCTCTGGACCCTTCTAACACCACCAAACTGGGCAGCATTTTGCAGTTTGGGGTAACAAGCCCTGGCAAGTCCCAGGCTGTGCTTGCCCAGAATGTCTCCACTCTGCTCATCCTTTAGTTTTGCAGCTCTTTGAGAGGCTGGTGACACCTTCAAGGCCTGTTCTCCCTGCCCCAGCTGTTACTTTTCTCTCCTCCTCTGTTTCCCAGGGAGTCCTGAACACACAGAGCAGCTTTGGGTAACCTAAACCTGCCCAGAGCAGGCACAGCCCGTGCTTTTCAGCTTTCACTGCTCTCTGGGTGACTTTTGTGTTCCCCTGGGTGTTGTTAGGACACTTCACACCTGAAAGACTTTTCAAACCTCTCTTTACAATCAGTGGAGCAAAGCAGGCGCTCGGGAGAGGCCTTGCTGTGGTTTGGAAGCTGGCAGGTGCAGGCAGTCAGGGGAATTGGTTTTGGTTGTCCCCATTCAGAGATGGAAATGCCTGTGCTGTGGGCAGCTGTCAGGAGCAGACAGAATCTCGCACTCCAAGGGATGTGTTTGGGGCAGAGTCTCTGTAGAGGACAGAACAGAATTTCCTCTAGTGCAGGATCTTGTACAAATAAAAGATTTGAGTGCCTTCTGATTTAGGGACAGTGCTGTGATCATTGCCCTGCACCGGGACATGCAGGATTTGCTTTACCTGCATGATGGTGAGAGAAAAGGAAATACTTTTCCCTCCTCCTTGAGGAGGGTTAAGCTCATTTTTTAAATGTCCAGAACTGGACTGAGCTTGAAGACCTGAGCTGGGACCACAAGAAGTGAGCTCAGACACTGAACTCAGCTCCGGGAGCTGGGCCAGCTACAGGACCTTGCCCTGGCCATGCCTGGCCACTGAACCCCCCCGAATTATCCAGCAAGAATCAATTCCTTCAGAGCTGCTCCTTTTTCTTTCTTTTGCAGTCACAAGGACACTGAGTGGGAGTTACGAAACGCTTTCTTGCTTAACAGCCCTGAAGTGTGAATTATGACTGTTAACAAAGGACGGGTTCAAGTGTTAATTATGAATGTTAACAAAGGACAGGTGAAAACAGAACCAAATGAACCCAAAGCAAACAGGAACTCACATCCCATTCTGATGGGAAATGGAGGCAGAAGAGCAGGGGGGTGTTTCCAGTCCACTGTCCCTGAAACCTTTTGGACTCAAGCCACAGGGAGGGAGATACTGATGCTTTAAAAAGGTTCTGTTGAGGTATAAAGCATATCTGAGACATTGCTGGACAGCAGGTGGGACATTTGCCTCCTGTAACCCAGCTCTCCCCATGCAGGGGAGGGCAGGGAGTCCCTGAGGTGCTGCCAGGAAGAGAGAAGAGTAGAATGGAAATAACAGAAAGAATTCAATGGTAAATAATGGTAATAGAAAGCCTGGAGCAGAGGAGGCTCAGGGGGCCCTGGTGGCTCTGCACAGCTCCTCCCAGGAGGGGACAGCCGGGGGGGTCGGGCTGTGCTCCAGGGAACAGGGACAGGAGGAGAGGGAACGGCCTCAGGCTCGGCCAGGGCAGGCTCAGGGTGGGCACCAGGAGCAATTTCCCCATGGAAAGGGTGGCCAGGCCTTGGCAGGGGCTGCCCAGGGAGCTCGGGAGGGCCCATCCCTGCAGGTGGCACCTGGGGGCGGCACTCAGAGCTCTGGGCTGGGGACAGGATGGGCATCAGGCACAGCTGGCACTCCATGGGCTGGGAGGGCTTTTCCAGCCTAAATGATTTTGAGATCAAAGAGGGACAAGGTGCTGAGGGAAGGGACAGCTACATCAGCCAATTAGTCACTCTTAGTCCCTGGGGAAATGTGTTCAGTCATTCCCTGTGAGTTCACTCTCTGTATTTCAGGCACCGCAGCACTCGGGGCTGCCTGCCGCTGTCTTCCAAACTTGTGAAAAATCCCATTCCCAAATGTCCCTCCGTTGGTTCTGGCCCTCAGAACAGCGTAGTCCATGCCAAGAGCCAATAACCTGAGCTGTGCTTTCGCAGGGAAAATCCTCAACATCCACCCCTCGCTGCTGCCGTCCTTCAAGGGAGCGCACGCGCACCGGCTGGTGCTGCAGGCCGGCGTCAGGGTCACGGGCTGCACCGTGCATTTTGTGGCTGTGAGTACCTCCTGCAACCCTCCCTGCACCGCTGCCACCCTTCCCTTGGAGCGTTTTCACCCGGGGACGGCCCCCAAACCCTCGTGTTCCCGTCACCTGCCCGCTGTGTTCAGAATTTGTATCTAGAGGTGACAGAGGGTTTGCTGTGACCCTGCAGTTTACCGGCTCTGGAGAAGGAGTGGAAATGAATCATCTCTCCAGGAGTTTAAGCTTTCCCTAAGGGAACTTTTGCCCTAAGCATCCCCCTGCTGGAGTGGGGGAATAGTTGATGTAAGGCCTTGGCTAAGCCAAAGGCTTTGTTATACACAGCCTGACTTCTGGGTTTTATCCTACAACCTGCCTTGTTTCTTGCTTTCAAGAAAAAGGAAAAATAGAAACAAACACAAAAAAACCAACCCTGGCACAGGAAATGGCACAGGATTTGTGAAGGAGTGACCTGATGTTTGTGGGAACAGAGAAAAACTTGACAATCTGTGCTGGTCAGAAAAACTTGACAATCTGTGTCTCAGTTAAGAAAGGGCAGAGATCTCTCAGCTTCAGAGCCACATTTCTCAGGCCAGGGATCATTGGTTCCCTTTTGGTCACTTCTCGGGATTCAAAGTTCTTTCCTGCGGCTCCCCTCTCCCTCTGCTGCTGGAACCTCTCTCAGGATTTGCTTGGAAAAAGAGAGTGGAATCATTTTTCCAGGCAGAAAGGAAAACTGCATTCTTCTCTCTACCCCACCAATTGGGTTTTGTCTGTGGAGCAGCCAGCCCTGCCCAGCAGGGATCTGTCCCAGCAGCATTGCAGGGAGATCTGCTGGCTCAGTGACCCATTCCCCCTGTGGGCTGACCACCCCTGGCCCTGCCTGACGGGGTTTTCCGGATCAGCACCGTGGCTCCCCGACCTTCGGAGCCCTTCCCAGGCCGCGGCCGGCCCAGCCCCTGCTCTCCCCTCCCGGTTCCAGCCCGGCCACCCCGCCCTGAGCCCGCCTGTTGCCCCTTGCAGGAGGAGGTGGACGCCGGGGCCATCATCTTCCAGGAGGCCGTGCCGGTGAAGCCGGGGGACACGGAGGCCACGCTGGCGGAACGCGTGAAGGAGGCCGAGCACCGCGCCTTCCCCGCCGCGCTGCAGCTGGTGGCCAGCGGCGCCGTGCGCGTGGGCGAGGCGGGCAGGATCTGCTGGAAGTAGGCGAGCGGGCCGAGGCGGGCACCCGGCCTCCTGCAGGGACAAGGGTTCAAATCCCGGGAAAGGCGGCCGTGGGGATTTCGGGGCCGTGCCCGGAGGGTGCAGCAATGGCTCCTGTAAGTGCTTCCTAATTGTAATCGCTTCCTCGGCCAACATTTTGGTTCTCAGTCTCTTTGCTCACAACCCAAATCCAGCCAGGTGGAGCTGAGCAGCCGCGGGGTGGGCTCGGGGCCGTTCCCTAACGGGGACCCTCCCCGTGCTGGGAACTGCGGCTGAAGGAAACTACAGACAAAGGCAGAAACCTCATCAAAGCAGGAAAAGCTGGCCTCCCCAAACACCCATTATTGGATTTGTGTCCCTTCCCTTCCTGGTTTGATGGTGGTGGCTCTTGTCCGGCCCAGACCCTTGACACACCCTGTCATCTCCAAACCTGAACCTGCTGGCCATCAGAGGGCGGAGGATTCAGTGTCTGCTGCCTCTTTTTTCCTCAGCATACATTCCCATGTGAATTTCCATGAATTCTCCTCAGATTTGGGTTGTTCTTTTTGGTTTTTTTTTACGTGAGCAGAAAGACCTGACACAGAACATGTCCTTGGCTTGTGAAACATTGCTCAGGAATTCGGAAGTGCCTTTATTCTTGGACCAGTGTTTTCAGCTGGAATAGCGCTGAGGAACACCCAGGAATTACAAACATTTGGAAAACAGTTGAGGTTTTTGTGCAGCTCAACACTTGTGGTTTTCTTGTAATATTTTAGTAGAGTTATGAAACCAGTTGAAAGTTCTCACTGAAAGGATCAGGTTTCCCCCACACAAAGCAGATGAGGTGGTTTGGAGCTCCCCTTTAACAGAGAAAGCTGATTTTATTCTGGGCTCTGAGGACCTGATGGTACTCCCATGTTGGCATAATCTCCTTTGGGATTTGAAATAAAGCCTAATAAAGTTTAAAAAAAAAAAATCGAATCTACAAATATTTCCTTGGAATTGATTTCCCAGTGCTGGAGGGGAGAGGAGGGAAGGGGCTGGTGTGGGGGTCAGCAAGGAGGTCCCGCTCCAGCCAGGGAAGGCAGAGGAAATGAAGACTTGGAGGGGTGAAATCACTGCCTGTGCAGGGAATCAATATCACAGCACTGATCAGAGCAGTTGATCCCTGCCAGAGAGGCCAGCAGAGGAAGGTCTGTCTGACATCCAGTGCCCATCTCCCTCACAGACACCTGGCTGCAGACTGATACTGCGCCCTGTGAGGCTGCTGTGAAATGGGATTTCACAGAGCCACGCNTGGAAGAGGCTCTGAGCTCTCCCTGCTCTCTCCAGGTGAGCACCCCCAGCTCTCCCAGCCCGGCTCCAGCCCCGCAGGAGCTCCGGGCTCCTCTGGACTCACTCCAGCCTCTCCCCGGCTCTGCTGTCGCACTCTTGCAGCAGCAGCTCCTGCTCGGGGTCACCCCAGGAAGCTCCTGCAGCTCTGCCACAGAAATGGATCCCCTGGAAGGATGAATTGCCCTTGGAAGCACCAGGTCAGTTTTACAGCTCCAGGCCCGTCCATGTAGCACATTTTCTCCTTTACAGGTTTGAAAAACAGAACAAAGGAATTCCAAACCTGCAAAGCCAGGCTGGCTCCCGCCATGGATTTTGCAAGGGGGTGTCATGAAAGCTGTGAGCTCAGGGAAAAGGCTGGGAATGGAAACTTGGGATCCTGAGACATCCAAGAAAAGCACGTGGAGGAGAAGGCAATAGGAGGGAGGAGGGATGTTATAAAGAACTATGTAGAGATTGGCTTTCATTATTATACATTGACTTTTGCAAATTATTTTGATATAGTACAATTTGTATTCCTTTTTAACTGCTTTTGATATAATAGAATTTGTCAGCTTTTGTGACCACTACTCTGGCCCTATGTCACTTACGTATTTTAGTGTGATAAATATATTATAGTTTAGGCTCTTGCAAAATATTGAATTAAAGACTGAGTGCTGTGTATTATCAATTGCAGAAGTAGCTAAAGCTTTTATAACTAATTGACAATGGTAAGAAGAACTCAGTTCCGTGAATTTAATGTACTTGTAGAATGTCCTGTCCAAATGGATAGCATTGAAAAGAGCCAGGACACCAAGAGAAAAAATTACTACTCACTCTCCAGTTATCAGAAAGTATCAAACAGAACGGAGCCTCGAGAAGAAACAAAATATATTGATTTCATCTATAGGATGGCATGAAGACAAGTCCAAGGTAAAAACAAGGCAAAAGAATTCCCGGAACGTGTAAACTCACAGGAATGTTTGAATATGTAGAACCCTCGTGAATATGCATTTAACCAACGTAAAGGGACAAATATATAAGAAAATTGTTTTGAGCTAACGGTGTGCTTGTGGCCGCTTGCCAAGCACCCCAGCGCCGGAGACTGTCCCTTTTTATCCCTTATTAGATATTTTAAATGAAACGCGAGCCGCGGTTCTCCCGGGGCAAGGCGCAGCCGAGCCCCTCACGGCCCTGCCCGCAGCCCCCGGAGCTCCGCGGGCTCCTCCGGCGGGCTCGGCCCTCGGCCCTCCCGCCTCCAGCAGGTCCTCCCGTGGGCTCCCAGCCACGCGGCCCCGCTGGCCACCAGCTGCAGGGCCAGCGGGAAAGCCCTGAGCTCGGCCTCCTGCAGCCGCTCCTCCAGCGCGGCCTCCGAGTCCGCGGGCGGCAGCGGCTCCCGGCGGATGGCGGCCCCGGCGCTCGGCTCCTCCCGC
>VWZN01001631.1:38243-51020 GCA_013396955.1 Regulus satrapa
TCAGAGTGCACAGCTCTAAGGGACAGCCCCGGCCATTCAGAGTGCACAGCTCTAAGGGACAGCCCCGGCCATTCAGAGTGCACAGCTCTAAGGGACAGCCCCGGCCATTCAGAGTGCACAGCTCTAAGGGACAGCCCCGGCCATTCAGAGTGCACAGCTCTAAGGGACAGCCCCGGCCATTCAGAGTGCACAGCTCTAAGGGACAGCCCCGGCCATTCAGAGTGCACAGCTCTAAGGGACAGCCCCGGCCATTCAGAGTGCACAGCTCTAAGGGACAGCCCCGGCCATTCAGAGTGCACAGCTCTAAGGGACAGCCCCGGCCATTCAGAGTGCACAGCTCTAAGGGACAGCCCCGGCCATTCAGAGTGCACAGCTCTAAGGGACAGCCCCGGCCATTCAGAGTGCACAGCTCTAAGGGACAGCCCCGGCCATTCAGAGTGCACAGCTCTAAGGGACAGCCCCGGCCATTCAGAGTGCACAGCTCTAAGGGACAGCCCCGGCCATTCAGAGTGCACAGCTCTAAGGGACAGCCCCGGCCATTCAGAGTGCACAGCTCTAAGGGACAGCCCCGGCCATTCAGAGTGCACAGCTCTAAGGGACAGCCCCGGCCATTCAGAGTGCACAGCTCTGTGAGGGACAGCCCCGGCCATTCAGAATGCACAGCTCTGTGAGGGACAGCCCCGGCCATTCAGAGAGCACAGCTCTGTGAGGGCCAGTTCAGCCCCTCATGGTTCACACCTTTATGAGGGACAACTCCAGCCACTCGGTGCCGCAGAAGATTTGGGCAGCCCTCTTCTGGGAGGAGGAGAAATGGGAAAAACCCACCCCCAACTGCAATGGAAGAAGACGGGACTTCCAGCAACCCCCAACTTTTTACTGGTAACAATCTCAAGGTTCCCTCACATTCCTGTTCCTTCTGCCTGTTTCTGTGCCCAGAAAGAAAATTTAAAGAGCAAATTCCTAACTTCTAAATTCTCCTAACTTCCCAGTTCTGAGGCCACTCACCAGGACGAAATGCACAGTGCAGCCTGCGACTTGGAATTCACTTTCCAGGGGGTCTTGATGGGCATTTCCATCCTTGATGAGTGGGAAAAGTGATGGAGAAGCATTCAAAATTTTCCCTGGGCATCAGTGTGAGAGGCGGGGAAAAGCAACAACAACAACAAAAAAGAGATAATTGGAACTTAATTTCTTTAAAAATAAAATGAGATCTGATCATCAGCACTGCTCTGATCTGAGGGAATTCTGCTCTTCCAGGAGCACGAGTGCAGCAACATTCCCAAAGCCAAGCTGGGCAAGGCCTCAGGAGCTGGCACTTACTCACTGCTCACCCTTTATTAACTCACTGCTCACCCCTTCCTCACTTAGGGCAAACATGGAGCTCTCTCAGGGTGTGCAGGGCACCACAGGAGGGAGAACTTCCTCCTGGGAATGGATAAATCCATCTTTCTCCCATTTTTCTCTGCAGGGGCTGGGCTCAGCAAGACTGCCCAGCAGAGCTCCCTGGTAAAGGATGGGGTCAAATCCTTCCCCAGGGAATGCCCAGAGCCACCCCAGCCCTGGGGGAATGGAAGCAGAATCCCAGCACAGTCAGAGGAGAGCACAGGGCAGTCCCTGCTGGAATGTCAGCAGCGCCAGCAGGGCTGAGGGATTTCATCAAGGAACTCTGACAGTGGAATCCTGGTGAGAACAACCACCCCCTTCCATTTCTGACCTTTCCATTTTCGGAGAAAAGGGCTGGACAAAACTCTCATGAATCCCGACAGACAGATCAGCTCCACTGAGAATTCCTCCAGGACTCGGTCAATGGTGCTGTCGAACTCCGAGCGACTCCCGTACAGTTTGTGATCAATCACCTGAAGCAGTGGAACACAACAAAAGCCACATCAAGGAAAGTGCAGGGTGGGACTGAGAGCAGCTGCTTGGGCAGCAAAGAGGAACGAACTGGATTAATTCCAGGACACTCCATGATTCCAAAGGAGGGTGCAGTCAGGTGGGGGTTGGTCTTTTCTGCCATGTCCCAAGTGAAAGGGTGAGAGGAAATGGCCTAAATTGCACCAGGGGAGGTTCAGGTTGGAGATTAGAAACAATTTTTCCCTTTTAAGAGTGGTGGAGTCAATGGGCCAGACCAAAAGCAGGAGGTCCTTTATTTGTACCCCACCTCCCATTTTCAGCCCCCCAGGTGAGTGCTGATTCCTGACCCACCTGAGGACCTTCACACAAGGGGCTCACAAAACTTCATGCTCCTGTCTATGAAAATGGGAGTGAATTTTAATTTCACTTTTTTTTTTAGACACAAGTCAGAAAAATGGCACGTGAATCCAACTCAGGAGCTGAAGAAACTGCTGACCCCTTTCCATGCAGGGACAGCCTCCAGAAGAGTTTATTTCCATCTGTGCACAGCTGTAAATAAAACTGCTTCCACTTGAGGTTGGAAGGGGCAGTTCCTGCATTTGACATCCCGAGCCATGGAATGTTCTCAGACAATGCTGATGCTCCTTGCCAGGGGTTTTTGTGGAACAAACCAGAACAAATTCCTGTCCCAAAGAGCTCTAGGAGGGGACTTGTATGGTGCCACTGAAAGGGACCGGGCACAATGTGAGACACAGGTTTTCATCCTGGAGGGGAGAAGCTCCAGGGAGAGCTCAGAGCCCTGGCAGGGCCTGAAGGGGCTCCAGGAGAGCTGCAGAGGGACTGGGGACAAGGCCTGCAGGGACAGCAGCCAGGGAATGGCTGCAGTGCCAGAGGGCAGGGCTGGGGGGGAGATTGGGATCAGGAATTGTTGCTGGCAGGGTGGGCAGGGCTGGCCCAGGGTGCCCAGAGCAGCTGTGGCTGCCCCTGGATCCCTGGCAGTGCCCAAGGCCAGGCTGGAGCCTGGGGCTGGAGCCCCTGGGGCAGTGGGAGGGGGCCCTGCAGGGCTGGGTGGGGATGGGTGGGATTGAAGTTCCCTTCTAACCCAAACCAGTCTGGGATTCTGTGATTCTAAGGAGGGATGAACCCAGGAGACAACACATTTCTGTGCTCTGCAGAACCTGAAGTTTTATTCCAGCCAAAGCTTGAGGCTCCCGGGCTGCAGTCTCAGACCCAAAGCATCCATTTCAATCCCTTCCCTGGGATGCAGCACTCACTGCCCAGCTGGAAAAAGCTCCCAGATCCCCGTGAGGACTCCCAGCTCTGTGCTCCGCCCACAGATCCGCAGGGAAGGTTTGAACGCTCAGCAAGCGTTTCCTGAGCCCCCTGGGCTCAGCAGCGGGGAAGGCCAAGGAGAAGGGGCCGTGTCCTTGTCCTTACCCTGGTGGGGATCCCGGCGCGGGCCGCGCTCCGCAGCTCCTCCACCCCGGGCTTGTTGGAGATGACCAGCACCAGCTGGGCACTGCTGCCCGGCTCCCGGGCAGAGCCGATGAGCGCAGACAGCGCCGTGCCTCCAGGGGGCACCGCCCAGGGGAAAACAAAGGGTTAAAAGGGAGGAAGAGGGAAGAAAATCGTTAGAGAGACAGAAGCAATATACAGCGATTAACACTGCGTAGGAAATGAAAGGCAGGATGGAATGATTGACTGCCAGCAGATGGAGGTAGCTGAGACAGTTTGGGCTGTCATTAATGGCATTAATTCGTTTGTAGAGACTCCAAGGGAGGACAGGACTTTGGGAAAATGGAGGGACCAGAACAGGGACCCCAACAGCGGCCAGAACCGGGGGGAGCTCGGACAGGGCACAGGGACCAGAGATGGGACTGGGAGAGAGTGACCAGAGAGATGGGACTGGGCACAGTGACCAAGATGGGACTGGGAGAGAGTGACCAGAGATGGGACTGGGCACAGTGACAGAGAGATGGACTGGGCACAGTGACCAGAGATGGGACAGGGCACAGTGACCAGAGAGCCCAGACTGGGCACAGTGACCAGAGATGGGATTGGGCACAGTGACCAGAGAGATGGGACTGGGCACAGTGACCAGAGATGGGACAGGGCACAGTGACCAGAGAGCCCAGACTGGGCACAGTGACCAGAGATGGGACTGGGCACAGTGACCAGAGAGATGGACTGGGCACAGTGACCAGAGAGCCCAGACTGGGCACAGTGAGCAGAGAGCCAACAGGACCAAGGTGCAGTCTCAAGGGCAGCAGGTGTTCCAGCCCTTCATCCCCTGAGAGCCCCGAGCCCTCGCAGCCCCTGGCCCAGCCCAAGGAAGGAGCTGTCAGGGTGAAGGCCTTGGAGCCCATTTCAGTCCCAAGCGGGGCAGGCAGGGGAAGGGATGCACATGTACAGGGACGGTGGGTGAGTATGGGAATATGGAGAATTTGGGGAATAAATGGAGAGCGGGGGCTCTGTGAGCTCTGCGCAGCTTTCCAGGGTTACCCCACCTGCTGCCAGCACTGCAATTAACAAGCCACTCTGTAATTTTAATTAGTTGGAGAGTCCTCTTTCCCCCCATCAGGGGGACTCATGAGCACCCACGGCCCTGCGAGGGGCTCTCAGCTGCTGCTCACACCAAGATCTGCGTGAGCACAAACAGCACTGAGCCCGGGGGCTCTGATAAAGCTCAGCTTTTAAGCAGCACAACACAACTCCTCGACTCGCAGTCCAAAGGAAACCCTGGAGTTCAAAGTGGAGGTTCCACGGACAGAAAGGCCAGGTGGACACTCCTGAAGCAGCCCCTGCTGTGCAGGGACGTTCTCCGTGCCAGGACAAGCGAGGGCTCACCTGCTCCAGAGACGAGAACAGCCACCTTCACCTTCCTCCTCACGGGCCGGGGCTGCTCCTCGGCGCTGCTGTCCTTCGGCAGCTGCTGGGGGCTGCTCAGCTGCAGGGCCTCGGCAAGATTCTCCACTTCAATGCGAGAGCCTGCTCCAAACACACGGGCAAAGCCTCGGGGTTTACCTTCTAAACTGGCCGGGGCAGGTTATTAATAATGTTTCAAGGGCAAGAAATTGTATCAGCAATGAATTTATGGGGGCACGGGGATTCTTGAAGGATCCAGATCCCAGCAGCTGTGCTGGTCTCTGGCGTTCACAAAGGCCCAGGCGTGGCCTTCTCAAGGACGAGTCCCATCTTTTATACCTCTCTCTGTTGCAGAAGGACACTAAAAACCACGCTGAGGAGCTGAGGTGACTTTCTGGCTGCCCAAACTCTTGTGTTCCCAGAGGGATTTGGGGCCGTGCCCTGCTGGGTGTGCCAGCATTCGCAGTGACCAGCGCCACACGCTACTGTACAAAGCTGTGGCCTGCCCTCAACCTTTACACGCATCTGTGGGAGCTGCGAAGGGCTGGACAGGAGGGGGGCTGATCACCCATCAGTGGGCTAAAATATCCACTATCGATTTCCTGAAGCCTCAGGGAGGGGAAGAGGTTATCCAGGTGCTGCCACTCTGAAACAAGAACTCATTTCTCATTTCTTTAATACCAAAATGCAGCTGTGGAGGTGTCCAGTAGCCTCCAGCCCAGAGAAACGACAGGGGAGTGGTGTGAACTCCACACACTTTGGAACAGGGAGTCTCTTCAGTCCCACCTGCTCACCTGTGGCACAAGGGGCAACCACCTTCCCGATCAGCCAGGCCTCCTGCTGCCTCTGGATGTCCTGGAGGACGTGCTGGGCCAGCTCCTTCTGCACCACCAAGACGGCCCCGATCCCACAGGGAAAGGTCTGAGCCATCTCCTCGGCAGAGAGGTTCCCCTCCTTGTAGAGCCAGCAAAAGATTTCAGGGATCTTCCAGCTGAGAGCATCTGGAAAAGATTGAAATATTTGTGTGTGGGCAGCACAAACGTTTGTTCTTATTTATTATATATTTAATTTATTTATCTGCAATGATAGTGATGTGTTACACAGAATCCCAGGATCCCTGAGGCTGGAAAAGCCCTCCCAGCCCATGGAGTGCCAGCTGTGCCCGGTGCCCCCTCCAGGTGCCACCTGCAGGGACGGGCACTCCAGAGCTCCCTGGGCAGCCCCTGCCAAGGCCTGGCCACCCTTTCCATGGGGAAATTGCTCCTGGTGCCCACCCTGAGCCTGCCCTGGCCCAGCCTGAGGCCGTTCCCTCTCCTCCTGTCCCTGTTCCCTGGAGCACAGCCCGACCCCCCCGGCNCCTCCAGGTGCCACCTGCAGGGACGGGCACTCCAGAGCTCCCTGGGCAGCCCCTGCCAAGGCCTGGCCACCCTTTCCATGGGGAAATTGCTCCTGGTGCCCACCCTGAGGGGACCTTAATGCCCATCTCAGTCCATCCTCTGCCATGGGTACGGACACCTTCCACTATCCCGGGGTGCTCCAAGCCCCAGTGTCCATCCTGGCCTTGGAAATTTCTTTCCTTTCCAGTTTCATTCTAGAGAAATACAACCCAACACAGACACTTTTCTCCCTTCCTATCCCCACTGCATTTTTAGACTCACACAAACATGGTTTTCCTTAATATTTCGAACTTTTGAATTCACCAAATTTCATCAGAAAAATTCTGCCTTACTCGCAGATGTCAGATGCTGTGGGGCAGCTACCAACAAAGTGCATTAGATGTGTGTGTGTGGAGCAAATAGCACAAACCTATTCTCCAACCAAACCTCAGTATTTGGTTAAAAACCTTTTGTTTGGAGAGGTGTCCTGAGGAACAATCTTCTCCAGCACCTTTTGTCCCTAGAGATGTGCTGCCCTTAACCTCCTCTGGAATTTCCCTTCTCCAACACAGAGTGGGGCTCATGACTTGGAACAGGCCAGGTTTTGGCAGCCCCTTGGGAAGCTGCTCCCCTCTGCAGGGGCATTTCTGAGCCTTGCCCAGCTGAGGCCGTGCTGTGCCCGCGTTCTGTCCCTCGGACCCTTACCCAGGACGGCGCTGAGGTGCTCGGGCAGGACCCTGGAGATGCCCCCCAGGAGCCCCTCAGCCGTGGGGGCGAAGCCCTTCACATGCCCCGAGCGCAGGACGGGCAGCAGAGCTGGGCTGAACATTTTCCCCGGGGTCAGCAAAACATCTCCTGCAAACGACAGCGTCGGCTCAGCCATGCTGGTTAAAACCTCGCCAGGGGTTGAGAATCAAAACATCCCAGGGTGGTTTGGGCTGGGAGGGACCTTAAAGCCCACCCAGAGCCACCCCTGCCCTGGCAGGGACCCTTCCCACTGTGCCAGCCCCTGGCTCCAGCCTGGCCTTGGGATCCAATGGGAATCCCATTCCAGCCCCCTCAGCACCCTCCCAGGGAACAATTCCTTCCCAAAATCCAACTTAAATTTCCCCTCTTTGAGTTTGTACTCATTCCCCCTCGTCCTGTCCCTCCATGCCTTGCCCCCAGTCCCTCTCTGGCTCTCTCGGAGCCCCTCTGGGCACTGGAAGGAGCTCTGAGCTCTCCCAGAGCCCCCCGTTCTCCAGGTTGTAACAAAGCTCGTGGGGTGTTTTTGGCAATGCTTCCCCGGACGGGTTCCTTGCAGAAGGCAAGGAGGCAGAAGCGCTGCCCGCTGTGGCAGGGCAGTGGCTGCTGAAGAAGGGTGGCCCACCCAGCGTGCTGTCCCCGCAGCTGCCCGGCGCCGGCGAGGAGCAGAGCAGCGCCGATGTCAGCAGGATCCTCCTCACGAGGCCGAAGGCTGGGCCGGGGATGCTGGCAGAGCCCAGCCCCAGCAGCACATCCCCCTCCTGGGCTCTCTGCAGCCCCGGCAGCCGCTGGCCCCGCTCCAGAGCGCCCACGGCGAAGCCGGCCAGGGTACAGAGCCCCGGGGGACACGGAGCTGCCACTTCTGTCACCTCCTCACCTGCAAGGGGAGAGAGGGCTCAGCACCTCCCGTTTGCGCTCGTTTTACACTCCCAGGATCCCAGAAGGATTTGGGTTGGGATGCTCATGTCAGGGACACCTCCCACTGCCCCAAGCTGCTCCAGCCTGGCCTTGGGCACTGCCAGGGATCCAGGGGCAGCCACAGCTGCTCTGGCAATTCCTGCCCACCCTGCCAGCAACAATTCCTGCATCCCAATCTCCCATCTAACCCTGCCCTCCCTCGGCTCAAAGCTATTATTGTAACACCATTTTCAATTGATGGCATCTCCTAAAGCCAGCAGCACATCCAGGGATGCACAGCCTAAGAACATTCAGATATATTTTTTAAATCCTTCTTGCTTTGGTACTTCACCTTAAGACTCCAGCAAAACAAAGCTCGATGAAAGAAGGTTTTTGTCATTATTGTTTGTGGTACTCACGTGGCACCCCCCTGAGCATGGGAGAGGGCATGGAAACATCAACACTGAAGAACGTGAGGCTTCCAGTTCTGTTCTCCTTTGTCCAGGGATAAAGAAGGAAGAACAAGGATCCAAGTGCACAAGTACTAAACCCCATTTTACAGACAAGGAAGACTTGAAGCACAAATTCTCAACAGTTTTTACCACCAAACAGAAACCAACCATTCCAGGGCCACGTTCTGCCTCCACCTCCCAAGCCCATTCCTCTGGAGTTAAATTCAACCTCAGACCCTTTGAACTCAGAGGGGAGGAGGGTCCATACCCAGGAAAGCACACCCTGCACTCCTGCAAGCCTCAGCTATTCCTTCTTTGATTGTGTCCATCACTTCGGCGTCGAGTTTGCCACAGGACAAGTGGCTGAGGAAGAAGAGGGGCTCAGCCCCCTGAGCCAGGAGGTCGTTGACACACAGGGCCACCAGGTCCTGCCCGATGGTGTCGTGTCTTTTACAGACCTGGGCAACCTGCAAGACACGGTGGGAAGGGGAAACAGACAAAACTCAATCAATAATCAGTGAAATCAGCAGAATCCTTCTTTTCTCTGAAAGGAATCACTACAGGACATACACGGAGGGCAGCACCTGGTGCATTACCTAGTTGAAATCAAGAGAAAAGGGCTCATTTTCTTGCAGACAAAAAAAAAAAAATAAAATCTATCTTGCTTTTTTTAATATTAGTTCAAATTCTGGCCATAAGTACCTAATTGTCATTTTGAGGTTTTTTTTCTTCTTTTTGGAATATTATCATGGAATGATTTGGGTTGGGAGAGACCCCAAATCCCCCCCATCCCCCCCCAGCCCTGGCAGGGCCCCTCCCACTGTGCCAGGGGCTCCAGCCCCAGGCTCCAGCCTGGCCTTGGGCACTGCCAGGGATCCAGGGGCAGCCACAGCTGCTCTGGGCACCCTGGGCCAGCCCTGCCCACCCTGCCAGCAACAATTCCTGATCCCAATCTCCCCCCCAGCCCTGCCCTCTGGCAGTGCAGCCATTCCCTGGCTGCTGTCCCTGCAGGCCTTGTCCCCAGTCCCTCTGCAGCTCTCCTGGAGCCCCTCCAGGCCCTGGAAGGTCTTTGCTAAAGCACAGACAGATCTCTCAGGGAAGCTGCTGTTTGGTTTTAGAAGTCTCCCAGTGTCTGCATTTCCCAAGCAATAAACCTGGCTCAGAGGTTGTGCTGACATTTCCAGCTCTCAGGGCTACCCTGGAGGTCCTGCTCAGCTCACAGGGCTGCCATGGGACAAAGGGCACACAAGGATCACGGAATTATAAAATCAGGGAATTATTCAGGGTGCAGAAAGCCCTTTGAGATAATCAGTGGGTAAATTTTCCAGGAAGTACCTTTTACTGACACAGTTCCACCTGTGCAGAAAAGCCCAGGAGAGAGGGATGGCTGAGGGGAAAACGTGCATGAACACCCCTGGATTGCACATGCTGAGGGAGCAGCAGCCAAACAACGTCTGGGCTTGGATTCCTGATGGATTTCCCTGGCTGCTGCATTTAGGAGTGCTATGGAAACAGGCATCCCACGGCCCAACACCTCCTTTCCCTGGCCAAGGAAGAGCCCGGGGAAGGGTCTGTGGAAACCCAGTTGGGAATGTCTCTGTGCCAAGCAGTTGGAATAAAGACTCACAAGAGCCAGCACAAATCACTTCTTCATGCTCAGAGGTGTCTGGGGACGTGAGACTGCAAAAGACTTTTGGGATGATTCTCCTGCTGTTTGTTATCCTGGCATTAAAGGCAGAATCCATTTGAAACAGGGGACTTTGTGCTTGAGGAGCTTCAGATCTCCACTCTCCTGATAGCTGAAACCCTTCTGATTTAATATGTCCCCAGGTCAACTTATCCTGATTCAATACATAAATACATCCCTGGCTCAGTTTATCCCACTTCACTACATAAATATATTCCTAACTCTGCTGATCCTGTATGTTCTTGGCTAATTAAAATCCTTTGTTTCTTGGCTTCTTTAAAGTTTATTTCCTCCATCCTTCCTTTTCCCCAGTGCCCTGACAGAGGCACTGTGTTGAGGAATGGCTGGAAGAACGAGGCCGTGGCTCCTTAGAGGAGCTGTTCAAGCAATCAATCTGTGTAACTCAGCATCAGAAGGCCTCAGGCCACCTTGAGCAATTGCAATAATTGCCATTTGTTCAATTGTTCTCCCCTACAAGGCAGAAAAGCGAGGTCCCCAGGTGGTCACTGGGGTTTGTTGGACAATAAGAGGATGTGAAAACAAACAGGGGTGCCTGTGAAACGAGGCAGAACCCCAGCTCGCAGACCACAGGTGGGTGGGATATGCTAATAAAACTTCCTGCTGTGAACCAATCCTTTTGTAACAAGTGTGCATAATTAGTGAAAAGAGGATAAAAGAGCTGTGCCTTCTGGATAAAGTTGGAGTTTGCTTTATCAATCACACTGATTGGTGTGCGAGTCTTCCCTCACAGCACTGCTCTCCCTCTCCACACACGATTTAGCAGGCTGAGTCTGCCAGTTCTCTTTTCAACAATTCCCTGTGCTCTTCCACACAGATCCTCCTCAAAGCCAAGGGACCCTCCAGTTTATAGCAGAAATTCTGGGGTTTAGTGCCTCAAGTTTTCAGCTCGATTTGGCTTCTTTGCATTTCACCACAAAACATCCTCAATTAATTATGCCAGGCCTTGCACAAAGAGTCCAGGTGCCCACTGTGGGGCACTCAGGAGCTTCGGTAGAGCTCAGGAGGGAGCAGCTGGTGGGACTGGCTGAGGCAGGGACATCAGGGACATCAGCTGGGCTGCAGTGGAGCTGCAGTTACCTGCAGTTTGGGTCCAAGGCCCTTGGTCTGGGACACCAGGATGGGGTCGTGGTAACCAGATGCCTTCAGGTCGAAGAAAGCAGCAAAGCCTCCTCCTTCTGAGCGACCTCCTGTGGAGCACACACACACAGGGCATGGATGGGATTCATGGGAAATAAAACCACCCAAAACTCTCACCAGGAAAAGAACTGCAAATTATCCCAGAATCCCCGGGGCTGGAAAAGCCCTCCCAGCCCATGGAGTGCCAGCTGTGCCCACCGTGTCACCCTGAGTGCCACCCCCAGGTGCCACCTGCAGGGACGGGCACTGCAGAGCTCCCTGGGCAGCCCCTGCCAAGGCCTGGCCACCCTTTCCATGGGGAAATTGCTCCTGGTGCCCACCCTGAGCCTGCCCTGGCCCAGCCTGAGGCCGTTCCCTCTCCTCCTGTCCCTGTTCCCTGGAGCACAGCCCGACCCCCCCGGCTGTCCCCTCCTGGCAGGAGCTGTGCAGAGCCACCAGGGCCCCCCTGAGCCTCCTCTGCTCCGGGGTTTTTATTACTATTATTTCATTTATTTCTTTATTTCCATTATGTTCCTCTCCATTCTGCACTCTAAGAAGCACAGTCTCCTCCATGGCGAGGCAGGCATTTGTTAATTCATCGTAGGAGGAGTGACAAGAAAGAAATGAATTTTCTTTCTTTGTGCCGACCCCAGCCCAGTTTCCCAAGCTCAGTTTCAATGCCACGACTGCATTGCCCACCCCTGGGGAGAAAAGAACAAATCCACAAAGGGAATTCCCCGATTCCTCCCCGTCCTACCTGCCCCGTAGGTGCCTCTCCCAGCCGGAGTTGGTGGCAGATGGCTCAACACGTCCCTGCTTCCAGCTGCCACGTGTCTGTCCTTGTACATCAGGGCCCTGCGGGGAGGGAGGGCCGTGCTGGCAGCAGCACCGACCCCCTGTGAGGGCCGGGCAGGCTCATCTGGGCTGGGCTCACGCACAGGGGCCGCCGCAGCAGCCGCAGGCCCCGCTGCCCGATGTCCCTCCTGAAGGTGGCCCCTTGGAAGTGGATGGTGGCCACGCCCCTGTTGGCTTCTCCCAGGGCTTCCATCAGGTCCTGGCGGACGGCGGTGACCGACAGGACTCTGCCCCCGCTCGTCACCACCCTGCCGTCCTTCAGCGCCGTGCCCCCGTGGAACACCTGCAGCCCCAGCTGCTGCGCCTGCCGGAGCCCTGCCAAAGCAAAGGGAATTCTCGCAGGATTTGGGATCGCCTTCTCTGTTGAGAGTCTCGGAATCCAGGCGGGAAGAGCCCTTCAGGGTCACCCAGTCACCTCAGCCTGTCCCCAGGGGCCACATCCAGACTCCTCCCGAACGCTCCCAGAGACCCCAAACCTCCCTGGGCAGCTCATCCCAAGGCCTCACCACTCCTGAAGGGAAATTTTCTTTCCCAGTCTCCACCCTGAGCCTCCCCTGGTGCAATTTGAGGCCATTCCCTCTCCTCCTTTCCCTGCCCCTCCTGTCAGGAGTTGTGCAGGGCACTGAGGGCCCCCCTGAGCTTCCTCTTCTCCAGGCTGAGCCCCTTCCCAGCTCCCTCAGCTGCTCCTCCCAGGATGTGTTTTCCAGGCCTTTCCCAATCCATTACCTTCTGTGGACAAAACACTGAAGGTTGAAGTCCTTTATTCAGTCAAGGGAGAACAACAGAAGTTTTCACCTTTGCTTTTTTTCTGAGAAACAGCATCATCAGTGAAAGGCATCCCAGTGCACTGGCCCCAGGAATCCCCTTCTGAGCCATCCAGTAAAGCATCATGGAATTCCAGACTGGTTTG
>VWZN01001635.1:13361-34176 GCA_013396955.1 Regulus satrapa
TTTTTGAGAACTTCCCTTTCCTTTTCTAAGTTTCCCAGGACACATTCAGCTTTCATTCTGTTAATTTCAAAAACATAAGCTTTCATCAGAAAAGATTTTAAAAATCAGCCCCTAATTCAGTTTGAGTATGTTCAGCATCTTAAAAGTGTTCAATTTTTTTCTGTGTCTGGAGCATCCAATCTTTTGCAAACTTTTTCTCCAAGTAGCACAGATTCATAGAATCATAGAATGGTTTGTGTTGGAAGGGACCTTAAAGATCATCTAGTTCTAACCACCTTGTCATGAGCAGTGTGATCTTCCACTAATCAAGCTGCTTGAAGCTCCATCCAATGTGGCCTTGAATACTTCCAATGATGGGGAATCCACAGCTTCTCTGAGCAATCTGTGCAGGTGTCTCACTATTCCCACAATGAACCATTTCTTCCTAATATCCAATCTAAACCTAATCTCATTTTAAAGTCATTCCTGCTTGTCCTATCACTACATGCCTTTGCAAAACATCCCTCTCCAGCTACCTTATGGGTCCCCTTTAGGTAGTGGAAAATATCCTTTGAGTCTTTTCTTCTTCATTTTGAACAACTCCAGTTCTCTCTGCCTGTTAAGGCAGAGAGAGGTTCACCTTTGGTCATCTTTGTGGCTTCATTTGAACTCACTCCAACATGTCCGTGATCTTCTGCTCTTCTTGTGTTGAGGGCCCCAGAGCTGGATGCAGCACTCCAGATGGGGTCTCACCAGAGCAGAGAATAAGGGAAGAATCCCCTCCCTTAACCTTCTGGCAGCACTTATTTTGATGCAGCTCAGCATATGTTTGGCTTTCTGGGCTACTAACACATATTGCTGGCTCATGTCAAGCTTCTTATTGACCAACACCCCAAGTCATTCTCCTCAGGGTTGTGTTTAATCCATTCCACACCCAGCTTGGATTTGGGATTGTCCTGACCTAGGTGAAGAATTTTGCGCTTGGACTTGTGGAACTTTGTATAGTTCACATGGATCCAGCTCTCCAGCTGTTCAAGATCTCTCTGGATGTCATCCCTTCCATGTCAGTTGCACCACACTGCTTGGTGATATCGGCAAACTTGCTGAGGATACACTCAATCTCGCTGTCCATGACACCAGCAACAGTGTTAAGTAGCGCCAGTCCCAATTCCGACCCCAAGGAAACTACTTGGCACTGGTACTTGATACTTGAACATTCAGCCATTGACCAGATCTCTTTGAGTGCAATCACCCAGCCTATTCCTTATCCACCAAGTGGATATCTGTCAAATCCATGTCTGTATGGTACTTTGCACAGGTTCAGACAGATGATGTAGTTGTTCTTCACTTGTCTCTCTGTTCTGCAACCCTGACATAGAAAGCCACCAAATTTTTCAGACACAATTTGCTGTCAGGAAAGTTATGCTGGCTTTCAAAAATCACCTCCTTATTTCCCATGTACCTTAGGAGAGTTTCCAGGAGCACCTGTTCTATGATCTTGCTGAGTACAGAAGTGTGACTGACTGGCCTGAAGTTCCCCAGGTCCTGGGTTTTTTTCCATTTTTTAAAATGAAAATTATGTTTCCCCTTTTTCTCAGTAGGAGTCTCACTGGACTGCCACAATGTCTCAAATATGATGGATAGTGGATTAGCCACTTCATCTGCCCATTCCCTCAGAAAGTGTGGATCTATCTCATCAGCTCCAGAGAAGTTGTGGATATCTCATCACTGAAAGTGTCCAAGACCAAATTGGTTGGGGTCTGGTGAAGACCATGGCAAGATCTTTCAGGTGCCTTCCAACCCAAGATATTTGATGATTTTCTGATCCGTACAACCTCAGTTTCCTTAATGATCTCAAACCTGACCTTTTCCTGCAGTAAGTGGTTCTCATTCTCCCAATCTGTACCCTTGCCTTCTATGATGTGGGCAGCGTGGCTGAAGAACTTGGCTTTTATAAAAAGATTTAATTTTTAGGTGCACATATTTTTCTTGTAATATTCATAAATAAATATATTATACAAAAATGTGCAAATATGATTCTCAGGACTTTTGAGGTGTTCCTTTTTTTTAAACAGAAAACAATCTTGTACATAAACTGTACCTTTTTCATTTCTCTTATATTTTAGTATCGATTTTTTTAAAAATAAATGTCTTTGAAAAATGTTTTCTGATAATAAATATTTTGTGTTTAGAATTTTTTATGGGTGTCCAAACACACACTTTATGGATGTCCAAAATTTAAACCTCCACAGTGAGAATGGAAAAAGCTACAAACATATGTAAAAGGACATCTTAGTTCCCACAATGCATATTTTCTTCTGTTGGACTATCTGAATTCAGATCAAATCCTTTAAAGAGAAAGCATTAAGTTTTCCTAAGAAAAAAAAACCTTCCTAAGAATTCATGTTAGTTTACAAATCCAGATATAATGGAACATTTCTGAAGCATGAAATAATTTTGTATAGCCTTATGTTAACTAAAAAATTGTTAGAGTATTGAGTTAATTAAGCCACTGAACTTTAATAGTGGCTAAGTTCATCAGCTTAGATTCCTGCTGTCTTTCAGAATAAGTGGATTTCTGTGTGCATCATCCTTCTCTGGTATATTAGAAGTTCTAGTCAATATAAAAAAGTGACAATAAAAGATACAGCAATATTTTCTATTGGTCTCACAACTTAATCTACTTAATCTTTTAAAATAAATAGCTACATTTTTATTTACTGACTTTTGCATACAACTCATAATGTAGAAATCTATTTGTTCATTAATAAAACTTATCCTAATGACTGAAGGTTTGATTTATGGGCAGGTTGTTGTCACCTTGACTGCTTAAACCCTTTCATTTACTGCAAGAGTTCCAAGACAGGTCATGATATTTACACTAGGTCAGAATAATAATGTCACCAGGATCACAGTCCCTGACAATAGTCTATTTGTCTAATTTAAATAATGAACACTGTTGGTGAAAATTGTGGACTGAAACCATAACACACAATGGGCAGTAACACGCAGCTTCGCAAGATACAAAGAATCAACATTAATATAAAATATGATCTAGTTCTTCTAATTTGCTAGCCATCTTTCTTTTTTTTTCCAAAAGAGTCTTCAAGAGTATGCAGATGATCATTATATAAAATGAAAATATTTTTGTTGTGCTAATTCTCAAAATAGAGCATACATTCTCATAAGTATGAGAGTCAATGTGATGCTACCTTTCTCATGGTGTAAATGTTATGGCAAAACTTTACAAGATATACTCTTCAGATACATGTGAAATAATTTATAAGGTTTTGGGTTTTTTGGTTTTTTGGGGTTTTTTGGGGTTTTTTGGGGTTTTTTTTTTTTTAGTTTTTTATTAATAGAAAGCAGAAAACTAAGTTTTCACAAACCCTTAACATGTATTTCCTCATCTACTTCAGATGTATTCAGATCCAAGGTATTTCAAATCACTGTAAAATTCAAAACTATATAAACACCATCAGATACTCTTATGTACAATATAAAGGCCAGTATAAAATATTACCATGCCAAGACTCATTTTGGACAAAGAGCACAAAGGACACTTACCTGTTCAATGTCCAATTTGTGAAATTCAGTACTCAAAGTAGAAACCTATTTTCCATCCTAAGAAATGGTACAAGACAAGCACACCCAAGGCTGCACAGCGAGTAGGCAGGGGGTAAAAACAGAAAATAAAAATCACAGACTTAATGCACCCCCTGTACTGGGGTAAAAAGTCATGCTTGCAAGACCTGTCTTGTGTACACCTGTCATGTGTAGACAGCTCTCTCCACCTATCTGCTTGGGGCTCCTGCAGCAGGATTTAGTGCTGTAGCCCTTTCACAGAGTGCCTTTAGCCAACGCATTCAGCCTAAGACCACGCTGTGCATGCACATGTACATAAACATTGCATAACCAGCAATACCTGTGGTGTGCCCTTTCCATGGCCAGCTCCTCATTTTCTCCACAGCCTGGTATGCATGTCTCAGATGTCACACAACAATGTGATCTGGAAACAATGATGAGAAGAATGCTGCACACTGCCCAGAGCTCAGCAATTACACATGGTCCTGAGCTGCATGCCTCCAGAAGCTGAGATTTATGACTCAAAGGCTCTGCTTGACACAGGCATGTAAATTTTTCCTTGTGTGCAGATAACTGTGTTTATATTTTCTTGCTGAACATAGGTAGGTGAGCAGCTGGTGATAGTTTGAGAGGTTTGAAATTCCACATCCTCAAAAGAGAGAGCTTTAACCTATCAAGGTTAAGAAAAGAAATTTTCCAAAATGGAACTGGGGTAAAAGCAGAGAGCAGGAAAATTTACCAAGAATTCTAAACATCCTATATAAGTTGGACCACAATGCAGCAAGAACACAGCAAGAATGATACTGAAATTTTATGTCAGAATATAAGAGGAAACATTATAATATTTTTCTGTAAACTACTTAAACTGATGTGGCCCAAACATGATACCTAAAATATATGCAAGTCTTCCAATAATTAATGTTTAAAGTATGCAAATATTGTAATAAGATTACCTTTCTTATTACAAAAATGACACTGCTGTTAAAGCAGC
This sequence comes from Regulus satrapa, assembly GCA_013396955.1. Taxonomy (NCBI): domain Eukaryota; kingdom Metazoa; phylum Chordata; class Aves; order Passeriformes; family Regulidae; genus Regulus; species Regulus satrapa. The sequence continues at coordinate 17,917 of VWZN01001635.1, forward strand.
TAGTGTGTTGCATTGTGTAAGTAAAATTGGTATCCTATGATTTTGAATGAAAGGTAATACTACCACATAAAATGAAACATAACTAAAAAGTTCTAACATCAATTTCAAAGTAATACATTTGGCTTCAGATTTCTCTTGAGATGTATTCCTTCCTAGGGCAAAAAAAAGGCCTCCCCAAACTAAAAATATGCATCAAATAAATTACACACTTACTAGCAGGTAAAAGGTTTTATCTTCATTGCTACCTAACTCACAGAATTTGCACTATAGAGAGTGAAAGATAGAGTTCTTGTTAAATGCGCTTTTCTCAAAATGTTTTGTTTAATTAGAGCATTTTTGTTTTAGTACTTTCTAGCGGAATGATTTCTCTCTTCCAGACTTTTCTAATGGTAGAGAAAGAAGGAAAGAAGTTGAATTCAAGAAATATCCTTGGTTTCACTCTTAGGAGCATTTTTTATTACAGTTCCGTCTTGGGGTGGCATGTGACAGTTTGGTCCAATGTGGACAAAACATAAATTTTGAAGCATTAGATAGATCTGTGAAATATAAGTCTCTGAATGGACAATTCCAAGTAATCATGAAAAGGGATGTGGGGACCCTTCCATCCACCTTACATCTGTGTAACTCAAGATGACACATCCATAACATGCTACTTCTCATTTTCCTTGCTTTCTTTTTGAATAAAAGGGTAATTTTCACAGCATTTATTGAAATAGTGGATATTTCAAACCTGCATTTCATTTTTAACCAGCTATAAGAATTTCCTTTAGATAATAAGTCAGTAATTCCTTCAGAAATCAATGGAAATGCTCAGAGCTATTATTATCTTGACAGCATATTGCAAGATTAGTAGAACAATTTCACTATGTTTATAACTACCTCATGCTGGCATTTGATTCCCATTTGTCTTTAAAATGAAAACAAAGAAAAGTAGTTGCACAATCATTCTCAATCTCTGTCTCTCAAGCACCAATCATTCTATCAACTGCATTATTATTTTCTTCAAAGCAATGAAAAAGTTCCTGTTAAGAAAATTTAAAAGTTCAAATAGATTTTAGGTAAATATAATTTAAAATGTATGTGAAAAAAAAAAAAAGAAAGAGTAATTCATTTAGCACCATACTTACAAAAAAAAAAAAAAATTAACAATATATGGCTGCATCATAATCTACTTTTAATGCCAAGGGAAAATACTCAGAAAGGTGAAAAAGCACAACAACTTCCTGACCTAACATATTTATATACACACATAATTATAGGTTTTTTATTATTTTCATGTCTGTGTTAGCTGCCATTTTTCTCTTTATTGTCTCTCAGATGGTTAGAGATTGTTTCATTATCTTCATTGATAATGAACACACATTGTTTAATGTTTGTTTGTTTTTGACAAGGATTATATATAACTGTTTCATCCCTCTTGTCTTCCTTGCATTTTTAAAATACATGAGTGACTTTCACTTTTTTCAGTCTTGAAAATATCTGTTTACTTCTTGTGATTTCATTTGAACATCATCAGAAGCAAATGAGTTGAAAACATCTGTCTTATTTAAGCACTCCCCGTTCTTCTTCCCTTGTTCTAGACTGGAAATTTCTTTTTCTCTTTTTCTTATCAATTTTGCTAATAGTAAATGGTGGCTCATAATTTTAATGGCTTACAAAGGTCCAAAAGACATTAAAATACTTGGCCCTCTAGGCATCATTTGTCAAGACCTCTCCTTCTCTATGAAGAAATGACCAATTATATTCTTAGTTTTCTTATAAATATAAATATACTTATTCTGCATTGTCACTGCCATTTCTTGTAAGTTGCACCTCATATGTTGTCTAGACATTTGGATTTTGTCCCTGTGTGTTTGCTCGGTGCTTTTCAACTTATCCTCAGTAAGCTAATGTATTTTTTTGCTTCCTGCACAATTTCTCCATACATCAGAGATCTATAAAAAACTCACAATTAAAGGAAGTTTCCCAATTTCATACCTTTGCTTTAATTATTTTTTATTTGAGCTCATAAGAAAAAGCCACTTATATCACTATATCTTACATTTTGCAATATTTGCCAACCCTCTGAGTACATATGTCTTCCTGAGAGCCTGACTTTTCAATACTTTTTTCAAGTAATTTTACTTCTCAACTGTACCAGATCTTGAATACCATCAGTTTCTTTTTATTCACGTTAAGATGGCCTTTCACCTTTACTTTCTTATCCAATATTTCCATGTTGGCTGGAATTAGCTCTAACTTTCTGTATCATTTCCATAATTCCCCACTCCTTTTGAAAGCAAATTCTGTGTGCTGAATAATTTTGCTATTTCTTCACAGAAAGCCTTATCCTGAACAAGTTCACATTTTGGGCTCTAGTAGATCTTAATCAGACAGCTCAATTGTTTTCTTCCCCCTCCTTTCTACTCAGAGATTTTCAACAAACTTCTCTCTTTTTCTTCTATCTTGACAAGCACATAGATCCCTCATCTTCTGCTTCTTTTTTTCATTACCTGCCTTTCTTATATAAGATATTCCTATTTTATATTAACATTCCATATTAGAAATTATCCTATCATGTATTTTCTATACTAATTTATTTTCAAATGTGACTAACTGGTAAAAGTCTCAAAGCTTTTTTCTTTCCCATATTTCTTCCTTTAATATACCTACAGCAGGGTATTTTGCAGACACCATACTTCCTTTGCACAAACATTTATTTTTTTTTTTAATAAATAATCATTTGCTTGTGAAGTGCCTCTTCCATACTAATTTTCTACTTACCCAAAGCAATATTTCAACAATGTTGTATCAATACATTGCTACCCAAAAACACTGAGGAAAGTTATTTTAAAAGTAAAATGGATTAGATCACCTGGGTTTTGACTTTTAATGAACCTAATTTTTATTCCCAGATATAAAATTAAAAATTCAAGTAGACTCTGTGGAGATCAACAAGGATTTAATGTCTTTTATACAGGCACTAGGCACATAATCATCTGTAAAAAAAGTTTGGAAGAAGATAACAGAGAGTGCAAATGAATGTTTAACTGTAGAGCACCTGTTTCAGTTTTGTTTATTCTTTTTCCTTTGAGTTAAATTAAAGTGTTTTCTTTATCTTTTTATATTGTTAAAGAACAAAATTAAACTTGGGGTAAGCTATCACAGACCTTCAGGATGAAATAAACTTCAACTACAATATGTTCTATTTTTCTTAGGGTTCACAATATGAGTGACATTTTTAGTAAAGATAGTAACAGACAGAGCTTAAAAACCAAACTTCTGCAGGAAAACTAAAAGTGACATGACAAAGGGCCGACATCATATCCAAGATACTGATTTTCATTGTATTTGATGTCTGCTCAGACATGTTTGACATGTCTGTTTTCACACCTCTTCTCCTCAAATAGCAGCTGTGGTCTGATGAAATACAGTGTCTTCAATTTCCAGCTTTTTATTTATTCTTCTCATCAAAGTGAAAAAAAATCTCCCAACATAAAAGTAGCCTTCTCACTCACTTGAGCTAAGACTCTGAATTTCAATTTTGACCAAAACTTCTAACAACATAATTAATGCTAAAGTAAACAAGTACTGAGAATGCCTGTGTGTAAAAGGAATGATCCCTTTTATTTACTTTACACTTGTGTCTACTTAACCTTCTTTAACCTAGCCATCTATCAAGAAACTCCACAGCTTTGCATGGTGACTAAGCTTTTGTCTAATAGAATATTTTAAGCTATGGAAAAATTAAAATTATAGAACTGGTGCTCATAAAGTTTATAACTCAGTGAATGATGGCACAGGTTTAACGGATGCCCTGTTGTAAGAATCTGTTGTTGGTTAGGAGTTTTAGCATTAGAATTAAATAGCCTGTCATGCTGTCAGAATTCCCTAAATTGATTACTTGAACCAATTAAATCTTTCTGCACATTATCCTGCTATGCGAAATTCCTTGCATAAAGAAATTAATGTGTATTTCCCGGTGTTGATCTCCATGAAGGAAAAAGGCCACGGTAAAGGGAGGAATCAAACAAAATTCAAATAATTATTGAAAGACTTGGGTATTTTTCCTCAAGTTGTATTAGGAAAGTTTTGGTTGGCTGGTTGGTTGGCATGAGGGGTTTCCCACTAAGGACTAAACACTGTCAGAATGCAAAATAAGTCCACTTTGCTTCATTTTGCATGGAGGTTTTAAAGCTGTGGTCTAGGGAATGTATTTTATTAGCTTATAACCACCTGTCACTTCAAACTATATAAACTATTTGCTAGAGAGCAATTAAGCCAAAAATCCTCAGAGGATCATTTTAAGATATTATTTATAAACAACACAGGAAAGAAAGCTCATATAGACAAATATCATTTATGTTGCAAATGAAACCCACCTTATTTACAATTATTTGCGATAATTATTTACAATTCTTAAAGCTTAAATTCTCGCAAATTTACAGTTGCTGTCAGATGTAGATATTTTTATTATGAAATTATTCTACACAATACACAGGTACATTTATAGACGTGCTTTTGCTACTTGAAAGAAAGTGGTTATATATTTTCAGTTGTTTTTCTTTTCCATTTCTGTTGGCCTTATACTTTGAAACAAGACAGGTCAAACAGAAAAATGATGAATAATTCAAAATGTTGAAAGAAGAAGACATTGAAAAGCCTAGAAAGGTCTGTTTCAGACAATTCAGGGTATTAGCTCTTTCCTCGCCTTTGGTAATTTGCAATTTTTTCCCTGGAAAGAGGCAGAATCTTACGTGCCTTTCCCTTCTACAATGACGGTTACAAAATTATGACTTGATGAAAATAATACTGTGAATATTTTTAATCTGATGTTTTCCTGTTAATTGACATTAACAAAAATGAAAAACAATTTACATTAATACAGTAATGTGGTGACATTTCCACATAAAATTAACACAGCTGTTTTACACAATTTTCTGTGTTGAGTGGGCAAGAAATTATTTTATCTTTAGATGAATTTTTTAATATGTTTGCTGATATGTTTAAGTCAAAGAGAAAAGCAATAATTTCTAAATAAATTTAAGACATTGCCCTAATAATTTTATTTAATTAGAAGAATTCCTTAGTTTGTTGAAATTCAATATAGTGTTTGTCGAATAGACATATGAAAAGAAGTAAATCACTTATCAAAAAAACAGTCTTCTTAAAACCATCATATGTACGCACATTTGAAATAATTGTTTTATATTCCCTTGATGTTTAATTCCATGTGTTTATAAAAATAAGTTTGGTTTAATGTTACAGTTCAATGCTCTCCTACTCTTCAGATTAAGTCAGATTTGTTTGTTGTTTGTTTTGGTTTTTTTTTTTCTTTTCTCCAGTGTTGGAAATATCTAATAAAATCATGTTTTAGCATAATTTCATTATTTTCATTATTTTCAAACTGCATAATTTCAGTCTATACTCTGTTTGAGTGAACATATTATTGATAGACCATGATATAGCTTAAAAATATTTTCTTCAGTTATTTATTATTCGTAGCCTAGCCTTATCTAGGCAGAGCAATTTGGTGAATATCAATCAGTCTTACCAGGTTAGATTTCCTCTCTCCTATCAATAAGTTCAGTCCTCCAGGCATGACAACTCACATCAAGGGTTTTTCTACAGTGATACAGCTCCTTAGGTCATTTAGATGTTCTTTCTACTAGATCATCTTTTGACGTGTGCCTAGGGATAGCTTCTTTCCCTCTCATCCCACTAGTCAAGTGAGTATGGTTCACATCAGCTTCTCCCCATACTGCTCTTAGAGGGAGACTGGGTTGCATGTTTGGAAGCATGTCTCTACAACTTCTAGCATGTCTCTACAAATGCTGGAGATGACAGGCAAGCAGACCTTTATGGCCCCTGTGGTGAACAGGTCAGCCTTTTCTTGGCAAAATATGCTGGACTTCTATAATAAAAGAACTCTTTGTCTCATCAAAAGCCATGTCACCATTAGCTTGGTAAGATAATGTGGACAGCAAAAAAGAATACCCAAGCCTGAAAGTTTAAAAACACACCCATGCAACCACTTGAGGCTGAGGCAAAACAGGTGGCAAATTGTTATGTTGCAGCACAGAGCGCGAAGGTTGAAAGTAACTTCACAAAAATTGCTATTAAAAAATAATGGTGAAAAGATTACTCTATATTTTTTATTTGATTTTTACTTAAATGATGGGCTTTATCAAACTGCATTGTATTCAAGTCAACTGTCATTTTTATCAAGCAGCCTGCCTGAGCAAAAGGAGCAGTCTCATGTACAAGCAAAGTTCCAATATTTTTTCTGTGCTCCATGTGTTTCTGTTCCATAGCAAAACTCTATTTGTTTACTGTGCTTTCATGGATAGAAAATTTGAGCAGTGGCTGCAACACCAAAATATGAAAAACTATCATTTTTATGGCTTCAGCTTTCAAAAAATTGAGTGCGTATATCTAGCAACCTGCTGCAAAATATAATATTACAACTAGTACTACTACTACTATCAGAAAAAGTAGAGTAGCTATGAAAGATCATAAATAACGTAAGACATTGTTTATTATTTGATATTACACACCTATCATCTAGACAATAATAAAAACAATAAAATTAACATGTTCAGGGACCCCCAATACTACCACATTCCCTTCAAGGTAGAAGATAAATTAGAAATAAAAATTCAGCTGTGCGTTATTTTTATGCATTTATAATTTAAAAAGCCCACTTAGCGAGTCAATTGGAAAAAAGAATGGCAAGGTTTCCAAAGCTTCATGATAATTGTACTTGTTAGCAATACCCTACTTTGGTTGCACACTGGGTAGTGGTGAGAAAAAATATAGACAAATATCCTTCAGTCTCTACAGTGTCAGTATTAATGGATTCTAGGAATAAAGTGGGACTAAGCAATGGACACTGACAGCAGTATCTTAGGACATTTTGCATGGAAGGGAAGTGTAACTGCCTGACCATTTAACTATCATTCCAATAATTTCCATTCTAAAGTTATGCCATGTGCATAGAAAGTCATCCAGTTATGTCTGACAGTTAAAATAGAAATTAAGTCAGTAGAAATTAATTAACAAGAAATTAAGAACTCTTCAAGTTCTGTCTGCTTATGCATAGGAAAAGGTTAAAAATTTATAGTCTTGCTATAGAATATACCATGATTTCTCCCTGAAATCATAGATACAAGAAAAAGATAAATGTGACTGAAAAGTCTTCAGCATATTATTTTGCCATAACTTTGTGACTAAAAAATTGTATATTTCTATATCCTGGTAATCAATCAAAATATTTTAAAGTGGGTTTATTTCAATATGATTGGATTCTTAGAATGCAGATGTGTAGATAGGTGTGTTTGTGTGTCTATGTGTACAGGTAAGTGTGTGTGAAAATACATTTTCAAAGGAAATTGTTTTTATAATAAAATATGTTTTCCTAATTATCATTTGGAACATAAGTAAGGTGTAGCCCAGGATTTTTGAACTGGACTTGTGCAATCTGGAAGTCAAAATCTTAATGGTATCTGTGTACAGAAATCCCTGGTTCATACTGTGAAAAAAAAAAAAAAAAAAAAAAAAAAAACTAAANAAAAAAAAGACAACCGCGAGCTCTGATCAGCTGTGCCATATTTTCTAAAAGCCCATGAACCAGAACAGTGGGTTAAAAGGAAGTTGACCTGACACATCCAGGTAGACTGATAAACTGAGCTGAAAACATTTCATCTTGCGGCTGATGCTAGGTGAAGCATATATGACAAATTGTAATGGCTGCAGGGTAATGGATCACCTCTAAGGGCTCAGTGTTCGCTCACTAACTTGCTCTCACCCTTGCTCTCTCTCCTGGCTTTCTCCCACACGCAGCAAGGTTTTTTTTCCCTTCACAAATCCTAGCTCTGCAGGGAAAAATCATAACCTTAGGCAAATCATTCAGCACCCCCAGCAAAGCAAGAGCACTGACTTTACATGCACACCTTGACAGCGGGACAGGCTGCACACTCAGAGTCACAGTTGGCCTCCCAAGAATTCTCACTTCAGGAGAGTGCCTGTCTGGCACTGCTGGTAATGCCTCGAAAGAAGGTAAAATCTGCAGCATTGTTAGGCTTAAATAAACATCTCTACTGGTATACTCTCATCAGCTTTCACTAGTTACCAAAGATGTGCTTCCTTATAAATGAGGGAGTCCTGAGAAAAATTATGTATTTTTAAAATAATGTGTTGTTTGATTAGACTGTACCACCAGAACAACACCCAGCTGAGGTTCTAGCTCAAAGCTGAACTGCTTGTACACTTCAGCATATAAACAGATAAGCCAGACAGCAATATAAATAGCACACTTTTTTGTTTCTGGCTTTCTGTCTGTCAAGCTGCCTGCCTCGCAGCCCACCTCCTTTTGGGTGCAAGCTGCTGAATCTGCCAGAGGAATGTCTGACGTGGGCACCAACCCCAGGAAAGAAGAACATCATACATGCAACTCAGAAATACTGGAGAGGGTTTGCTTAGAGGCCACTGAACTCTCTGTCATTCCCACTTTAAATGTACAGCTAACCTCTGTCTCGTGTTATACCTAAGAACATAACCTTGAGTGCTGCAGTTTGCGGCTTTTTCCCACAATGAAAAGTACAGGTTTTCTGCACCCAAACCAGCAAAATTTAACTCAAAACTTATAGAAATTCAGTTAAACTGAAGTATTTTAGTAGGTAGACATGGCAAATGAAGCATCTGACTTGTCCTATGAAACCATTTTCATAAGGTAGTGTTTTAGAGTAACAGGTGCATGTGAAGTCAAGGCAAGCAAAGATTAGGATCAGTAGCAGTAGCCACACAAAAGGTTTTCTAGCTTTTTTCTGAGTTAAGAAAGCAAAAATATGTAAGAAAAACAAAAAGCTTCTAGTATATTTACATAGTTTCCTCTAAATGGGCAACCTTCAAGAATGGCAATATTTTCTGGTTTCTGGGTTTTTTTAACATCTTTGCCCCAGGTTTGGATGAAAGTTGTCCATGGAAACATTTCTCAGATAAAATGGGTAAAAATTATGTATTTTCTTTTATTCATAAAAACAGATTCCTTACGTATAAGCAAAAATATCTGTATCTCACATAAATGTCCTAATATATTCCAGGAATATTCTGTTTTCCCTTCACTTACTTTCTAGAACTTGATTCTAAGTGTCTATTGTGTAGATTATACTTTACCTCTTATTTCATCCAAACAGGGGTCAAACGTATATATTTTCTATTTATAAAGCACCTCAGACTAAATTCCCTTTGATGTAAATTGTAGATGAGGCCATTTGTGGAGTTGATATGTTGAATGCAGTGTTAGTCACCATGAGACTAAATGACACAACAAACATTCTCTATTGACTTTCCCAACCTAGAAGTTTTTATGTGACACGGCACATGCCTTGCCTCTCAGTTCTACCTATTCAAAAAATCCATCAAAATTAGTGGCATGACTGTGTTATAAAAAATGTTTCAGTGAGACAAAATTATTCCCAGAATTTATAGTGGATAAGTGAGGAAGAAAATTATTTTTTCTACAAAATTATTTTGTACCAGCTGAAAATGAATGCACAGTAGCAACTGGAGATTCAGAAGAGGGATTCAGGTTCTCACTCATTGAGACTATCCTCTTTATCATCTCATTTCTACATTAATTGCATCTGCAAAGAAGCAAAACCCATCCAAGAGAGAATCAGGGACAAGACATATTTTGAATAGTCAGATTTCTTTCAGTGGGACATTATTGGACTTCAACTCATAGTAAATCCTTAGTTCAGGTAGTCAAAAGTGACATAAGATGGAGAAAATGAAATTTACATTTGGACAACTAAAACAATTCAATAATTGAAATAAATAATTATTTTTAAAAATTGAATAATTAAAATAAGTTAAATAAATAAAATATATAGATTGGGTTTTGTCAACCAGAAGATGAACAGGAAAAGTAACAATTTTTGGCTGTGGTTTAAGTTGATGTTGATTCATAGGACTGACACTAGAATAACTATTTTATTTTGCTTTGGACCCTAAGATCAGGTAGACAGTCCATACCAACTTCTGCAGGAATTGAAGTGACAGTGACGAGCTGAAATGTTTATCTTTCCTAACTGCTAGCCACTGACAGTGTCAGCAGCAGCATCTCTGTGTAGCAGTCTGGCTCAAAGTAATGTCTTGTGTTCCAAGGGTTTCCATGCTTTGACTTTGAAGAGGACAATACCCATCCTTACATAGACATTATGCTGTTCTGTGTGGCGTGGAAGGTACTGATGTCCTGTCAGACAGTTTTCAGGACCTGAGCACAGAAAGGAGGAAGGCTTTGTGGTATTCTTGGGCTTTGTGGCTTTGCGGTAGAGTTGTACTCTGGATTCCAGGAAAATTGGCAGAGTACCCTTGTTTTGAGATGAAAGGGCTTTTGCTGTGAAAAAGAGCAGGAGGATACTCTAATCAGTTTCTATGGCTAACTATTATTTCTTGATGGAAGCAAGATTTTTCGTGAAATATTTTGTTAAAATATATACATTTTTGTCAGCATGCAAAATTTCTCATGTCTTTCCTAGGTGTTATCTTCTTATTCTCTTTTCTTTACATGCTTTCTTTCTTGTTCAAACTTTCCATCTTAAGTCATCTTCATAATTTTTCACTGAACACCTTTCTTCCTTCTACTAATTAATCAATATTTTCCTTTTAGATGATGATGAATTTTATTTTAGTATGTGATATTGTGGTGGGTTGGCAGGTGCCCTTCAAACAACTCTCTCAAACCTTTAGCAGGACGGGAACAGGAAATATAATGAAAAACTCAAACATTAAGGGCAAGGAGATCACTCATGAAGGATCCTCACTGGAAAACAAACTCAATCAGAGGAAAAATAACTTCACATATTGCCAATTAATATGGAAGCAGGATAGTAAGAAATAGGCACAAAACCTTCTTCACTACATTCCTTTCTGCTCAGACACATCTTCCTAACTCTTCAGCCTCCCTCCTTTCCCATCCCAAGAAGTGCAGAGTAGATGCAAAATCGAGCTGTGGTCAGTCTTTACTGCTCCTTCTCTTACTATTCCTCTGAACCAGTGTGGAGTGTCTCCCATGGGGTACAGTCCTTCACAGACTTCTTCATCGTGGGCCCTTCCCAAAGGTTGCAGTTCTTCAAGAGCTGCTCCACTGTGGATTCTTTCTGTGGAGTATCACCCTTTAATACCCTTTCTGTGGAGTATCACCCTTAATCATTGACTGCCCCTGCTTGGGCTCCCATTCATGGAGACTTCTCCTAGGAGACTTCTGCATAAGCCCTCTATGAGCTGCAGCTTTCTTCAGGGCTAATTGACTACTCTGGTGTGGGAACCTCCACAGACTGTAGTGCTCTGGTGTGGCTGTTGCCATAGGTAGCAGGGACGCAGTATGCTTCACCATGGTCTTTTCCAAGGGAATATCAACTGTACCCTCAGTCACCTTGCAGATGACATCAAGTGGGCAGGCAGAGTTGATCAGCGGAAGGGTTGGAATGCTCTACAGTGGAATCTGGACAGGCTGGATCAATGGGATGAGGCCAATTGTACGAAGTCAAATAATATCAACTGCCAAGTCTTCCCCTTGGGTCACTACTTCCCTGAGCATCTCTACAGGCTGGGACCAGAGTGGCTGGAAAAAAGGTTAATCAGAAAAGGACCTGGGCATGCTGTTTGACAGCCAGCTAATGAGCCAGCATGTGCCCGGGTGTCCAAGAAGGCAAATGAAATCCTGGCCTGTATCAGAAGTAGTATGGCTACACTACCAGAACTTTGGCAAGTAGAACTTCTGAGTTAGCAACACTGGCAGCATGAATAGAACAAATTAAATTAAGACTATCCTTAGGTAGAAACCAGGCAAACGAGCAGATAACTCAGATCTCAGAGCCTAAACAATTTCATATTAAAGGCATCAGTAAAAACTCCTTTAACAGTAGCCAAATAAGGTTTCTATTTTCTGACCAATCAAAGGATTTTTGCATATGACAAAGTACTAAAAAATGGCAAAAGTACTCATTTCTTATTGAAGTACTAATTGGAAGAAGTTTCAAACAACATGAAATGAACCTTCCTTTTTGAATACTAATTCCAGCTGACTAGAATCCTTATTATTGCATTAATCAATAAAATAATTTAGAGAAAATCTAAAGGGAAAATGTGATCTATTACACATAATTTCTAGAAAACACAGGCAAGAAATCTGCAGGTAAGTTGTAGTGGGTATGGTGAAAGTAGGAGCAATCAGCAGACTTTTATCAGAGGGTTATTTGAAATCAGGATTAACACTCTTCATATCGCAGTCACACCACATGCACATGACATTTAATATGTGCTGTTGGCAGTTAGATAAACTCACAAGTGGGAGCTGAAGAGCCCATCTATGTTTAGGCTTTCTCACATAGTAGGCATTTAAATTGAGATTCCTGATGTACATGGCTACTCTCTCTCTCTCAGAGAAAAATGGATAGCCAGTGTTTTATAACATGACTATTCTGTCAGATACAACCGATAAACTTTCTTTTTCCTCTAAAATGAAAACTGAAAATCAACAGTTATGTCTTCAGCACCATTAGACAGCTGATTCAATAGTCTCGAAATCCAACTAAACACATGTTTCTCATTAATGGGATAAATCTACAGAGACCGATTAAAATGGTGTTGAAGACCTAAATCTTCTCACATATCCAACATATGCTTCCCATGCAAAAGTCAGGTGACTAAAGATGCAAATTTGTGGTTTGTCATAACTTTTTCTGCAGCAGTAATCCTCAAAATTGGCATATTATGGTTTTGATATTATGCAGCCATTCTGCAATCTAGTCACTAGTTTAAAAATGTAAAGCATTTTCAAAAGTATGATCAACAGTAGCTTAGAAATATTCTTCCTAAAATTTTAAAATTTTTTTCTGACTATTAATGAACAGTGATGTCTCCAGAACTGTTGATTACAATCAGAACAATCTGCAGTACAGAATTATTCTTGTTTCACAGCCTAACACAATGAGAGTTATTTCATTATGATTTGCGTGGTTTTGTGGGCAGTTCTATTACCATCATCATCATCATCATCATCATCATCATCACTGTTGTCATCGTCATCCTCATCATCATCCATGGCCTTTCATACATGTAGTTTTTGAATCCTCCTTTTATTTTATCTGCCATGAAGGAGGAAATATCAAGGTACTAGGAAATAACAAGATACATGTTATTATTAGGCAAAACATCCTGGGAGGTGTATATTTGGTCCATAAAAGAACATAAACTGGATACGAAACAGTACCTAGTTTTACGCTGTAACTAAAAGCATGTCTCAATTTCTTCATGAGATTACTACCAATTTCCTTCCTAATGGCAAAATCCTGAAAATGTATGCATATCTCTACATGTATCTATATATATAATTTCAGGTTTTGTTTATCAGGGAACACTTAAAACACTATTCTAAGGTGAGAATTTTCTCCTGATTTGTATTTCTTCTTATTTTGCTACCCTCATTTATTATTTATTCTTATAGAAGGTTCAGGCACAAGAGGGAAAATTACCTGATTGAGTTATAACAAAATATATTATGACACTGTGATTCAAATTATCTCAAGAATTTCTGTGACTTTTCCATCCATTTGGATTCTACTACACCTATGAACAACCTCATGGCTATAGAATAACAAACATTTCTGTTGCAATTTGTCCAAAGCATCATCTTAGATGATAAATTGTAATATATTTTGCAATACAATGATTTTTTTCCAATGAACTAAACACTACTGCTCAAGATTCAGAGAAGTCTAGCTGCAATTTCTCTTAACTGGCCAAGAAAATTTCCCTTTTTTCCCTGATTGAGTCTTTTCCACTATAATGTGAAGTCATGTGCTAGCCCCACATAAGTAAATGGGTAGTCAGGTCTGGCTGTCCATATAAACTAGTATGAGTACGCAATATTAAAGAAGTTAGGTATGACATAGTTCAGGGTTTTCTCCTTCACTTAAATGCTTCTATTTAAAGAATAAATTTCAGTAACATAATTCTGTTTTTTTTTTTTCCTTCTTTTTTTTTTTTGTCCCATACACTTTGAGGTCTAAATGATATTTAAGGCTGTGGAGGAAAGAAAAAAAGAAAAAAAAGAAAAAAAGAGAGTATCTCTTCACTGGAGAAACAGAAAAAAGTAGTGATAGAGAAATAACAGGGTGGATTTAAAATTATTACTTTTGGTATTAATCATCACTTCTTAATTACTCTTGGTAAAAACATAATTTCCTATGGAGTGTTGGAAAATGAAATTATGAAGTTTACTCTCTGAACCCTAGTGCTGCCAGAATGCCTTCTTTCAGCTCATACATAATGTATATCTTCCAGTAGAATTGTTTAGAAAGCACAGATGACAAGCAAAAGAAAGTGAATGAAATGCACATGCATGTATATGAAAACAAGATAATAATACATGGGTTTTGAATGATAAAAATCTTAAAGTTGAAAGTACTACAATTAAGTTCAATCCAATAAAATACCATATGCTTACTGACTTATGCACAAGCCTGTTCACAGATATTAGGCCTAACTCTGAAAAGTGATATGATATTGTCATATTCCCTATTTAACCTGTTGGGTGGGAATTTGCATACCTTTATGAAAAGCTGCACTTTAGATATATTTGTAATTTTATTTTTTAAAATCAAGTTGCTATTGCTCAACAAGTTGAAATCATTATGCATAGGAATAAAGGGATTCATTAAAAAAATCTGAATCTAACAAAAGAATATGGTAGTTTTCTTTCTCCTTAGCAGTGTGCTAGAATGTCTGTGACATTCCCTTGGAAAAGAAATTAAGTTAAGAAAATGAAAAATATATATTTTCAGTTTAATAACACCTTCTGAGAAATGTGGTGTTACTTGTTTTGAAATGCCAAAAAGATGTCAATTTTCAGATTGTATTATCTTCAATACAATGCTTTCTTAACTTCTTTGTGCAGAATTATAGAAAGTGATAAATACAGAGTAATAATATATGAGTAAAGGAGCAGAGCAGAAAGAAAGCTATAAACAATAGCCTCATAAGGAAATATGAGCAAAAACTGTTGGACATTCTTGAGAGCTTTCCAAAACCAGGGTTCAAGTTATATTGTGTGGGTTTTTAAAATTTCTGTTATAATTACCATCACCTTTTTTATTTCCTGCTCCCTTAAAGAAAGACTTTATAAGCCAGGTTATTGCCTTTTCAATTTGTGCTTGGTTTTTAAGTGTATAGCCTTTCCAGGTCTACAGAGCAGGCACTTGAAGTATGGCAAAAGTACAAATTTTCTGCATGATATAGTAGAAATATTCATAAATTGGCAATCTTGGGATCACTGAAGTTACATTTTTTAATTTTGTTTTAGGTGACAACAACATGCATTCTTTTGAATAGCATTAAAAAAAAAAAAAAAGACAAATTAAGATACTACAAGGTTATCAGGCTATTCAGAATCATATTGGAAGGTACAACAAATTCCTTTTATGCTTTCTGCGTAAACATGAACTCCAGAGCCATTAACAATATGAGTGATGGGCTGAAGCTTCCCACAGTTGCTGTGCAGCTAGCATCTCTTCATTTACAAAAGGAATTTGCCTCCCATGAGTTATTTCAGTGTGGCTGAGTGCATGCGGATGTAAACTGAGTACATTTTAATTAATGCATCAACACGCTAGCAAGCAAATCTCAACAGGTGAATCAGGGATCCAATTTGAATAGGTATCTTCTTTCTGATAGTGTTGGAATAATCAGTGTGCAAAACATCAGCAGAAGCTAAAGCAAAAGGAAGTTACAAGGAGTAATAAGGAAGCTACATCCTTGACCTTCATTTAAATAGCGTAACTTGGGATGCTATTGTAAGTATCTCTGGCTGGGTTACCAGCTGCTGTAAATCAAACTGACTCCACTGATTTTCAAAGGCAATAGATCTGTTTACATTATCTGACATCCTCATTGACATAATCCAAAAGTGCAGTGAGTCAATCTGACACAATGTAGTATCACAAATCAGAGGCTTAGTATGATTCTAAGGTCCCGTTAAAATCAGTGTTCAAACCCCAACTGAAATTAGGAAGTATAGGCTTTTAACCTCAATCTTTAATTGAATCACTATCATGAGAACTACCAAGACCAAACTTGAAGATTCTTTCTGTAGAGTTTCTGTTTGGGCTTTCAAACATTTCATTAGACACAGGCACAGACATCTACATTAAAGTTTCAGATGCCCTAATGGCAGCAAACCAAGCAAATTTTTCCTTGTTAAAAAAAAAAAAAAAAAAA